>JAWKAU010000105.1:0-479000 GCA_033398695.1 Orobanche coerulescens | reverse complement strand
AGTTTCTTTGTTCTCGCCATAATCAGTCCTGAAAAGTACAACACGAGGATTTATTCACGCAAACAATAATAACAATGATCTACGCTCGGCTAATGATGTCCAGCCAGAAATCTTGAATTTAACAAAATAGCGCATTCGTGAGAGAAAGATGAAATTGGACTTAAACGTTTAACCTGGATGTAAGGGTTGGGCTTGCTGTAAATTTAGAACGTATACGTTGCACGAAAATTCAAAAGAGTGCTATTCCAAAGTAGATTTTTCACTTAGGCAATTTATCAAACACCTTGAGGGCACAAGTTTACTTGAAGAATAAACATGTCTATAGCTCGATTCAACCCCCAAGAACAGAAACATAATGCAATCATCATCAACACGACACACTCAACTCATTCACATTCCAAACTAACCATGAAAAATTTATTAAAACTACCATGTTATCCTCTAAACAATCCTAAAACTTTTTGAAGGAAAATAACAGGTTCAATCCTTTCAAGGCATAAACAACTTCAAATCTAAACCATAAACAAGTAGAGAGTAACGATTGGAACATACCTTTTGGTTGGTTTTGTGAAGAATGCAAGAAGAGATCGCAAGAAAAATTTGAAGACGACTTCGACCGAATCGCGCGCTGGGGAGGGAAAGAGAAGGAAAGAAGAAAACGCACCTGGTGTTCGGCCGATTGAGAATTATAAGCTACCTGGCCTTTCAGATTCCGCCTAGTGTGCCGCGACACAGCTAAAGTGAGCCGCGGCACAGGGTACAGTCCCTTTTACCTGTGTTCTCGTGTTGTCGTGTGCCGCGACACAGATTACGTGTGCCGCGGCTCAGTGCTCAAGTGTGCCGCGGCTCATTTATGGCATGCCGCGGCACAGGGTACAGTTGGTTTAGCCTCCCCTTACAATTTATGTGTGCCGCGGCTCACAATACCTGTGCCGCGGCTCAGACTTCAGTTTCTTCCCTGGGACTTTTCTGCACAGAATTTTGAGCAGAACTCGTTAAAAGCGAGAGGCAGAAGCAAATTGAAGCACAAAAATGAAGAAAAAATAGAAATCAAAGATGCACGAAAAATAACGGAACGCAAAAATCTACAACTACGAACTCGGGTTGCCTCCCTAGAAGCGCTAGGTTTATAGTCTTAAGCCGGACCTAATGGAAAACATTAGTTCGCTTTTCGCAAACTCCATTTGGTTTCCGCCCCGTTCATCGAACCGTTCATATATTTGTTAAAATTATGACCATTGGTCGTCAGCGATTCGACTTTCGGTTCGGTCATCAAATGTTGTTTGCGGAAAGGTTGCGATGTGAACAACTTCCCGAAACACCCTGTTTTTCCATGACTAATTGTCCGCTGGGCTTTCGGCTTACTCTCCTCTTTCACAAACGCACTCAAGACTGCAGCAGATTTTTCCTCATGCTCGAGGAACGCCACTCGTTCTACATCCTTCTTAAGACTTGGACCATTTAACACAAAATATGAATTTTCCCACTGACGATGTTTTCGGTGCTTTCCTCTTTCAACGGCATTTACACTTTCAATTTGTGACCTGTTATCAATACTTCCGGGACATGGAAACGATTTGAATACTTGAAAAGTAACTTGCTCGTCTTGGACCCTCAGAGTTAACTCCCCTTTTCCCACGTCTATAAGGGTTCGGCCAGTCGCTAAAAATGGTCGTCCCAAGATGATTGGAATATCTTCATCTTCCTCCATGTCGAGTACGATGAAATCGGCCGGAAAGATGAACTTATCAACTTTGACTAAAACGTCCTCAATCACTCCCCTTGGGTATTTGATGGATCGATCCGCCAATTGTAAGGAGATTTGTTGGCTTGGCTTCCCAAAATCCGACTTTTGAAAATCGACAGAGGCATGAGGTTGATACTAGCACCAAGATCGCATAGTGCCTTATTAAAAGAAAGATTCCCCATGGTGCACGGTATGTTGAAGCTTCCCGGATCTTTCAATTTAGGTGGGAGCTTCTTTTGAAGAATTGCACTGGACTCCTCTGTCAAGGCGACCGTTTCAAACTCCTCAAGCTTTCTTTTCTTCGATAATATCTCTTTCATGAACTTAACGTAACTCGGCATATGTTCCAACGCGTCGGCGAACGGAATGTTTATGTGAAGCTTTTTAAACACATCAAGGAACTTAGAAAATTGTTTGTCCGCCCTTCTTTGTTGTAATCTTTGCGGAAACGGGACGGGGGGCACACATGTCTTCGAGTTATCCGACAACTTTATTAAAGGTTTCAAATCCTTCGACTCCTCTGGCTTTAAATCCTTCTCTTCCTCAATTTCCTTCTTCTTTTCACCCCGCTCGGGCTGATCCAGCACCTCTTTCCCACTTCTTAAGCTGATTGCGTTTAGACTCTCTCTAGGATTTGTCTCTGTTGTACTCGGCAATGCTCCCTCCGGGCGAGCTGTCAACACATTAGCAATTTGGCCCAGCTGGACCTCCAAGCGAGTTGTCAACACATTAGCAATTTGGCCCAGCTGGACCTCCAAGTTCCGAATGGAAGCGGAATGATTTTGCAATGTAGCTTCAGTACGGGTCATAAATTGACTCGTATTTGCCGCCAATTTTGCAAGTGCTTCCTCGAGAGACACCTTGGGAGCGGGAGGGGGCTGCTGTTGATTCTGAGCGAACGGGGGCTGGTGTGAGTTCTGTCCGTTTCTCCATGAAAAGTTGGGATGATTGCGCCACCCCGGATTATAAGTGTTGGAGTACGGGTTATTCGGCCGATTCCCATTTCCCACGAATTGAGCCTGCTCCATCTGATGTTGCTCGAACGGGTTTCCAACATGACACTCCGCGCTCGGGTGTGATCCGTTACACCAATTGCATGTCTCTATGGTAACGGGGGCTGGTGCGTGCGAAAATGCCTGGAGCTGTTGGGTCAAAGCGGCGACTTGAGCTGACAAAGTGGAAATCGGGTCATTACTCGAAACTTCCATAACTCTCTTCGGTGTCAATCTTTCCGATGGCCATTGGTATGCGTTTGCGGCCATAACTTCCAAAAGGGAGTGTGCCTCAGCCATACTCTTCCCCATCAAGGCCCCACTAGAGGCTGCATCCACTAGAGTGCGTGTAGAAGCACTCAAACCAAGATAGAACGTCTGAATCTGAAGCCAATCAGGAAGGCCGTGATGAGGGCATCTTCGTAATATGCCGCAAGTGCACGGTGTCAACAAGTAATAAAGTGATAAGTAAAGTATCGTTCCCTCGAGGACTGATTTCACTAAGTACCAAAATTTAGTCAACTCACAATTTTATTTGAAGAAAAATTAAATAGAGTTTATATCTAAACTAATTGCAGAAAGTAAATAATAGTACTACTAATAATAATAATACTAATAAGGGGTAGGATATTGATTTTCACCTCAAACAATCGGAAATGATATTTATTCGATTCAATTCACTGTTATTCAATTGATTGTAAGCCAGGAATTCCTAAATTATTCTAAAGCCTTTCCCAAGGTCGATAGAAAATACTACGAATTACTAACTCGATATATCCCTATTCGAATCAGATAATTAATAGCTAAAACAGTTCAAGAATTCCCACACAAACAGGCTTCACAATTCGCATGAGTATATCCCTATCTCACGAAAATTATGATTCGTCTAACAAGAACTATGCCTAAATTTCATCTCCCGAATCCATAAAGACATTCAAAACAAATTAACTGTTGGCCAGACAATTAAAAAGCATTAAGAACAGTAAGAAGAATCCAATTCAATAGAATAACGAGTAAATCGAAATAATAATAAATAACCAAACCGTCATGAAATTGGCTACAATCAAAATCCTACTCGAATAAATCTAAAAACTAAGATGCAGAAAACCGTAGAGATCCGTGGTCTTGTCTTCCCCCAGAAATCTACACCTTCTTTTATTTTATTTCTTCCTTTTCCGCCGCCAAACTCTTGCCTCGGTTCCCCTTCTAATCTGTTCTACTTTGTGCCTTTTATATCCTTCTTGTTTTTTTTTTCCTCCAGTAGATTTCTCCTTTTTCAAGGAAATCAAATTCCTTCAGTAGGTTTTCCTCTCGGCCCAACAAGACAAAAGCCCCAGCGGCCCAAAAGTTTCCTCCCACACACCAACACATTTGTTAGAAGCAGTGCTCCTCACGTCTTTTTGCGCTTTCTGTGCCGCGGCTCACTTTGTGTGTGCCGCGGCACACAGTACAGTGGGCACATTATTCGCTGGTTGTCTTCGTGTGCCGCGGTTCACTTGGTGTGTGCCGCGGCTCATGACCAAAAACTGCTATTTTCGCCCGTTTTTCATCGTTTTGGCTTCCGGACTCCGATTTCCTGCAAAACATATAAAAATAATGCATTAAAAGCTCATTTATGCTGATTTAGGCTCAAGATGGATATAAAATAATGATATAAAAACGCATAAAAATACACCTAACAAATACCCCCAAACTTGAGCCTTTGCTTGTCCTCAAGCAAAAAATTTCAATTTTAAACAAAATGTATCGTGAATAATCATGCAAATCCATAGTGCTCAACTTAATCAATACGACCCTGAAAATCTCAAAGAATAATACAAGTATCGTAATAGTGAGTCACATCCAGGACACTGATTCCACTAAGTAACCAATTTCAGTCCTAATCAATCGTTCATGGAGAAAATCAAGCTCAAAGATTAACAAGCGTGAATTTAACCAACCGTCAATATGAAGGGTTAGATTAAACAAGCCAATTCGCCCAATCCCACAGTCTAGAGGCAAAATTCAAGAGTTTCATTATTAAACTTACTCCTCGGACAACATTCCCCTATGTATGATCAATAATATGATTCGAGTTAACCACTAGGTTTCGGCTCTCGGGATATTTCATCGGGATGATCCTAGGGTGGATTTCCATTCTCATGTATCGGGGAACCGTTTGACGTAAAAGACACTCATGGGGCACATGGATGCTTCTAGTTACTAAGTCCCCCTCTACAGCGGAGAAAAAACTCGAATAGCAATTCCCGCATGTCAAGGTTGCTGTTTTATGCGAGAGTAGACAACGGGTCACGTGAATACCCCCGGTTACTAGGCTTCCCATCATCGGTAATGCGATATTTCTAAATTATTAATCTATTCAGGGTCGTCGTTTTACGCGAGAGTAAACAACGGGTCACGTGAATACCCCCGGTTACTAGACTTCCCATCATAGAACAATCAATATCTCGACTTTTTCTTGGGAAAAAACTGTCCGACCCTAAACTCAATCCAAATGACAACAAGACTCGTAGTACTGGACGACTAGCTACGCGAAAAGTTTAACCAAACGTATAAACGGTGATTTGCAAACACGTATGTCTCTTTTCTTATCTGCTAAAATTTCGACAAAAATGATAAAATTTCGGGCCTAATTGAATACTCAACAGAAACAGATATCGCTGATTGCAACTCGACTAAAACTCAACCGTTTCTTCCAAGAGAAATCAGTATCGTAACATCAGTTTTACACATGGAAGCACGAAAAATTCACGAAAAATTCAAGCTTGCAAAAACCATCAACAGCATGCAAAATAAAGTCCACTAGGCATAACATTATCAATAATAAAACTCATGTGAAAATAAAAGAGATAAGGAAAAGTGAAACTTATTCCAAATGTCTTCTTGAACACCAGCACATGTCTGAGTGGAAACGTCGGTCAATCCATACTTCAAATAACGCTCAGCATCACGAGGGACCCCCAAACTTAGTCTCTAGTCATGAGATAACAATAGACATTAAATCAAGAAAGACTAGAATATGAAGAATAATAACTCATAGGGGTCATAAAGAAATATCAGAGAAATAAGGGCCAACAAGAATACACGAATCCAAATGAAATAACAAAAACAAAGAAAAAATAAATTACTAACGAAAAATCAAATAAAAACAACTAACTAGAAAGCAAGTAAAAATGATGGGTTGCCTCCCATCCAGCGCTCTATTTTACGTCTTGAGCACGACGTGGCAAAAAGAATTTAACTTGGCTTCTTTCTAGGGAGATTGTCAAATACCCCCTTCTTGCAATCAATAAGCCTCTTATTCCATATGGGAGGCTTTGGCTCATGCCCGGTTGCCGAAAATAAAGAGTAAGAATAATTATGCACACAACCAAAAAATGAAGGAAGAATATAATAATCGTAAGGCACGAAAAAATAAGCAGAGTTCGAATGGGTAAATAATAAAGAATTATCATGCACAACCTCATTAGAACTCGAAGAATCAGCCTCAACAAAATCATGAGTAATGTGATCAATCTCTCCCATTATGGATTTAGGAAAAATTATGCGTGGCACCGTTAATAAAATTTTTGGCACAAAAGTATTCACCTTATTAGTCGAAGTTTGATGACAATTTAATGGAATTTCTTTGGAAACATCATCAATGATAACTTCTTCTCTAGGCTCATCACACTTTATGAAATCATTGGGTGCTGGGGGATCTACCCTAAAACTCAACATGTCGTTCTTCTCGACCTCCCCCTCAACTTCACTACTAAATAAATGAGCTGGAAAATAACTGTAGTGAACCTCAAGACTACGATGTGCACATGCTAGCTCAAAAATGCTACTATCAGGATTTTTAAGAACGTCTACACATTGTTCAAGCAGGGTCTTTTGTTTTGGGGGAGGGGGCTGACTGACCCTATTTGGCGAATTATTAAGAACATTGGGATTTATGAAATGCCAAGGGTCACGATACTCATAGGAAAACATAATGAAAAAAAATAAAAATATAGAAACTAAAGAAGAAACTTCAAATTAAAATTAGAGTCGCTTGGTATTGATATTAGCGAAAAATCAGTCCCCGGCAACGGCGCCAAAAACTTGTTGTGGGAAAATCCCTCACAATATGCCGCAAGTGCACGGTGTCAACAAGTAATAAAGTGATAAGTAAAGTATCGTTCCCTCGAGGACTGATTTCACTAAGTACCAAAATTTAGTCAACTCACAATTTTATTTGAAGAACAATTAAATAGAGTTTATATCTAAACTAATTGCAGAAAGTAAATAATAGTACTAATAATAATAATAATAATAATAATAAGGGGTAGGATATTGATTTTCACCTCAAACAATCGGGAATGATATTTATTCGATTCAATTCACTGTTATTCAATTGATTGTAAGCCAGGAATTCCTAAATTATTCTAAAGCCTTTCCCAAGGTCGATAGAAAATACTACGAATTACTAACTCGATATATCCCTATTCGAATCAGATAATTAATAGCTAAAACAGTTCAAGAATTCCCACACAAACAGGCTTCACAATTCGCATGAGTATATCCCTATCTCACGAAAATTATGATTCGTCTAACAAGAACTATGCCTAAATTTCATCTCCCGAATCCATAAAGACATTCAAAACAAATTAACTGTTGGCCAGACAATTAAAAAGCATTAAGAACAGTAAGAAGAATCCAATTCAATAGAATAACGAGTAAATCGAAATAATAATAAATAATCAAACCGTCATGAAATTGGCTACAATCAAAATCCTACTCGAATAAATCTAAAAACTAAGATGCAGAAAACCGTAGAGATCCGTGGTCTTGTCTTCCCCCAGAAATCTACACCTTCTTTTATTTTATTTCTTCCTTTTCCGCCGCCAAACTCTTGCCTCGGTTCCCCTTCTAATCTGTTCTACTTTGTGCCTTTTATATCCTTCTTGTTTTTTTTTTCCTCCAGTAGATTTCTCCTTTTTCAAGGAAATCAAATTCCTTCAGTAGGTTTTCCTCTCGGCCAAACAAGACAAAAGCCCCAGTGCCCAAAAGTTTCCTCCCACACACCAACACATTTGTTAGAAGCGGTGCTCCTCACGTCTTTTTGCGCTTTACGTGCGCGGCTCACTTTGTGTGTGCCGCGGCTGCACTGATGGGCACATTATTCTCTGGTTGTCTTCGTGTGCCGCGGTTCACTTGGTGTGTGCCGCGGCTCATGACCAAGAACTGCTATTTTCGCCCGTTTTTCATCGTTTTGGCTTCCGGACTCCGATTTCCTGCAAAACATATAAAAATAATGCATTAAAAGCTCATTTATGCTGATTTAGGCTCAAGATGTATATAAAATAATGATATAAAAACGCATAAAAATACACCTAACACCTACTTATAACCCGACCGACCCAATGTGCCCAACTGGGCTTGTGCTTGGCCTATTAGGTAGCCTGGGCCGCAGGACTTATGGACCAGTGCCCGTCTGGGCCTTACTGGGCAGACGCCAGGCGTCGCATGGGCCTCGATTATGGGCCTGGCCGGCCGTGCGCCTGGGCTGTCCAGCAGCCCGTGCGGCCCATCCCAGTCGGGTCACGGCCCGTGCCACCCTATCCCGATTTGGACGGCCCTCTGAGGCCCATTTCCCCATTTCTTTCCCTATCGACAAGTTCTGGACCTCCAGCCTAATTGATCCGATAACGACCTTGTGTATGACCCTAGTAGGCACAGTCTGGATCAGCTTACAGATCGAAAGCAGTCTCTAGCAAGACATTCCATCACTGATCTGACTGATCGATGCACCTGGTTCCAATATGAGTAATGCACATTAATTGAAGGACACTCTTCCGACAATCTCCCACTTGTCCTTTAGAACAAGTGTGCATACGAATTCCTGTCTCTTAGCATCCATTTGAGCAAAAGGTAAGAACCCCGTCATCCTTATGTAGTCTCAAAACATTTCTCGATTATCTGAGCAAGACATGTAACCAGATGATTATCCCATAATCAATCTGAGCATGGCCATGCATTTCCACGGTCTTCACTCATCGAGTGGCCTTGGACACCATTCCTACGAATGAGAGGACAATCCCATATTGCAGTTCCACGGTTCCTCTACTAACCTCATGGAAGCCCGAGTGCTGCCTTTATAACCCCCTTTTACGGATGGCATTTAACAGCATCAAAGCATACTACTCCACTAGCAAGCAACGGTGAACCACTCAGGTCAGAGGATTCGCCTCAATTGGTCTTTGTGAAATACTTATGACGTTTAAAACTCTTAAAGTATTCTCAAGGTGGGTCTGCCGCAATATAAGTTCCCAACTTATATCCATCACAATTGATTTATTTATACCCCATGTCCCTTCAGCCCATGAAACAACGCTGTAAATTAACTTGCGATCTAGTCTTCTTAAGCCATTATTGACCAGTAATAATGGCTTGGACTAGGGACTTACTTGTATTATAATCCAGTTCACTAAATAGAATTTCATTATTAAGGACCTCATCCCTGTTTGAATTAGGATACAAAATTTGGACATTCATTTAATTACTAAACCAAAATTAAATGAAGACGAAATAATAATATTATTTCATATATGATGAATGGAATAAGTACAACTACAATGTTTCTCAAAAGAAAACACTATGAAAATCACAACCAGTCCCCGACATGCTTGATTCCCATTGCAGTAGTCTGACCCTCATGCTTCGTCCGCGATAGAGGTTTAGTATGTGGATCGGCAATGTTGTCGTCCGTTTGTACTTTGCATATCTCAATGTCACCTATATCCACAATCGCGTGAAGAAGGTGAAACTTCTTGAGCATGTGTTTGGACTTGTGGTGCTCCCTTGGCTCCTTCGCCTGGGCGATGGATCCACTATTGTCACAATAGAGAACCACCGGTTTGGTGATGCTAGGTACCACACCCAGTTCAGTCACGAACTTTTTGATCCATATCCCCAAAAGGAGATGGGAAGATCGGCTAAACCCATCATAGACTGAAGCATGTCCAACAAGGTCCGGTTTCTCCTTTCGGACATACCATTCCACTGAGGTGTTCCTGGAGTAGTCAATTATGAGAGTATCCCATAGTCCTTAAGATGGTCATCGAGTGCTTGGCTCATATACTCTCTGCCTTGATATCAAAGGGCTTTGATCTTCTTGCCAAGTTGGTTTTCAACTTCTTTCTGAAATTCTTTGAACTTGTTAAAGGTTTCAGACTTTTACCTCATTAAGTAGACATATCCATATCTACTTAAGTCGTTGGTAAAAGTAACGAAGTAACCAAAACTACCTCTTGTAGTTGTACTCATTGGACCGCAAACATCGGAATGAATGAGGCCCAATAAGTCAGCTATACATTCACCAATTCCGGTGAAGGGAGACTTAGTTATCTTCCCCAATAAATATGATTCGCATGTGTCAAATGGCTCCAAGTCAAAAGACTTGAGAATCCCCTCCTTGAGGAGTTTCTCCATGTGTTTTATGTTTATGTGGCCTAAACGACAATGCCAAAGGTACGTTTGATTCGATGTTTGAGTTTAGCATTTTTGGTATTAATCTTATAGACGAGTTTATTGGTGTCGCGCACACAAAGATCGTTTTCTAGATGTGCATGACCGTAGAACATCCGTTTACGAGTAATTAAACAAACATTGTCTTTAATCGTAAAGTCAAAACCATCAGAATCTAACATAGAAACCGAAATGATGTTCTTTATAATAAAAGGTACATAATAACAATTATTTAGTTCTATTACAAGGCCCGAAGGCAACAATGAACTATAAACCCCTACGGCTAATGCAACAACCCTTGATCCATTTCCCACGCGTAGGTCCACCTCGCCCCTCTGAAGGTTTCTACTTCTTTTTAGTCCCTGCATGTTGTGTCAAGAATTAAACACCTTCCGACCGGCGATCGACTAGAAGGACGGGCGACCGAGTCACTGCCGAACGGACAAGGCAGATCTGTCGATCAGCGACCTGGCGACCGAGCCTTAACCCAGTGGACGAGCTGCATCGACCGACCAAAGGCCCCAGGACCAGTCCCGGTGCCGAGCGATCAACCTCAGATACGATTGCCTCTCGGTACTCGGCGACCGACCCCTGGCGATCTACTAATGGACGATCTCCTCTCGATACTCGGCGACCTACTCCTAGCGACCGACAATCGGCGACCTTCTCTCGGCATCTGCCGGCCGACCATTGGCGACCTCCATCCACTGGCCGATGGCGACCTCGGATGATCAGCTAGAGACGACCGCTCATGACGATCACCACCGATGACCATCCAGTCGGCTAAGGCCGAACCTTGAGACTGGCACCACGTGCAAGGACCAAGACAAAATCCGCGAATCTCGGGCCATTGACCACAGTCTGGCAGATTCTCTCCACCAGCCGACAAGCCGCCGAAAGCTTGTCAGTAGGGGCACATGTTGACTGACTCCGGACACGTGATGGCTTCCTATTGGACCGCCCAGCTGTGGCAGCCTCCTCCTTGGACTTTAGCCCGACATCCAGCATCTTACTTGGACTTTAGCCCGACAGCCCAGGAGATCGGCAAATTATTATATTGGCCGGCGGGCGATCGGCAGATTAAGATAATGGCCGACAGGCGATCGGCCACTACAGGACAGGACCCGGCGGCCCCTTTATAAGCAAGGCACCCTGCACTTGGACACTTCTTCAGCTTCCTTCAACTCCCTTCGGATTTCACACTATACAGAAGCAAACATCAAGCACTTGGCTAACATCCAACTCTTGGCAACAGCTATCATTCGGTCTTACTTCTCCCGGCCTTTCTCCTCGAGTAGTTTACCGGCAGGGACGAAGAACACCGAGCTTCGCTCAAGAGCCGGATTAACAGAGTCTTTTTACACTCATTGTATTTAGATTTCTCACATTAATACTTGTATCCATGAATATTTGTATTAATAACATCTCGCGAGAGCATTCAAGCCCGGGCCTAACAAACCCGGCAAATCTTGTATTATTTATCTACTCTCGGAAGTGCTCCCGCAATTGTTGTTTGTTGTCTGTCTTCCAGCAGTATTAATCTTCGGATAAATATTTTGGGCAACAACAATTGGCGCTAGAGGAAGGGGATCCAACCCTCGAATTTTTATACCTACCGTCCCAAAGAACACTCACTGTTCTCGGGGCAGATACTTGAAGTGACACTACGCACTTCAAAGAAATCCTTGAAAACATGTCTTAGCCTCGCGTCGAAGAAAGCCGACCCGGCCGGCGGACCCTGTTCCGTCCCGGTCAGCGCGGCCGATGGTGGAAGGTAGCCGCCGTGGTCGAGACGCTCGACCCGTCCGGGAAGGCGGCCCGAGCCTCTCGCTCGATCGATTCGAACAATGAACAAATCGAAGAGGCCATAGCCGTCCTTCGGGAGCGACGGAGTGCTCTCGACGCGCCTCGGCTATCACCCCTCGGTCTCCGCCGGAAGATCAGCGGAAGCTCAAGGCACTGGCCGAGCGGCGCCGAGAGGCTCTCGCCCGCAAGAAGAGGCACTCAGCGGCCAGGCACGTCTCGTCTTCGATCGCACAGGCGGTGACCCGACACAGCGGCGAGGGCACCGGCCCGGCTACGAGGCGACGGAGTTGGTGTCCGTCACCGAGCTCGGCCTACCCGGCTCTCACAAGGCGATCCAGCCGCGGCTCCGCCGCCGATTCCCGAGGTCGGCGGTGTGGGTCGGAGGTCGGTACACGATCGCCTCGGCCCCGCTCCCAAAGCCGATCCGCAGGCCGAGCCGCGGGATTGCCGCAATGCAACGCCGATCGGCGACGTGAAGGCGCTCCTGCCCGGGCGGGCGTCGTGAAGACGATCGCCGCGCCAGCGAGCCGCTCGCGATCGACATCGAGCTCGCCCGGTGCGGCAAGATCGCCCCTCCTCGGACACCGTGTACCGGGCGATCGGACCCCAAGCACACTGCACAAGTTCAACATCTACATGACCGGGTGTGGGGCATCGGACGCGACCCGGTGCCGCCTGTTCCCTCGACACTAGACCTCGCCACCGGTGGTACACCTCATTGCCACCTCGGTCCATTGGCTCCTTTAACGAGTGGCGCACGTCTTCACGGAATACTTCGCCACCGGCGCCGCTCGGCGGAAGGTCCCCATCGCATGTGGCGGATCGGACAAGGGGAAGAGGAGTCCGACTCGGACTACATCGGCCAGGTTGACATGATCATCCTCAACGGCGAGCCCGTGAGCGATGAGACCGCCCTCTACGCGGTTCTAGGAGGTTTTCGGGGCTTCGCCTATGTTCGGGCATCTCACGAAGACCCTACCGACGACCTACGCAGCCTTAGGGCTAGAGCCGCGATTTCTGTCCAGGCAAAGGCTTCTTCTCGGCTAGAGTAGATCGATCGGCGCCGTCTGACGACCTCCGTCTACCCCCGATCGCTACTACCCAGAGCCGGAGGACTCGATCCCCGCCTACATCCATTTTAAATGACAGACTAGCCGCCGCCCGATCGCCAATATCGACCTACAAATAAAGCGATCGGCCGCGGCGGCCGATCCTCGGCCGATCGCAACATCATCAGCAACCCGGTGGACACGATCGCCATCTACAGTCCGGCACATAACATGACGGACTAAGGCATAAGATCACCTCCACCGCACATCATAAAGCCATGGTCCTGGCAGTCGATGGAACCGGCTGCTTCGGCCATGCAAGGTCCCTTTCGGCCTAGATCGCCCGCCCTTCTTTTAAATACGAGGCCGACGTAGTCTGAGGGCTCTCCAACATTAATCAGTGGACACATGCCACAACCCCGTCTCAACGTACACCGTCGAGGTCGGCCATCTCCATGGCTGGCCGAGGTGGAAGCAGAGCTAACAAGCCGCGGAGGTGGAGTTGATTCATCCGACGCTGCCCCGCGCAAGGACTCCTCTAGACCGAGACCGCACGCCCTTCGTTTAAATACGAGGCGAGGCGCAGCCTAACAGAGGACCCTCATAATAAAGTGAGTCACGGGACACTCAATGTCTTCGCGCACCAAGACACGGTCATGGAGTCGGTCCATCAATTTCCGTGACTGTGCACGATTCCTCAAACAAGCGAAACCACCAAGTTTCCGTGGGGGATCGGCCAATGTTGTTTTTTGCAGGTACAAGACCGAAAGATAGCTAAGCCAATTGACCATGATAGCCCAAGTCCGAATCATAAGTCAGCTCAGATCGCCCGTCCTCATCCATACACGATCACCAGCAAGAACCACCTCGCCCCATGTCTTCAACATAGGAGCAAGCTGGGGGGCAATTGTTGTGTCAAGAATTAAACACCTTCCGACCGGCGATCGACTAGAAGGACGGGCGACCGAGTCATCGCGAGCGGCCAAGGCGAATCTGTCGATCGGCGACACAGCGACCGAGCCTTAACCCAGTGGACGAGCTGCATCGACCGACCAAAGGCCCCAGGACCAGTCCCGGTGCCGAGCGATCAACCTCAGATACGATCGCCTCTCGGTACTCGGCGACCGACCCCTGCGATCTACTAATGGACGATCTCCTCACGATACTCGGCGACCTACTCCTAGCGACCGACAATCGGCGACCTTCTCTCGGCATCTGCCGGCCGACCATTGGCGACCTCCATCCACTGGCCGATGGCGACCTCGGATGATCAGCTAGAGACGACCGCTCATGTCGATCACCACCGATGACCATCCAGTCGGCTAAGGCCGAACCTTGAGACTGGCACCACATGCAAGGACCAAGACAAGATCCGCGAATCTCGGGCCATTGACCACAGTCTGGCAGATTCTCTCCACCAGCCGACAAGCCGCCGAAAGCTTGTCAGTAGGGCCACATGTTGACTGACTCCGGACACGTGATGGATTCTTATTGGACCGCCCAGCTGTGGCAGCCTCCTCCTTGGACTTTAGCCCGACATCCAGCATCTTACTTGGACTTTAGCCCGACAGCCCAGGAGATCGGCAAATTATTATATTGGCCGGCGGGCGATCGGCAGATTAAGATAATGGCCGACAGGCGATCGGCCACTACAGGACAGGACCCGACTGCCCCTTTATAAGCAAGGCACCCTGCACTTGGACACTTCTTCAGCTTCCTTCAACTCCCTTCGGATTTCACACTATACAGAAGCAAACATCAAGCACTTGGCTAACATCCAACTCTTGGCAACAACTATCATTCGGTCTTACTTCTCCCGGCCTTTCTCCTCGAGCAGATTACCGGCAGGGACGAAGAACACCGAGCTTCGCTCAAGAGCCGGATTAACAGAGTCTTTTTACACTCAATGTATTTAGATTTCTCACATTAATACTTGTATCCACGAATATTTGTATTAATAACATCTCGCGAGAGCATTCAAGCCTGGGCCTAACAAACCCGGCAAATCTTGTATTATTTATCTACTCTCGGAAGTGCTCCCGCAATTGTTGTTTGTTGTCCGTCTTCCAGTAGTATTAATCTACGGATAAATATTTTGGGCAACAACAATTGGCGCTAGAATACAAGACCGAAAGATAGCTAAGCCAATCGACCATGATAGCCCAAGTCCGAATCATAAGTCAGCTCAGATCGCCCTGTTGTTGCCCAAAATATTTATCCGAAGATTAATACTGCTGGAAGACGGACAACAAACAACAATTGCGGGAGCACTTCCGAGAGAAGATAAATAATACAAGATTTGCCGGGTTTGTTAGGCCCGGGCTTGATGCTCTCGCGAGATGTTATTAATACAAATATTCGTGGATACAAGTATTAATGAGAGAAATCTAAATACAATGAGTGTAAAAAGACTCTGTTAATCCGGCTCTTGAGCGAAGCTTGGTGTTCTCCGTCCCGCCGATAATCTGCTCGAGGAGAAAAGGCCGGGAGAAGTAAGACCGAATGATAGCCGTTGCCAAGAGTTGGAGATTAGCCAAGTGCTTGATGTTTGCTTCTGTATTGCGTATGTATTGCAAGAATGTCCGAGAGAAACTCAAGGAAGCTGAAGGAGTGTCCAAGTGCAGGGTGCCTTGCTTATATAGGGGCAGCCGGGTCCTGTCCTGTAGTGGCCGATCGTCTGCCGGCCATTAGAATAATCTGCCGACCGCCTGTCGGCCAATATAATAATCTGCCGATCTCCTGGGCTGTCGGGCTAAAGTCCAAGGAAGAGGTCATTTGTCGAATAAAGTCAATGCGGTGGCGGTGCAGTGGCGGTCGATAAGGAGCCATCACGTGTCCGGAGCCAGTCAACATGCGGCCCTACTGACAGCTTTCGGCGGCCTGTCGGCTGGTGGAGAGAATCTGCCAGATTGTGGTCAATGGCCCGGGATTCGCGGATCTTGTCCCGGCCTTTGCACATGGTGCTAGTCTTGAGGCTCGGCCTTCGCCGACTGGATGTCCATCGGTGGTGATCGACATGAGCGGTCGTCCCTGGCTGATCATCCGAGGTCGCCAATGGTCGGTCACCAAGGGCAGGTCGCCAATGGTCGGTCACCAAGGGTCGATCGGCAGATGCCGATAGAGGGTCGCCAGATGTCGGTCGCCAGGAGTCGGTCGCCGAGTACCGAGAGACGATCGTATCTGAGGTCGATCGCTCGGCACCGGGACTTGTCCTGGGACCTTCGGTTGGCCAGTCTAGCATGTCCGCTGGGTTAGGGCTCGGTCGCCAGGTTGCTGATCGGCAGAACTGACTTGGCCGCTCGGCAGTGACTCGGTCGCCCGTCCTCCTAGTCGATCGCCGGTCGGAAGGTGTTAAAACTTGACACAACAATTGCCCCCCAGCTTGCTCCTATGTTGAAGACATGGGGCGAGGTGGTTCTTGCTGGTGATCATGTACGGATGAGGACGGGCGATCTGAGCTGACTTAGGACTCGGACTTGGGCTATCATGATCGATTGGCTAGCTATCTTTCGGTCTTGTACCTGCAAAAAACAACATTGGCCGATCCCCCATGGAAACTTGGTGGTTTCGCTTTGTTTGAGGAATCGTGCACAGTCGCGGAAATCGATGGACCGACTCCATGACCGTGTCTTGGTGCACGAAGACAATGAGTGTCTCGTGACTCACTTTATTATGAGGGTCCTCTGTAGCCGCGCCGCCTTGTATTTAAACGAAAGGCGTGCGGTCTCGGTCTAGAGGAGTCCTTTGCTGAGCGGCGTCGGATGAATCAACTCCACGCCGCGGCTTGTTAGCTCTGCTTCCACCTCGGCCAGCCATGGAGATGGCCGACCTCGACGGTGTACGTTGAGACGGGGTTGTGGAATGAGTCCACTGATTAATGTTGGAGAGCCCTCCGACTACGCCGGCCTCGTATTTAAACGAAGGGCGGGCGATCTCGGCCGAAAGGGACCTTGCATGGCCGAAGCAGCCGGTTCCATCGACTGCCAGGGCCATGGCTTTATGATGTGCGGTGGAGGCGATCTTATGCCTTAGTCCGTCATGTTATATGCTGGACTGTAGATGGCGATCGTGTCCACCGGGTTGCTGATGATGTTGCGATCTGGCCGGAAGACTGGCGATCGTCGCTCGGCGGCCGATCGCTTTATTCGTAGGTCGATATTGGCGATCGGTCGGCGGCTAGTCCCTCATGTCAGAATGGACTGTAGGCGGGGATCGAGTCCTCCGGCTCTGCTGGGTAGTAGCGATCGGGCCGGGAGACTGGAGGTCGTCGTACGGGCGCCGACCGATCTACTCCTAGGCTGAGAAGAAGCCTTTGCACAGACAGAAATCTGCGGCTCTAGCCCGGAAGGCTGCGTAGGTCGTCGGCGGGGTCTTCGTGAGATGCATGAACATAGGCGAGAAAACCAGAAAACCCCTAGGACCGCGTAGAGGGCGGTCTCATCGCTACGGCTCGCCGTTGAGGATGATCATGTCAACCTGGCCGATGTAGTCCGAGTCGGACTCTGTTCTCCTTGCTCGATTTGCATCATGCGATGGCGACCTTACGGCCGGGCGACCACGGTGGCGAAGTGTTCCGTTAAGACGTGAGCCATCACGTTAATGTAGCAAATGGACCGTGGTGGCAATGAAGTGTACGTCCGGTGGGCGAGGTCGTCCAGTGTCAGAGGGAACATTCGGCACCTGGTCGCGTCCGATGCCCCACCCCCGGTCATGAAGATGTTGAACTTGTGCAGTGTGCTTGGGGTCCGATCGCCCGGTACACGGTGTCCGAGGAGGCGATCTTGTCTTGCCGCACCGGGGCGAGCTCGATGTCGATCGCGAGCGGCTCGCTCGGCTCGGCGATCGTCTTCATGGCGCCTGCCCCGGATTGCAGGAGCGCCTTCATGTCGTTGAGTTGGCGTTGCATTGCGGCAATCGCCGCGGCTCGGCTGCTTGCGGATCGGCTTTGGGAGAGGGGGCCGAGGCGATCGTGTACCGACCTCCGGACCCCGCTGCTGCCGACCTCGGGAATTTGGCGAGCGGGAGCCAGGCGGCTGGATCGCCTTGTGGGAGCCGGGTAGGCCGAGCTCCTGGTGAGGGACACAAACTGCTGCCTCGTAGGCCGGGCCGGACGCCCGGCCGCTGTGTCGGGTGCCGCCAGCGATCGACAGACGACGTGCCGGCTGCCGAACGCCTCTTGTTGCGGGCGAGAGCCTCCTGGCGATTGCTCGGCCAGTAGTGCCTTGAGCTTCCGCTTGATCTTCCGGCGAGAGACCGGGGGGGCGGTAGCTGGAGGCGCGTCGAGAGCACTCCGTCGCTCCTGTAGGACGGCCAGGGCCCCTTCGATCTGTTCCTTGGTTCGGAACCGATCGAGCGAGAGGCTTGGGCCGCCGTCCGTGGCGGATCGAGCGTATCGACCGCGCGGCTACCTTCCACCATCACCGCGCTCGGATCGACGGAACAGGGGTTTGGCCGGGTGATCACGGCTTTCTTCGACGCGAGGCGGAAGACATGATTTACGAAGGATTTCTTTTGAAGTGCGGTGAGTGTCGCTTCAAATATCTCGCCCGATAATGTGATGAGTGTTCTTCGGGACGGTAGGTGTAAAAAATCGAGGGTTGGATGCCCTCCTTCTAGCGCCAATTGTTGTTGCCCAAAATATTTATCCGAAGATTAATACTGCTGGAAGACGGACAACAAACAACAATTGCGGGAGCACTTCCGAGAGAAGATAAATAATACAAGATTTGCCGGGTTTGTTAGGCCCGGGCTTGAATGCTCTCGCGAGATGTTATTAATACAAATATTCGTGGATACAAGTATTAATGAGAGAAATCTAAATACAATGAGTGTAAAAAGACTCTGTTAATCCGGCTCTTGAGCGAAGCTTGGTGTTCTCCGTCCCGCCGATAATCTGCTCGAGGAGAAAAGGCCGGGAGAAGTAAGACCGAATGATAGCCGTTGCCAAGAGTTGGAGATTAGCCAAGTGCTTGATGTTTGCTTCTGTATTGCGTATGTAATGCAAGAATGTCCGAGAGAAACTCAAGGAAGCTGAAGGAGTGTCCAAGTGCAGGGTGCCTTGCTTATATAGGGGCAGCCGGGTCCTGTCCTGTAGTGGCCGATCGTCTGCCGGCCATTAGAATAATCTGCCGCCATCGCTGATATAATAATCTGCCGATCTCTGGCTGTCGGGCTAAAGTCCAAGGAAGAGGCTGTCCGAATAAAGTCAATGCGGTGGCGGTGCACAGGCGATCTATAAGGAGCCATCACGTGTCCGGAGCCAGTCAACATGCGGCCCTACAGACAGCTTTCGGCGGCCTGTCGGCTGGTGGAGAGAATCTGCCAGATTGTGGTCAATGGCCCGGGATTCGCGGATCTTGTTCCGGCCTTTGCACATGGTGCTAGTCTTGAGGCTCGGCCTTCGCCGACTGGATGTCCATCGGTGGTGATCGACATGAGCGGTCGTCCCTGGCTGATCATCCGAGGTCGCCAATGGTCGGTCACCAAGGGCAGGTCGCCAATGGTCGGTCACCAAGGGTCGATCGGCAGATGCCGATAGAGGGTCGCCAGATGTCGGTCGCGAGGTGTCGGTCGTGGAGTTCCGAGAGACGATCGTTTGTGAGGTCGATCGCTCGGCACCGGACTTGTCCTGGGACCTTCGATTGGCTGATCTAGCATGTCCATTTGGGTTAGGGCTCGGTCCCGTGTTGCTGATCGGAATCGACTTCGCCGCTCGCGGTGGCTTCGATCGCCGTCCTCCTAGTCGATCGCCGGTCGGTACTCGGCGACCGACCCCTGGCGATCTACTAATGGACGATCTCCTCTCGATACTCGGCGACCTACTCCTAGCGACCGACAATCGGCGACCTTCTCTCGGCATCTGCCGGCCGACCATTGGCGACCTCCATCCACTGGCCGATGGCGACCTCGGATGATCAGCTAGAGACGACCGCTCATGTCGATCACCACCGATGACCATCCAGTCGGCTAAGGCCGAACCTTGAGACTGGCACCACGTGCAAGGACCAAGACAAGATCCGCGAATCTCGGGCCATTGACCACAGTCTGGCAGATTCTCTCCACCAGCCGACAAGCGGCCGAAAGCTTGTCAGTAGGGCCACATGTTGACTGACTCCGGACACGTGATGGCTTCTTATTGGACCGCCCAGCTGTGGCAGCCTCCTCCTTGGACTTTAGCCCGACATCCAGCATCTTACTTGGACTTTAGCCCGACAGCCCAGGAGATCGGCAAATTATTATATTGGCCAGCGGGCAATCGGCAGATTAAGATAATGGCCGACAGGCGATCGGCCACTACAGGACAGGACCCGGCTGCCCCTTTATAAGCAAGGCACCCTGCACTTGGACACTTCTTCAGCTTCCTTCAACTCCCTTCGAATTTCACACTATACAGAAGCAAACATCAAGCACTTGGCTAACATCCAACTCTTGGCAACAGCTATCATTCGGTCTTACTTCTCCCGGCCTTTCTCCTCGAGCAGATTACCGGCAGGGACGAAGAACACCGAGCTTCGCTCAAGAGCCGGATTAACAGAGTCTTTTTACACTCATTGTATTTAGATTTCTCACATTAATACTTGTATCCACGAATATTTGTATTAATAACATCTCGCGAGAGCATTCAAGCCTGGGCCTAACAAAATCGGCAAATCTTGTATTATTTATCTACTCTCGGAAGTGCTCCCGCAATTGTTGTTTGTTGTCCGTCTTCCAGCAGTATTAATCTTCGGATAAATATTTTGGGCAACAACACTGCACATTACAACAAATGTATGAACTATGACCGGTATCCAATACCCAAGAAGTAGAACTAGCAAGATGTATGTCTATGACATATATACCTGAGGTTGAAGCAACACAGCCATTCTTACGATCCTCCCGCAGCTTGGGACAGTCCTTCTTGAAGTGACCTTGCTCATTGCAATAGAAGCACCAATCGGCAGTAGGACTCTGGATAGCCTTAGACTTCCCCGAAGTAGGCTTCGGCTTCAGCGCAGTAGCAGGCTTGCTAGTGCCCTTAGCCTTCCCAGCTGGCTTGTTCTACACAGCCTTGACGATGCTTCCCATCCGGACCATAAGAACCTCGTTCTTAGTTTTCATCCAGAGCTTTGGCTCAGCAGTTTTGAGCATCCCATGCAGCTCAGCCAAAGACTTCTCCATCCCATGCATGTTATAGTTCATTTTGAAAGCGTCAAATCCATCATGTAAGGAGTAGAGGATGATGTCAGTAGCCAATTCCTGGCTATATAGGAATCGCATCCTCGCCATGTTGTCGAAGAGTCCAATCATCTTCAACACGTGAGGCCCAATGGGACTCCCCTTCTCGAACTTACAGTCGAGAATTGCCTTGTTTGTCTCGAAACATTCAGTACGGGCCTTCTATTGAAACATGTTCTTGAGTTGGCCTATAATACTGAAGGCATCCATGTGCTCGAACTTATTTCCGGCACCATGGTTGCCAACATGAGGCAAGTGACATTGGTGCTATGATCCTCAGTCAGCATCACAGACTGAATCTAATCATTTGAGGCATCTTGGGCAAGCACAGGTGTTATTGCCCAAAATACTTATCCGAAGATTAATACTGCTGGAAGACGGACAACAAACAACAATTGCGGGAGCACTTCCGACAGTAGATAAATAATACAAGATTTGCCGGGTTTGTTAGGCCCGGGCTTGAATGCTCTCGCGAGATGTTATTAATACGAATATTCGTGGATACAAGTATTAATGAGAGAAATCTAAATACAATGAGTGTAAAAAGACTCTGTTAATCCGGCTCTTGAGCGAAGCTCGGTGTTCTTCGTCCCCGCCGATAATCTGCTGGATGAGATAGGCCGGGAGAAGTAAGACCGAAAGATAACTGTTGCCAAGAGTTGGATGTTAGCCAAGTGTAAGTATTTTGCTTCTGTATGGTGTGAAATGCGGGAATGCAGACCCTTTTTCCAAGTGCAGGCTGCCCTCTTTATATAGGGGTTGAGATGCCTTGTTTCCTAGTGGGCGATCGCCTTTCGGCCATTAATGTAATGGGGCGATCGTCCTAAAGGTCACATGGGCTGCCTGCCAAAAGTCCAGAGATCCAGCCGGCAGCCAGCTGAGTGGCCCAATGAGGAGCCGGCACGCGTCCAGAAGTACTGTCACAGGAGGTCCCACTTTGTTACTTTCGGCGGACTTTGTCAGTAGGCAGGGTAGGTGACAGGCTGTGGTCACCAGTCTTGTCCGTCAGCTCCTTTCACAGGCCTGGGCCCTGTTGGTAGGTGAGGTAGGTGACAGGTTTGTCAGCGCCTTTTGTGGATTTGCACGTGGGTGCTGTCCTGTTTTCTCGGCCTTGGCCGACTGGATGGCCATCGGCCCAGATCGTCATGATGCGGTCGTCTCTAGCTGGACACCGAGGATCGTTCTCGGCCAGTCACTGAAGGTCGGCAATGGTCGGTCACCAAGGGTCGGTCGGTAAAGCGCTGAGAGATGACCGTCCATAAGTCGGTCGCCAGCAGTCGGTCGCCGAGTACCGAGAGGCGATCGTATCTGAGGTCGATCGCTCGGAACCGGGACTTGTCATGGGACCTTCGGCTGGGCGATTCATGCTTGTCTGCCGGGCTAAGGCTAGGTCGCCTGGTCGCTGGTCGGCAGCTCTTCCTCGGACGCTCCGCAGCGACTTGGTCGCCCGACCTCCTAGGCGATCGCCAGTCGGAAGGTGTTAATTCTTGACACAACAATTGCCCCCCAGCTTGCTCCTATGTTGAAGACATGGGGCGAGGTGGTTCTTGCTGGCGGGCGATCTTGCTGAGCTGACTTATTATTTCGGACTTGGGCTTTCATGGTCGATTGGCTTAGCTATCTTTCGGTCTTGTACCTGCAAAAACAACATTGGCCGATCCCCCACGGAAACTTGGTGGTTTCGCTTTGTTTGAGGAATCGTGCACAGTCGCGGAGATCGATGGACCGACTCCATGACCGTGTCTTGGTGCGCGAAGACAATGAGTGTCTCGTGACTCACTTTATTATGAGGGTCCTCTGTTAGGCTGCGCCTCGCCTCGTATTTAAATGAAGGGCGTGCGGTCTCGGTCTAGAGGAGTCCTTGCGCGGGGCAGCGTCGGATGAATCAACTCCACGCCCACGGCTTGTTAGCTCTGCTTCCACCTTGGCCAGCCATGGAGATGGCCGACCTCGACGGTGTACGTTGAGACGGGGGTTGTGGCATGTGTCCACTGATTAATGTTGGAGAGCCCTCAGACTACGCCGGCCTCGTATTTAAACGAAGGGCGGGCGATCTTGGCGAAAGGACCTTGCATGGCGAAGCGGCCAGTTCCATCGTTGCCGGGACCATGGCTTTATGATGCGCGGTGGAGGCGATCTTATGCCTTAGTCCGTCATGTTATATCTTTGGATAGATGGCGATCGCGTCCTCGGGTTGCGGATGATGTAGCGTGATGATCGCGATCGGGCGGAAGGCGCGATCGTCGCTCATTGCCGATCGCTTTATTCGTAGGTCGATATTGGCGATCGGACGGGAGATCGTCGTCCGGGTGCCGATCGCGCTGCTCACAGGCTAAGAAGAAACCTTTGCCTGGCCAGAAAATCTGCGGCTCTAGCCCGGAAGGCTGCGTAGGTCGTAGGTTGGGTCTTCGTGAGATGCCTGAACATAGGCGAAAAACCCTGAAAACCTCCTAGGACCGCGTAGAGGGCGGTCTCATCGCTTATGGGCTCGCCATTGAGGATGATTACGTCTACCCGGTCGATGTAGTCCGAGTCGGACTCTTCTTCTCCCTGCTTGATTTGCATCATGCGGAGGGGACCTTCGGGCCGGACGACCCTGGTGGCGAAGAACTCCGTGAAGACGTGCGCCAACTCGTTAAAGGAGCTAATGGACCGAGGTGGGAATGAAGTGTACCACCGGTGGGCGAGGTCATCCAGCGTCAGAGGGAACATTCGGCATCTGGTCGCGTCAGATGCCCCACACCCGGTCATGTAGATGTTGAACTTCCTCAGGTGCACTTGGGGGTCTGATCGCCCCTCGTACACGGGTGTTTGCGGGGGAGCGATCTTGTCTTTGCACGGGGCGAGCTCGATGTCGATCGCGAGCGGCTCGCTTGGCCGGCGATCGTCTTCTTGGCGCCGCCACAGATTCCGGAGCGCCTTCATGTCGTTGAGTTGACGTTGCATCGCGGCCATTGTTGTGGCTTGGTCGCTTACGGATCGGCTTTGGGAGGCGAGGCCGAGGCGATCGTGTACCGATCTCGGGCTCCACTGCCGGCCTCGGCAATTCGGCGAGGGGAGCAGGCGGCTAGGATGCCTTACGGGAATAGGGTAGGCCGAGCTCTGGTGACGGACTCAAACTCCGTCGTCTCGTAGGCCGGGCCGGACTGCCCGGTATCAGTCGGAGTCACCGCCCGGGCGATCGAAGACGAGGTGCCCCGGGCGCGGCGCCTCTTCTGCGGACGGAGCCTCACAGCGTCGCTCGGCCAGTGACGCCTTGAGCTTCCGCTTGGACTTCCGGCGGGCGGCCGAGGGGGCAATAGCAGGAGGCGCGTTGAGAGCACTCCGTCGCTCCTGTAGGACGGCCAGGGCCCCTTCGATCTGTTACTTGGTTCGGAACCGATCGAGCGAGAGGCTTGGGCCGCCGTCCAGGGACGGGATCGAGCGTCTCTGACCGCGGCGGCTACCCTCCACCATCGGCTGTGGCTCGGACTGGGAAGGAACAGGGGGTTTGGCCGGCCGGTCAGCGGCTTTCTTCGACGCGGAGGCGGAAGACATGATTTCTGAAGGATTTCTTTGAAGTGCAGTAAGTGTCACTTCAAGTATCTGCCCCGAGAACAATGAGTGTTCTTCGGGACGGTAGGTATAAAAAATCGAGGGTCGGATCCTCCTTCTTCTAGCGCCAATTGTTATTGCCCAAAATACTTATCCGAAGATTAATACTGCTGGAAGACGGACAACAAACAACAATTGCGGGAGCACTTCCGAGAGTAGATAAATAATACAATATTTGCCGGGTTTGTTAGGCCCGGGCTTGAATGCTCTCGCGAGATGTTATTAATACGAATATTCGTGGATACAAGTATTAATGAGAGAAATCTAAATACAATGAGTGTAAAAAGACTCTGTTAATCCGGCTCTTGAGCGAAGCTCGGTGTTCTTTGTCCCCGCCGATAATCTGCTGGATGAGATAGGCCGGGAGAAGTAAGACCGAAAGATAACTGTTGCCAAGAGTTGGATGTTAGCCAAGTGTAAGTATTTTGCTTCTGTATGGTGTGAAATGCGGGAATGCAGACCCTTTTTCCAAGTGCAGGCTGCCCTCTTTATATAGGGGTTTAGATGCCTTGTTTCCTAGTGGGCGATCGCCTTTCGGCCATTAATGTAATGGGGCGATCGTCCTAAAGGTCACATGGGTTGCCTGCCAAAAGTCCAGAGATCCAGCCGGCAGCCAGCTAAGTGGCCCAATGAGGAGCCGGCACGCGTCCGGAAGTACTGTCACAGGAGGTCCCACTTTGTTACTTTCGGCGGACTTTGTCAGTAGGCAGGGTAGGTGACAGGCTATGGTCACCAGTCTTGTCCGTCAGCTCCTTTCACAGGCCTGGGCCCTGTTGGTAGGTGAGGTAGGTGACAGGTTTGTCAGCGCCTTTTGTGGATTTGCATGTGGGTGCTGTCCTGTTTTCTCGGCCTTGGCCGACTGGATGGCCATCGGCCCAGATCGTCATGATGCGGTCGTCTCTAGCTGGACACCGAGGATCGTTCTCGGCCAGTCACTGAAGGTCGGCAATGGTCGGTCACCAAGGGTCGGTCGGCAAAGCGCTGAGAGATGACCGTCCATAAGTCGGTCGCCAGCAGTCGGTCGCCGAGTACCGAGAGGCGATCGTATCTGAGGTCGATCGCTCGACACCGGGACTTGTCACAGGACCTTGGTAGGCGATTCATGCTTGTCTGCCGGGCTAAGGCTAGGTCGCACAGTCGGCTGGTCGGCGCTCTTCCTCGGGCCTCGCGGCGGCAGTCGCCCAGACCTCTGGCGATCGCCAGTCGGAAGGTGTTAATTCTTGACACAACAACAGGGACATGAACGTCAAGGACATTCAGCTTCCTTTCCTGTTTTAGCACAATCCTAAGATTGCGAAACCAGTCAAGGAAGTTCTGTCCATTCAATTTATCCTTCTCAAGGGTAGAGTGAAGATTAAAAGTGGATGAGTTGGAAGATATGATTATCTAAATTGAAAAGAGAAATGTAGTAAGTAAACTATTCATCAAAGCGGTAACCAAAACATACATTCATCTACCTAACATTTTATTCAGTTCAATTCAGTCCCATTTGAATAAAACGATTCCAAGATCACGATTTCGCAAGGTATCGAGTAGACTTAGGCCTAACTCCGGATAGCTTCGAAAGAGGGTAGGTGATCCCATCACCAATGGTAC
The DNA here is from genome assembly GCA_033398695.1 of Orobanche coerulescens. Classification (NCBI taxonomy): domain Eukaryota; kingdom Viridiplantae; phylum Streptophyta; class Magnoliopsida; order Lamiales; family Orobanchaceae; genus Orobanche; species Orobanche coerulescens. Next base: position 452,508 of record JAWKAU010000105.1, on the reverse strand, counting down.
CCAATACCATTCCTGGTTGATAAAACATCCAATGTTTTATCACTTTTGTATCAGTGTCCGAGGTTTGCCAAGTGACACTATTGAGGAAACCAAAACGTCCACATGTAGACCCCTTCAATAAGTCTATTATAATATCCCAAAAAAATAAAAACAAAATAATAATATTTGTGATTTGATAAGATCTTTAGATATTAATAATGAATATTTTTAATATAAATAAATATATATATATATATATAATAACTATAATAAATAAATAATAATAATATTTTGCACAACATGATTAATCTCAGAACATATTCAGAAGTATCTAATCGAGTGCATTCTCATGTCGTGCATTAGAAGTATGATTTTTGCAGATTGAAGGACCTAAATTGCGCCAATGAAAATTCAGACACGGCCGATTCGAACTTCCGGATTAATTTATTTCGAAAAATTATTTAAAATTAAAATGAATTTTATTCCGGGCTGATCGTAGAAAATATTCCGTAATGCAAAGAACCGATCCGAACCGGCCCTGAACCGGTTGAACCGGTGTCGAACTGGTTGGAACAGTAAGCACCGGAAGCCGTGCGCGGCGCTCGGCGCGTGGCTGATAGGGGGCCTACCACCGCCTGTGCGCGTGTTGGCAGCCTTGACCGAGCGGGATACCGACAGCGTGTCACGGGGCGCTTAGAGTTTGAATATAATGTACGCGCACCGTGCGGCTAGTAGTCAATTTACCCGACTACGTCCGCCTAACTCGTTCGAGCTTTGGTGCTAATGCGACGCAATCACGCCGAGGCGTTTTAGTGGCACAGCAAAATTGAAGACGAGAATCGATTTGTATTAATACAATGCACGATTACAATAGGCAACAATGATTACAAGCATACACGGATAGGAGGGTCTCAGCAAACTAGCCAATTCGTACTACAACTCTTCAGTACACTCTTCCCCCCTATAATAGGCTTAGAAAAATAAAGGCTAATGACAACAGTGGATATTGAAAAGTTGAGCAACCACTAACTAGCTATTACAACACTAACTAGCTATTACAACACTAACTATCTATTACAAGGAAAAATAAGTAAAGCCCTATGTTGTGTCAAGATTTAACACCTTCCGACCGGCGATCGCCTCCGAGGCCGAGCGACCGAGTCACTGCCGAGCGACCAAGGCAAGCCTGCCGATCGGCGACCAGGCGACCGAGCCTTAGCCCAGTGGACATGCTAGGCGCGGCCGAAGGGCCCGGGCGAATCCGGTGCCGGCGATCGACATCAAGGCGATCGCCTCTCGATACTCGGCGACCGACCTTGGCGATCGACCGTCTCTCGGCACTGGCGACCTACCCTTGGCGGCCAGGCCCTTGGCGACCTCCATTCACTGGCCGATGACGACCTCCGAAGACCATCCAGGGACGACCACCTCATGTCGATCACCACCGATGGCCATCCAAGTCGGCAAAGGCCGAGCCTCAAGACTGACACCATGTGCGAAGGCCGGGACAAGATCCGCGAATCCCGGGCCATTGACCAAAGCTTGTGATTCCCTCCACCGGTAGACGGGCCGCAAAGCTTGTCGGTAGGGCCACATGTTGGCCCGACTCGGACACGTGATGGCTCCTTATTGGACCGCCCAGTGTGGCGGACCTCTTCCTTGGACTTTAGCCCGACAAACATCTTATTTGGACTTTGCTTTGGCCAGAGGATCGCCCCATTAAAGTATTGGCCGTGAGCGATCGGCGAATATTAAAATGGCCGTGACGATCGGCCACTCTGAGACGGGACCCAGGCCCCCTATATAAACAAGGCAGCCTTCACTTGTCAAAAGACCGAGATTCTGACTCTAAAAACACGCTGCACTCTCTTGCAATACAAACGCAATACAGAAGCAAATTACTTGCACTTGGCAAACATCCAACTCTTGGCAACAGCTTTCTTTCGGTCTTACTTCTCCCGGCCTTTTCTCCTCGAGCAGATCATCGGCGGGACGAAGAACACCTAGCTTCGCTCAAGAGCCGGATCAACAGAGTCTTTTTACACTCATTGTATTTAGATTTCTCTAATTAGTACTTGTATCCACGAATATTTGTATTAATAACATCTCGCGAGAGCATTCAAGCCCGGGCCTAACAAACCCGGTAAATCTTGTATTATTTATCTTCTCTCGGAAGTGCTCCCGCATTTGTTTGTTGTCCGTCTTCCAGCAGTATTAATCTTCGGATAAATATTTTGGGCAACAACACCCTACACTATAGATGATAACTTGAAGTGCGATTGAGGCTCTGCGTCCCACAAAGCTGCAAGTGGGCCCCACGAATGGCCGTTGATCAGGTAATACCGCCTGGGGTCGCGGGCATCCCGTGTGACCTCCCCCTCTGAGTTGGTGACGTCCCCGGCGCCATAGATGTCAGATAAGCATCCAGTAGGGGTTGAAAAGCTTTAAGTGCTATTGCCCTCTCCCAAGTGTTCTCCTCCATACTGCAGCCCTTCTATTTCACCAGATATTCTTTGTATAGCTTCTTTCTCGGCCCTGCATCGCGGTGGTCGATAATAGCTTCGGCCACCCTCTTCCCCAAGTTGCGTAGTTTCAGTTGTGGGCGGTTGGGCAGGTTGCGTGTGGTGTCCTCGTTATGCACTGATATGGCTTGAGTTGGCTGACATGAAAGACATTATGAATGCGCCACCATTGGGGTAACTCAATCTTGTAGGCTACATTTCCGACTCTTTTGAGAATGCTTAGGGGCCCAATATATTTTTGCATTAGCCGTGAATCTCTCCCCCGTGTTGCCCTGGAGGAACTCTGGTTCGGGATCTTCACCATCACCTGGTCACCCACACAGTATTCAACAAAGCGGCGTTTAAGATCAGCATATTTTTTCATCCGCTTTTGAGCCTTCTCCAGGTAGCCACGGGCCAAATCAAGATTTTGTTCCCATTCAAGGGAAAATGTTTGTGCCGAAGTAGGCCTGGCTTTTTGTGGAACAGTATCAATATTGTGCGGGAGGAGTGGCTGCTGCCCATTACAAATTTCAAAAGCACTCTTATTGGTGGTAGAGCATTTTTGAGCATTGAAACACAGTTGAGCAACATCCAAAAGCTTCACCCAGTCCTTCTGATTAGTGCTCACAAAATGTCGAAGATATTCCTCCAACATTGAGTTAAATCTTTCAGTTTGGCCATCAGATTGTGGGTGGAAGCTAGAGCTCATATTCAACTTGGAGCCGAGTAGTTTGAAGAGCTCGGTCCAAAAGCTACTAGTAACCGGGTGTCTCGGTCACTAACAATGTCCTCGGTCCCAATACTTAACAATATGCTTGAAAAAGAAATTTGTCTCTTCCGCATGGCTGTCTTGGAGTCTTTGCTATGAATGTAGCGTAATTGGAGAACCGAACTACCACAACAAAAATGGCATCAATATCCCCATCTTATGGTAGAGTGGTGATAAAATCCATTGAAACACATTTCCAAGCCACAGCGGGGAATGAGTAGTGGTTCGGCAAGCTGCCTTCTTTTGTCGATCGGGTTTATCTTGTTGGCACACCAAGCGGTGCGGACAAACATCTCAATGTCGTCCCGCATTTGGGGCCAATAGTAAGCTCGTTGAACTAAGGCCACAGTGCGCTCCTCTCCTGGGTGGCCCGCCCAGAGAGTGTCGTGACATTCCGCAATAATAGTTTTCCTCATATCGCCGCCTATAGGTACATAGAGTCGTCTTCCCTTGGTCCATAAGAGACCATCCTCTAGCCAAAATCTTCGTGTTGTACCCTGACGGATAAGATTTACCAAACATTGAGCCGCTGCGTCGGCTCCCATCAGTTCTCGTATTCGATCTTTTAATGGAGTGGTCACCTGACTCGAGGAAAGCGCTGCCGGACTTGTAGAAACGGCCGGTCGGATCTGCGGCTCGGGGCATCCGCCACACGATTACTAGAACCGGCAAGATACTCAATCACAAAGTTGAACTCGGACAATAATTCCTGCCATCTCGCTTGTTTCCCAGTAAGCTTTGGCTGGGATAGAAAGTGACTAACAGCCGTGTTGTCAGTTTTCACAATAAACGGCAACCCCAATAAGTAATGTCTCCAAAGTCGAAGGCAATGGACCACTGCTAAAAGCTCTTTCTCGTGCACCGTGTAACGCCTCTCGACATCCTTAAGTTTCTTACTCTCGAAGGCAACAGGATGGCCATCTTGCACCAAAACTCCTCCTAGTGCAATATCTGAAGCATCTGTTTCAACCACAAAAGGTTTGGATAGATCCGGTAGTGCGAGGACCGGGTCTGTTAGGATGGCCTTCTTTAAGTTGTCGAAGGCATTTTGGCATTCCGGCGACCAATTCCAAACTTCCGTCTTTCTCGTCAAATCGGTTAGGGGTCTTGCTATTCCGGCATACCCCATCACAAATCTTCTATAGTAATTCGCCAACCCGAGAAATGACCGTATTTCATGCACATCGGTTGGTGGTTTCCATTCTTGGATTGCTCGTATTTTTCTCGGGTCCATACGAATATTGCCACACTCAACGATATGCCCCAAGAAACTGATCCGCTTCTGGGCAAATGAGCACTTCGACAGCTTAACATATAATTCGTGCTCGCGAAGCCTAGTAAGAACCATTCTCAAATGTTCCACATGTTCTTCCAAGGTTCGGATGTATATAACAATATCATCAAGGTATACCACGACAAACTCGTCCAAGAACCCTTGGAGAACTTGATTCATCAAGGTGCTAAAAGTTCTTGGGCGTTTGTTTGGACAAAGGGCATGAACTAGATTACTAAGTCCCCGTTACGTGTGACAATCTTCTTTTTTTCGTAATCTACCTCCTTGATGAGTAATTGCAAATAAACGTATCTCAGTTCGATCTTTGTATAGTACTCCGCTCCACTGAGACGGTCGAAGCAATCTGCTACGAGCGGAATAGGATACACATTCTTCACCGTAATTTTATTTAGAGCACGATAATCACAACACAATCGCAGAGTTCCGTCCAACTTTTTCTGAAAGAGAACAGGAGCTCCATATGGTGATTTCGCCGGTTGGATCATACCACATTCCAACATCTCTTTTAACTGCTTTCTGAGCTCCACAAGCTCAGGTTGCGACATACGATAAGGGGCTCGGGCAGGAGGTCTTGTGCCCGGCACCAACTCGATCTCATGATCGACCGCCCTCTTGGGTGGAAGCTTCCGAGGCAATTCGTCGGGCATAACATCCTCAAACTCGTTTAGGAGGTGCCTCACCGCGTCAGGGATAGGACCTGACAACTCCTCTACTTCGTCGAATTGCAAGGCGCACAGGAAGGACGGTTCCCCATGCCTGCATCCCTTCTTGAATTGTAATGCGGATAGGTTACTTTGCCCTTGGGTTGCGCTAATTGTTGGGATAATATGTGGTTTATCCCCCAAAACCAAGAGTGCATCGGCACTCGGCATGACTAGGGTTTGAGTGTCACGCATATACTCGAGCCCGAGTATTAACTTGTAGTCATCCATCTCCACAACAGATAGGTCGGCCCTACCTTCGAAGGCTCCTACCTTAATCCGAACAGCCTTGGCAATCCCCGCTATTGGTTTTGCCGGCGAGTTTACGGCTTTAACTCGACCCGCTCCTTTCTCTAACAACAGTCCAAGTCTCTCCACTTCGGTGCTCGCCAGATAATTATGGGTGGCACCCGAGTCTATCATAGCACGAATATTTTTCCCATTGATTTTAACATCAACAAACATTAATCCCTTCTTTTTCTTATCGGGACCACCTGTCGTGAGAGCAGGTATGGGTTTTCTAGCTTTTGTCGGCACTCTTGCCTTAGCTGTCGCCTGATGGGTTAACGAGTTGCACCATTGATTTATGGCCCCAAGGTTTTCCTCATCTTCCGATCTTCCTTCATCATCTGGAACTTGCAACTCTTCTTTCGGTTGCGAACTCGATTCTGCGGCGCTTGTTATGGCGCTCAAAAGTTGCCTCTTCGGACAATTAGTGAGAAAATGAGGTCCATCACATAGGAAACATCTAACGATCCGTTGGGAAGGGGCCTGCTGGCCTTCTGTAGGTTTGCTACGATTCGTGCTCCCATATGAACTTCCTTGAGTATAGGTTTGCCGTTCCCCTACACTCCGACTCAAGTTAGGTTTGAACGGTCTTGGCATTACACTTCGGGACGGTGTCATGTTTGTTGTTACGGGACGATCCTTTCGAGGTTCCGACGTGTAATCCATTAATCTTTCTGCCGCTCCCATGGCGGTACTGAGGTCTGTGACTCGTTGGCGCATAAGCTCCGTACGAGCAAATGGTTTCAACCCTTCCAAGAACGTAAACAACCGGTCATTCTCCGACATATCGCTAATGTGTAGCATATGTGTCGAAAATGCCTTCACGTAATCTCGAATAAGACCGGTGTGCTTCAAATCTCGCAAGGCCCTTCTTGCATTGTACTCGACATTCTCTGGGAAGAATTGTTGCCTGATGGCTTCGCAGCTTGTTCCCAAGTGTCAATTCTTACTCGTTGAGCACGAATGTCCGCATATTTGGTGCGCCACCACAATTTGGCATCATCGATCAAATACATTGTGGCGGTTGACACCTTTCTCGCTTCGTCCAAAACATTAGCGGCATGGAAGTATTGTTCCATGTCGAATAAGAAGTTCTCAACTTCCTTGGCATCTCGGGTTCCACTATAGGAACTTGGTTCGGGATCAATTCTCGTAATAGGTTCTTGAGCAACATGGGGTGTGTTGTTCATTGCTCTTTGAAGAAATCCAATCTGGATACTCATTGCTTCCATCTCGCGTCTCATTTGGTAGTATTGTTGGCTCCCATTGCCTCTGCAAGGGTTCGTGAGACTTCTGCATTCGCCCAACCAGGCTCGGAGGTCTTCATTCTCCGCCTCGAGGTCTCGACCTTCTCCTCCAAGGTCTCGACAACATATCTCAATCTAGAGCACTCTTGCTCTAGATTATCGAATTGGGCTTTAGAGGCCTCGGCCTCTTTCCTCTTTCCGTTATCCTTTTTCTTGCCACCTTTCTAGGGACTTCCGTCTCGTTACCCGATTCCATTCTTTCGACCTTGACCGGCTCGATACCACTGTCACGGGCGCTTAGAGTTTGAATATAATGTACGCGCACCGTGCGGCTAGTAGTCAATTTACCCGACTACGTCCGCCTAACTCGTTCGAGCTTTGGTGCTAATGCGACGCAATCACGCCGAGGCGTTTTAGTGGCACAGCAAAATTGAAGACGAGAATCGATTTGTATTAATACAATGCACGATTACAATAGGCAACAATGATTACAAGCATACACGGATAGGAGGGTCTCAGCAAACTAGCTAATTCGTACTACAACTCTTCAGTACACTCTTCCCCCCTATAATAGGCTTAGAAAAATAAAGGCTAATGACAACAGTGGATATTGAAAAGCTGAGCAACCACTAACTAGCTATTACAACACTAACTAGCTATTACAACACTAACTATCTATTACAAGGAAAAATAAGTAAAGCCCTACACTATAGATGATAACTTGAAGTGCGATTGAGGCTCTGCGTCCCACAAAGCTGCAAGTGGGCCCCACGAATGGCCGTTGATCAGGTAATACCGCCTGGGGTCGCGGGCATCCCGTGACACAGCGACAGGTAGGTCTGCCAGCTCCCGGGTCAACTCCGCGTGCCACCAACCAAATTTTGACTCTGAAGCACGATTGTCTCTATTTTTCTCCACCTACTATGTTTTGTTTGGACCAAACTTAAAATTGTTTTGAAGAACGACACTTCTACTTTTCAAGCATAATTTTTTAAGAATTTTCTGATTAATTCTGCTGGGCAAAAATCGGCGTTTTTCCGGCGAGTCGCACCAACCTGGAGATTTTTCCGCCGGCCACCTGCTCGATGAAATGCTTGAATGAAAGCAGCAAAATCTGCTTACCTTGCTCTGTTTAAACCCAAATAACTGTTGATCGGTAAGTTATTTCTCATATATGTTTAGAGCATTATTTATCCATGATACATGTTAACAAATTTTAGTTTTAACCTTAGAGGTTTAAATCTATTTGGTTTTCGTTTAGTGGCATTTTCAAGCAAGTCAGCCACATTTTTGGAGCTCTTGGTGAGAACCAACCTACCCTCCTTGATCGTTTCTTCTCGTTTCTGACCGGATTTCTTGGAGAGGCCATATTAGCAATTCTCCGGGACGTAGCTAGTGTCCCTCATACATAATTGTTAATTCGGATATTATTTCTATTTATTTATATTTAATTAATAAATGCATATTAATTAGTGTTCTTTGCCAATTAGGTTAGAAATTTATTTTCTCGAGCTATAATTCAAATTTATTATCGAAATAGAAATATTGATAGAAAGATATTATTTTGGGATTTTGTTAGAATAATAAATCATTTTACTTCAATATTTAAGATATCTTATCTTCATAGAAATTGTTATGAAAATTATATTTGAAAAATATTTGCATTATAATTTAAAATATAGTGAACATATTCTGAATGCCTATGATTGTTATTTATAATATGAAATTATTGAAATATTATTGCCCATAAAAATTATTTTTGGATGAATATATTATATTTGTGCTAATAAAAATTATGAGTAAATAATATCTTATTATTTGGTGAATTTAATTAAGTCTTGAAATATTTTAATAAATTTTCATATTATTACAGTAGTGGGCTTGTTTAAAAATAAAGGAAATAATATGTTCTTATTTTTATTTCGTAGTATTATTGAATTACCGAATAAATTCTTATTATGAATATTATTATGGATCAAAAATATCTTGTGATTATATGTATAGGAAAATTATGTATTCTGCAAAATATGATATGAGTGAGCTAATTTGCAAATTTTAGGAATATTGGGTGAATTAATTGTATTTTTACAATATTAAGGTAATAAGATTATTAAAGTTAATAAAATTAATAAATTGTTATGGATTTTCTTAAATTCTAAAAATAATTTTATATAATCTAGAATTAATGAATTTTCTTTGTAAACATGTGCTAATATTTATTACATAGTTATTTTGAAAATATTAGTAGTAATATAATTAACGATTAATTATTATATAAGGTATTACCAATTGACTTTAAAATAATATTAAACACTATTTGAAATTAACATATAAATATATATATTGATGATTACGGTGAAATTCAAGATATAGATTCATAATCGATTGATATAGTATGTTATGAAAAGTATTAGAATCATTAGTTATAATTTTGTGAAATTATAATTAAGGTTCGGAGTATTTGGGAGACGTTCGTGAAGCCGGGATTCTAAGCCGAGTCCATACACATCGGAGTCGAGGCAAGTATCTTTATATATGTGTTTTGTACTCTTGGTATGACAGGTACACGGGTATTATGTTATCTTATGATGCTACGAGATTGATTATGCGTATGAAATTATGTATTTGTGCACATTATGATTTGTGTTATGCATATGTATTATGGTATTGCATTATGCATTGTGATACATCCGCCAGGATGAACCTTCAGGGTTTCTTATGGTACCGTAGGCGGGTTGCACGGTACGTGTACTACGGTACATCTGATATTGAAACATCCTCCAAGATGCACCCTCGGGGTTTCCTTGAGGTACCATCGGTCTGGTACCACAATACATGTACTACGGTACATTGGTCATTAGTACATCCTCCAAGATGCACCCTCGGGGTTTCCTTGAGGTACCATCGGTCTGATACCATGGTACATGTACTACGGTACATTGGATTGTACGGTGAGGTAATGGTTAACTCTTTACATGGTTATTAGTTGGCATTGTGCTGACATGCATTATATTGTATACTTGGAGATACTTTACCATGTATTTTGATACTTGTACTAGAAATTCCATTGCTAACCTCATTTGAGGTGTATGCGTTTTATGTATGCAAATACATGTATTTCGGGGGAGCTGTCTTGGGGGCGCTATGACAATCCGGGATGTCGGCAGTGATGTTGTGGTATTAGTCGTGGTATTGAGTCGTATAATTCCGCTTGGACAAATGTTGTGTAAAATATTTGAAATTATTGATTTCACATTTGATTTAGTACTTCTGATTTTGGTGATGTAATAATTAACTTGCACTATTTTTGTGCCTGTTGTTTTAAAGGTTTTATTTCAGAAAAATACTTAGATAAATATTTTACAAAATAGCTTTGTAAATCCTACATAAGGATTTATGGTGCTGTAACACTCGCCTCGTTTTGGGGGTGTTACATCTACCCGCACTATCCCGAGATTAGAAGCAATGCGGTACCGAGGCACATCCTCATTGCTAGTGATCAAGGGCTTCATAGATGTCATCGTTTTGGAAAGATAATGAACTCAATATTTGTTGGGACCTAGGGTTGCCATGTTGGTTAGTTTATTTTAGTGAACAAGTAATAAACTACCACATACATCCCATACACGCATTCATACATCCATAAAGCAGTAAATGAAATGCGTAAAAGTGAGCCTAGCATGGCCAACTTCTATGTCCTAAGAAAACTAGTCTTCAAGGGCTCCCATCGGCGTCTAGATCCCATCCATCATAATTGTCGTGGGTATTAGGCATCATGGATCCCATCCTTGACCTCCATATGTCGTCATTCGCATCATGGATCCCATCCTTGATCTTCGAACGTATATTACATAAATGTGTGCAACTAACATAATTTCCTAAGGAAATGTAAATTGCAGAAAATAAAAGATGGTGCACAGACCATATTTAATTACATTTATACGATGGCATGCATGCCTTTCAAAACATATGGATAATTTAAGCGGTACGCAGACCGCAAAAACTCTAAGGCCATACTAGGCACAATAAAATAACCCTGCAAAGAAATATCCATTTCAAAGCATTCTCCCATCTGCTACGAAACAGGTGGACTTACATCTGGCCACGTAAATACATGAAATAAAGCCACGCAATAAATCATGCCGAGCACATATCCAAATAGGTTCAATTAATTATAAATCAATCAACCTATTTAAACTAATCGAGTTTTTAATGTGATATAATAGTATTAACGGAAACCTTAGTATTTTTATGCAATAACCTCTCACTCAAAATTAGACCTCAATACATCCCACATATTAATTTTGCCCAAATTAATTTTCAAAAAATAGGTTTTGAAAAATCCAGTCGAACAGAGCGCAAAGACCCAACGAGCACGCGACATGCCTGGCCAGCAGAATTGTACTGGGTGCAGGTGCTACCGGGCAGGCTGCCGGGCCTCTGTCGGCTTGGCCTTGCTGGCGTGCGCCTCTGCGCGCCAGTATTGGACACGCTCTGTGCCCAGTGCAGGCTGTTCGGCCGGCCCCATCTGCCGCGGCCTCGTGCCCGACAGACTGTTTGTAATTTTTGTTTTTAAATCTGATTTTTTTTCAAAATATTGTATAAATAATTTTGAAAACATTTATTTGAAAAAATTCAAAAATTATATATTTTTGAAACATTTTTCAAATTAAAATGGGCAGAATTTCGAGTGATCAAGTAAATTAATACGAATTATCCCATATCTTATATTAATTTTGCACAAAATTATTAAAGCCTAAATACGCATAAACAATTAATCATGCTTCTCAAGACATGAAAGTATGACTGCGTGTATAGGATGTATGTTGTAGTTTATTACTTGTTCACTAAAATAAATGAACTAACATACCAACCCTAGGTTGAAACAAATTTCGAGTTTATTTTCTTTCCAAAATGATGACACCCATGAAGCCCTTGATCACTAGCAATGAGGATGTGCCTGAGTACTACATCGCTTCTAATCTCGGGATAGTGTGGGTAGACTTATTGAAGGGGTCTACATGTGTACATTTTGGTTTCCTTAACAGTGTCACTTTGCAAACCTCGGACACTGATACAAAAGGGATAAAACATGGGATGCTTTATCAACCAGGAATGGTATTAGATACCATTAATGATGGGATCACCTACCCTCTTTCAAAGCTATCGGGAGTTAGGCCTAAGTCTACTCGATACCTTGCGAAATCGGGATCTTGGAGTCATTTTATTCAAATGGGACTGAATTGAACTGAATAAAATGTTAGGTAGTTGAATGCATGTTTTAGTTACCGCTTTGATGAATGATTTATTTACTGCATTTCTCTTTTCAATGTAGATAATCATGTCTTCCGACTCATCCACTTTTAATCTCCGCTCTATCCTTGAAAAGGATAAATTGAATGAACAGAACTTCCTTAACTGGTTTCGCAATCTTAGGATTGTGCTAAAACAGGTTAGGAAGCTGCATGTCCTTGACTCTCCTGTCCCTGTGCTTGCCCAAGACGCCTCAGATGATCAGATTCAGTCTGTGATGCTGGCTGAGGAGCATAGCACCGATGTCACTTGTCTCATGTTGGCAACCATGGTGTTGGACTTGCGAAAAAATTTAGAGCACATGGATGCCTTCAGTATTATTGGCCAACTCAAGAACATGTTTCAAGAGAAGGCCCGTACTGAATGTTTCGAGACGAACAAGGTAATTCTCGACTGTAAGATCGAGAAGGGGAGTCCCATTGGGCCCCACGTGTTGAAGATGATTGGACTCTTCGACAACGTGGCGAGGCTGGGATTCCCATATAGCCAGGAATTGGTTACTGACATAATCCTCCACTCCCTGCATGATGGATTTAACATTTTCAAAATGAACTATAACATACATGGGATGGAGAAGTCTTTGGCTGAGCTTCATGGGATGCTCAAAACTGCTTAGCCAAAGCTCCAGACAGAAACTAAGAATGGGGTTCTTATGGTCCGGAAGGGAAGGGTCATCAAGGCTGGGAAGAACAAGCCAGCTGGGAAGGCTAAGGGCACTAGCAAGCCTGCTAATGCGCCGAAGCCGCAACCTACTTTGGGGAAGTCTAAGGTTGTCCAGAGTCCTGCTGATGCTCGGTGCTTCTATTGCAACGAACAAGGTCACTTCAAGAAGTAGTGTCCCAAGCTGCGGGAAGATCATAAGAACGGCTGTGTTGCTTCGACCTCAGGTATATATGTCATAGACATACATCTCGCTAGTTATACTTCTTGGGTATTGGATACTAGTTGTGGTTGACACATTTGTTGTAATGTGCAGGGACTAAAAAAAAGTAGAAACCTTTAGAGGGGCGAGGTGGACCTACGCGTGGGAAATGGAGCAAGGGTTGCGGCATTAGCTGTAGGGGTTTATAGTTTATTGTTGCCTTCGGGTCTTGTAATAGAACTAAATAATTGCTATTATGTACCTTCCATTACAAAGAACATCATTTCGGTTTCTATGTTAGATTCTGATGGTTTTAACTTTATGATTAAAGACAATGGTTGTTTAATTACTCGTAAATGGATGTTATATGGTCATGCACATCTAGAAAAAGGTCTTTATTTTCTTGACACCGATAAACTCATCTATAACATTAACCAAAAAGGCTAAAACTCAAACATCGAATCAAACGTACCTTTGGCATTGTCATTTAGGCGACATAAACATAAAACGCATGGAGAAACTCCTAAAGGAGGGTATTCTCAAGTCTTTTGACTTAGAGCTATTTTACACATGCGAATCATGTTTATTAGGTAAAATGACTAATTCGCCCTCCCCCGAGATTGGTGAATGTACAACTGACTTATTGGGCCTCATTCATTCCGATGTTTGCGGTCCAATGAGTACAACGGGAAGATGTAGTTTTGGTTACTTTGTTACTTTTACCGACCACTTAAGTAGATATGGATATGTCTACTTAATCAGGCAAAAGTTGAAAACCTTTGATAAGTTCAAAGAATTTCAGAAAGATGTTGAAAACTAACTTGACCAGAAGATCAAAGCCCTTCGATCGGATCGAGGCGGCGAGTATAAAAGCCAAGCATTCGATGACCATCTTAAGGACCGTGGGATACTCTCACAATTGATTCCTTCAGGAACACCTCAGTGGAATGGTGTGTCCGAAAGGAGAAATTGGACCTTATTGTACATGGTTCGGTCCATGATGGGTTTAGCCGATCTTCCCATCTCCTTCTGGGGATATACACTCAAAAAAGCTACATTCGCACTGAATAGGGCACCGACCAAGGCTGTTAAAAAGACACCATATGAGATATGGATGGGAAGGGTTCACTGTTGTTGCCCGAATTATTATCCGAAGATAGATATTGCTGGAATGGTCGAGCAACAGCAAATTGCGAGAGCACGTCCGAGGGAATGGAAAAACACAAGATTTGCTGGGTTTGTTAGGCCCGGGCTTGAATGCTCTCGCGAGATGTTATTAATAAGAATACGTTTGAGTACAAATATTTATGTAAGAATCTACTTACTGTAACACCCCCAAGTTATTCAGGGTATATTACAGCGCCGTGAGCCCCGCCGTGGGACCCACAAGGCTAAACATACGCGGAACTATAAACTTGACCGATAAGGTCTACATACAAAATAAAGGAAGACGATACAAATGGTATTCAAAACCATAACCAACGAAAACATATACATCACTTCACAAATCAATACCTCGGCAACACAGGCCGGAACATCAAGGAAACTGAAATACAATACTCGAGTATTTAAAAATCCATTCGATACAACAACCGAATGGAGGAATCCAAGAAAATAACCGGAGACAAGACACGGTATCACACTTGCCCATCATCTTCATGCCGACCGGTACCCGTCTGTCCGCTCTCCTGGAACTCGAAATACATGAAACGTATTTCCCCCATAAAGGGGTTAGCCGTCGAATAGCTAGTGCAAGTATAACAATATGAAACATAATACTCCTCTACAATAAAGTAAATGTAATCCGTCAATTCATCAATATCCGTCAATTCATCAATTTAAGACTAGTATTCCGGAATAACTAAAATCTCAAGACGTATGTGAATGCCGTAGAAACGGTTCGTTCATATCATACGCCGTTACATGTAGGAATGCCGTCAAAACGGTTCGTTCATTACATGCCAACATTATTTCATATGATTGCCGTAGAAACGGTTCGTTCATATCAACCATGGAATCGCACCAGAGGCTACGAAACCCTCAGAGGACCATAGGCCCGTCCCGGAGTGGCTAGAAATAATCATACCATCAATATTTCATACTTTCAAAGTCGAGAATGTACAATCATAAATGTATACTTGCCTTAATAAACGTTACCGAAGATCCCGAAGAACACGGTTCGACCGGGAAGCTTGAACCACGAAGAAGACAACAAACGGAAGGGTTTCAACTCGATTTCTTCACAAGAATTCGACCCTAACAACATAAATTCAATAAATCATCGATCAAACGAGGAAGAATAATCGTAGAACGCCCGAAAACCCCTCTATGACATTTTACCGGACACCTTCAAGGCGTCGGTCAAGAACTCTACCAAAACAACGAATCGATACGATCCAACCATGGGATAACAAGGGAAATGATACAATACATCTAAATAATCATCAATCCTTCAAAATCCTAAGTTAAATCGGATTAAACGGACGAAATCGAACAAAATACCCAAAATCCCCAAAATTAGATTTCTAGAAAATCTGACCTGATTCGCTCGATCAAAGGATGTTATCGGACGAATGATTGATGATATAACCCAAGGAACTCCATGGATATGTTGCTAAACAACATGGCTTCAAGCTTAGAACACGCCCAACTGCGGAAGAGGAGAAGAAGAAGGTGAAAATGGCAAGAAAAACGTCTGCAGGGCCTTTTATAGGGGTTGACTGCCCTGCCGGACACGGCCCGTGCCGATCGGCACGGTCGTGTTACACGGTGGCGACAGGGACTCGGCCGTGTCCTGGCGACACGGTCGCGGCGCGAAGGGCCTACCGATAGTGACCGTCCGACAAATTCGGCATGACTCGACCGTGTCCTGGAACACGGTCGGGCGTGTCTGCAGTCGCTACAGGCTTATCCGGAAGAGTTCGGCACGGGCCGTGTCGGACGACACGGTCAGGTCCTGAGACAGAAACTTTCGGCTTATCCGGACGAGTACGGCACGGGCCGTGTCGGACGACACGGCCGAGTTCGGCCGGCAGTGATCGGCCAATAACGAGCGGGTGAGTTAAAACGACCATAACTCTCTCGTCCGGACTCCGATTGACTCACCGTTTGAACCATTGCGAAGCTAACTCGATGCTCTATAATATTGCAAAGATTCAGAATTTTTGGAGTTACCAAAAATTAATGGTGATCTAACAAAGTCGAACTCCCACGTGAAAAAGTCGATTAAGGACACGGAACTCAACAAAACGATACCGAAACGAACTCGGATGACAAAAAGTGTAGAATTAATCATTTATCAGGATGACGAAACGGTCCCAAGCAAGTCGTCAAAATAGACTTCCGCCAAAAGTAGAAAATTTTCGGGGATCAAAATTACGGGTATTACATTCTACCCTCCTTAAAAGAAGTTTCGTCCCGAAACTTAAAACAGGTAGGGGGAAGAAATATTTCGCCAGGAAAACTCAACGAGATGCACAAGAACCGAAACATACGCCCAAACGGCGAATCATCAATATAGAACACAACAATACATTACCCGAAGGTAAACCAAACCAATGCCGAAAAAGATACGAATTCACAATGCCAGAAGGCTCCAACTGAAATACCGATACATCACAAATGCATGAAAGCCGAATGACCCAAAGTGTAAATAATCACAATCTGAGATCTCAAAGAAGCAAACTTGTCGGACATACCCCTCGGCGTATGAACAACCAGTCGCAAATCGTCGGACATATCCAATACAACATGGACTACGAACGATCAATCAATAAAGCTCAAGAGGGACATTACAGTACGCCCGATCAGGAAATGTGTCCGTGCACATGTCCACCCCGTATACGGAATCCAGAATATACGTGTGACAATGTACCTAATTAGCCTCAAGAACTACGTCTCATGTGCACGGTCCAATGCGGAAATATCCACACATGACCATCGGGTGCCTGGCTAAAAATCTTACACATAACCAATCGGCACGCAGACATGATTCCAGATATGCCACGATACAACATGACAACGAAACTCAAGGGATAAAACATCCAATACGGATCATACGACTCACCAAGTGAACGATGACACACGAATAATGAAAGATCGACACGACCAACGATATTCAAAACAACCATCCTGGGATTAGAATTCCCTAAGGACCGATTAACACGGCAATAATCACAACACCACAATTCGGAAAATCCTCAACCCTCAACGATCACAAAATTACCGAGTTCACAAGAATAATAGTGTGCTGCCTTGAGTCGGCCAACACGACAATAATAATTCAACGGATGGGAACTATCCTCGGCGGTCCCAATTGATACTTCGATTAGTAGAATGGCCAATCGATAACAACGATACAACGGATGAGAATATTTTTGACACGGATGGGAATTATCTTGATAATCCCAATTCAATACCTCGATTACCTTAGAGCGGTCAATCGATAAACAATGATACGATAGAATAGATGTCCGGTGTCTTAAACCGACCACCGAAAGCGGAGATGATAAAAGGATATATCAAAGCGTCTCTCATCGGTTAATATAATATTAATAGAAAAACACCGATGTCAATGACGACGATTACCACAATATCTCAATGGAACATCCATCACAATCACAATCGATACGTCGATACGCGAACCGCAATCGGCGATGACTTAACCAACAAGTATCGCAATGCCTCGAACCGGCCTTTTACAAACAACGGTAACATTTGGCATAATTTGCCGGGGCGTCGTGTCAACCAATCCACGATATCAATACAATCATAAAGAGGCCATGTCCCAAAATGATACACACACAATCGTACGCCTACACGATAACATTAGTCTCATTGATTAGTACGAGTATAAAACTTGTCTCGATATCAATACAAAAATCGCATTACCAATTCGATTGATTTCGTCTTACGAATTCCCTCGATCTCGACCAAGTTAATCTACGAACCCTTCAACCTTAACCGCAACACAACGGTCATAATTCACGATCAAATATCATACCTTATTGTAAAGCGAAGGATTGATAATCAACCGGTTCGATGACGACCAATATCAATACCACCAAACCACGAACTCAATCGTTTTACCATATCTCGACTAATCACGATCTGAACAATTCAACTCGAGACACTTACAAATCCACATCCACAATACGAGTGAAATATGATGATCATATCAGCAACCAATTCGGACCAATAATAAGGGTCTAAATGTTCCAAACTCAATTCTTAAATACGAATTGACAAGGTTCCCTTCTCGTAAATCCATCGTTAAAATTTACTTATGACCGTCATCAATTCGAATCATCCATTGGTTCAAAATAATAGATAATCATATTAAAAAGGTTATCAAACAATCCAATCATTCGATTTGAATATTTGCTCCATACGTATGGGCTTCCAAATTCAGAGATGAATAATAGTCTCATCAAACTCATAATCACATTCGTATTCCTATACGAATATTATTTCCAACACATAGTTTAGCTCTAGATATGAATATTCCATATTCATTTTCAAAACATCAACACTTCTAAAAAAATTTTTCATCACCTCGTATAATTCAAGAGTTCTTCAAGAACATGAAATATCCGAAATCACGTTCAGAACAACATATCCGAGGTATATATCTCCATGTTACCATTTTCTTCATCATGTCATTCATACAATCTCAAGAATCGCAACAAAACCCTTATCACTATATGAAGAAGATCTCAATGATCATATCAACATCCGAAATCTCTTATTACAATTCCAATAAATCTCGCATAACATTATCACATGATACCATAATTGTAACACCCCAGATCCTCCTGGGAATATTACTCGCCGTAAACCCTTCTCACAAGGATTTACCAGGCTAAGCACAATTTTCCACGTCATTTCAAAAATGCCAAAGAGACCAATGACGGTAATATTTTTCAAATACTAAAAAAAATCATTTTCCAAATACCGTCAAAACGATCAAGGCTAAAATGCCAAAAACTCAGTTTAGGGAATCAGTTTTACAAAATAAAATTTCAGTTGGCAAAATACCAAAATCCATTTCAAAAATACTCATGATGGATAAAAAGTACGATCCAATTTATGCATTTTCATTGAAATAAGACGAACATCAAAATATACGATTCCCAACATACTCCCTCCCAAGTAGTAATCCAAAAGAAAAAAATGAGCCACTATCAAAGGGATACGAGGATTACCTTGTATGGACGAACCACGAAGAAAGAATAATTGAACTCCATTCCAAGAATCATTAAATCATCATAGTCATCATATGGCCTCAAAAACACCAAGATCTCTATGATTCCATAATCATAATCAACATATTCAAAGCATATCATTATCTTCCTTCAACATAAACCTCATAGAATATGGATAACACAAGGAATCACTTCAAGAATCAACAATAGTTCCATAACCAAGCTCTAATTCCATGATTCCAAGCTCACAATCATGTTAAAAGTGCTTAGAACACTCTTAAAAGTGAAGAGGGACGAGTTTTGGAGAGAAATATCGCAAAGGATCGTGAGAGAAATGAAAGGCAACACTTGATATATAAATTGCACTCTCATTACGTGCGTAGGTGTCCTTTCTTAACGTCGTAACAACTTTAACGTCGTAATCCAAAATCCATAACGTAACCAACTCACTATCTCAATCCGTGCGATCCATTACGTCGTAACCCATACCATACAACGTCGTAATATACCGATTAACTTGCTACGATCTGATGGTTGTGTCACGTCGTAACACGCCGTCTTGTATAACGTACGTAACACGTACGTTGACTCACTTGTCAACATCCTCCGCCGAAAGTTAAGGTTCCATTAATAGCGATCTGGTGTTAGCGTGCGCTAACCAACATGCGTTAGCGTGCGCTAACTGAATATAAAAATCAACCTGGGCCTACCTGTCGGTCGCCTTCCGAACTAACCCAGCAAGTCGTTACGTACGTTAGGGGTCCTCCTTAGCGTACGTAACCGAACCTCTTAGCGTGCGCTAAGTATGCACCGTAGCGTACGCTAAGTATATATCTTAGCGCGCGCTAGGCATACCTTGTAGCGTGCGCTAACGTAGCTGTACTTAGCCATTTTTCGCTATTCTCGACCAACATCTCGACATACCAAACGATCATACGGCACAATGAATACATAAACACATTCAATAACATTGTCATACGTTCACATCATCCTCAAGAACAATTATCCATCAACGACATCCAACATATAAACGAAAAAAAAATATATCCGAAAAATTGGGGTATTACACTCTACCCCCCTTAAAAATAAGTTTCGTCCTCGAAACTTACAATCACTCGTACAAACAACATTTCAACGGAAAATCCAAAATCACGAAGATAACCAAGAATTATCGAATAATCCGAACAACATACTTATAGGTCAGTGAAGTCGAAGATCTCCTGTGATACTAGCATGCGACTCCTGAACAAAGTCTCAACATAATACCGTTACACACCAATATCGCAATTAGCAGTTTAACAAAATCTCAAGAAAGAGTTCACGTCCGTGATCACAGCCACGATTCTTCCTACTTTCAGCCAACATTCTGAAGGGCACATCCGTGCGTAAGTATAATCCGAATCGCACATTCTCGAAGTGACCAAATCCTAAGAATACCAAGCTATAAACGAAACGATTAAGAAAAAATACAAGAAGAGTGAGAGGACTTACAAGTACCGGTCGCACTGTGATGATGGCAGAGTAGTGATACTGTGGGCAAATGCCGACTCAATCGACCCAAAAGACCGACAGCCTAGGTATCCATAAACCTAAGCTCCGATACCATATTTTGTAACACCCCCAAGTTATTCAGGGTATATTACAGCGCCGTGAGCCCCGCCGTGGGACCCACAAGGCTAAACATGCGCAGAACTATAAACTTGACCGATAAGGTCTACATACAAAAGAAAGGAAGACGATACAAATGGTATTCAAAACCATAACCAACGAAAACATATACATCACTTCACAAATCAATACCTCGGCAACACGGTAGGAACATCAAGAAGCGAAATACAATACTCGAGTATTTAAAAATCCATTCCAAGACAACAACCTTGAATGGAGGAATCGAAAATAACCAGGAGACAAGACACGGTATCACACTTGCCCATCATCTTCATGCCGACCGGTACCGTCATCAGCTCTCCTGGAACTGAAATACATGAAACTTATTTCCCCATAAAGGGGTTAGCCGTCGAATAGCTAGTGCAAGTATAACAATATGAAACATAATACTCGCGACAATAAAGTAAATGTAATCCGTCGATTCATCAATATCCGTCAATTCATCAATTTAAGACTAGTATTCCTAATAACTAAAATCTCAAGGCGTATGTGAATGCCGTAGAAACGGTTCGTTCATATCATACGCCGTTACATGTAGGAATGCCGTCAAAGCGGTTCGTTCATTACATGCCAACATTATTTCATATGAATGCCGTAGAAAGCGGTTCGTTCATATCAACCATGGAATCGCACCGGAGGCTACGAAACCCTCGAGAGGACCATAGGCCCGTCCGGAGTGGCTAGAAATAATCATACCATCAATATTTCATACTTTCAAAGTCGAGAACGTACAATCATAAATGTATACTTGCCTTAATAAGCGTTACGAATATCCCGAAGAACACGGTTCGACCGGAAGCTTGAACCACGAAGAAGACGAGCGGAAGGGTTTCACTCGATTTCTTCACAAGAATTCGACCCTAACAACATAAATTCAATAAATCATCGATCAAACGAGGAAGAATAATCGTAGAACGCCCGAAAACCCCTCTATGACATTTCTAGGACACCTTCAAGGCGTCGGTCAAGAACTCGACCAAAACAACGAATCGATACGATCCAACCATGGGATAACAAGGAAATGATACAATACATCTAAATAATCATCAATCCTTCAAAATCCTAAGTTAAATCGGATTAAACGGATAAATCGAACAAAATACCCAAAATCCCCAAAATTAGATTTCTAGAAAATCGGCACGATTCGCTCGATCAAAGGATGTTATCGGACGAATGATTGATGATATAACCCAAGGAACTCCATGGATATGTTGCTAAACAACATGGCTTCAAGCTTAGAACACGCCCAATGCGGAAGAGGAGAAGAAGAAGGTGAAAAATGGCAAGAAAAAGCGTCTGCGGGGGCCTTTTATAGGGGTTGGCGCCTGCTGCCGGACACGGCCGTGCCGATCGGCGCGGTCGTGTTGCAGGTGGCAGCGGGGGACTCGACCGTGTCTGCATGACACGGTCGCGGCGCGAAGGGCCTACCAATAGTGACCGTTCGGCGGCGACTCGGCATGACTCGGCCGTGTCACTGGAACACGGTCGGGCGTGTCTGCGATCGCTACGAGCTTATCCGGAAGAGTTCGGCACAGGCCGTGTCGGGACGACACGGTCGGGTCTGAGACGAAACTTTCGGCTTATCCGGACGAGTGCGGCCACGGGCCGTGTCGGACGACACGGCCGAAGTTCGGCGATGATCGGCAATAACGAGCGGGTGAGTTAAAACGACCATAACTCTATCGTCCGGACTCCGATTGACTCACCGTTTGAACGATTGGGAAGCTAACTCGATGCTCTATAATATTGAAAAGATTCAGAATTTTTGGAGTTACCAAAAATTAATGGTGATCTAACAAAGTCGAACTCCCACGTGAAAAAGTCGATTAAGGACACGGAACTCAACAAAAGCGATACAAAGCGAACTCGGATGACAAAAAGTGTAGAATTAATCATTTCTCAGGATGACGAAACGGTCCCAAGCAAGTCGTCAAAATAGACTTCCGCCAAAAGTAGAAAATTTTCGGGGATCAAAATTACGGGTATTACACTTACAATGAGTGTAAAAGATTCTATGTATCTAGCTATTGAGTGCTTGCCGGAAGAACTAGAGTTGCTCTGAGTTCTTGAACTGCTGGGAGTTCTGCTTTTCGTCTCTGCCGACCGTCTTTCGTGGAAGAGGTGCTGAGAGAGAAGTATATCCGAAGTGTATAGCTTTGCCAAGAGTGAAAAGCCAGATAAAGCCAAGTATGAGTTGAGCTTCTGAACTGGACGTGAACTGGTTGAAAAGTAGAGAGTTACAGAGTCAGAGAGCTTTCCAAGTGTAGGCAGCCTTCTATTTATAGGAGCTGAGATGCTCCTTTACTGGCGGGCGGTCGCCCTTCATGTAATATAATAAGGGGCGATCGTCTTTATGTCACATGGGCTGTCTGCCTTAAAACCTGCGGCTGCTGCTGGCAGCCAACTGTGCGGTCCAATGAGGAGCCGACACGCATCCTGAGCCGCTGTCATGGACGGTCCCACTGTACACCTTTCGGCGGGTCTGTCGGTAGGTGAGAAGATGCTGACAGGATGTGGCCAACAATCTATGTTCTGCGGTGCCTTTTCCGGATCTGCATGTGGGACTATGTCCGAGATTCGTCCTCCGCCGACTAGACAGGCGATGGCTTCGCGTGGCATGAGACGGTCGTCATTGGTCGGTCACCAGGGGTCGATCGCTAAGTACCGAGAGACAATCGCCTTAGATGTCGATCGCTCGGCACCGGGACTTGAACTGGGACCTTCAATCGGGCAATCTACCCCGGCTGCAAGGCTCTGGCTCGGTCGCCCGATCTCTGTGCCGATCGCCTGGTGAGATGTATAAATCTCGACACAACAATTGCCCCCCAGCTTGCTCCGATGTTTAAGACATGGGGTGAGGTGGTTCTGGCGATCATTGAGGATAAAGACGGGCGATCCGTTGAGCGGACTTTGGTTTCGGACTTGGGCAATCTGTTCGATTGGCGAACTATCTTCGGTCTTGTACCTGCAATAAACAATTTTGCCGATCCCTCGTAGAAACTTGATAGTCTCGTCGTTGAGGAACCGTGCACAGTCGCGTAGTTCGATGGACCGACTCCATGACCATCTCTAGTGTGCGAGTGACATTGTCTGTCTCGTGACTCATTTTATTGTGAGGGTCCTCCGTTAGGCTGTGCCTCGCCTCGTATTTAAACGAAGCGCGTGCGGTCTTGGTCTGGAGAAGTCCTTGCGCGGGGCGTCGTCGGATTAATCGACTCCACGTCCGCGGCTAGTTAGCTCTTTTCTACCTCGGATCGTCATGTTAGATGGCAATCCTCGACGGTATATGTTGATACGGGGGTAGTTACGCGTCTCATTGTCCGGGTTCACCATGTTAGATGATGAACCTTTGAGGGCGGGCGATCGTGTCTGCTGATTAGTTTGGAGGGTCCTTCGACTACGCCCGCCTTGTATTTAAACGAAGGGCGAGCGATCTCAGCCCAAAGGAACCTTTCATAGCCGAAGGAGTCGGTTCCATCGACTACCAGGACCATGGCTGCATTCTACCTCGGATCGTCATGTTAGATGCCGACCGTCGACGGTATACGTTGTGCGGGGGAGGCGATCTCGTGTCTTAGTCCATCATGTTAGATTACGAAATGTAGAGGGCGAGTGAGTCCTCCATTTTGGTGACGTTGCTTGACTTTAGCGATCGGGTTGGAAGACTGGTGATCGTCGTTCGGTCGCCGATCGCGTTGATTTATAGGTTCAAAAATAACCTTTGCCTGGCCAGAAAATCTGCGGCTTTGGCGCGGAAGATCGCGTAGGTCGGAGGGAGGTCCTTCGTAAGATGCATGAACATAGGCGAAAGACGATGGAATCCCCCCAGGACCGAGTAGAGGGCGATCTCATGGCTTGCAGGCTCGCCGTTGAGGATGATCTCGTCTACCCGGTCGATGTAGTCTGCATCGGACTCTTCTTCCTCTTGCCTGATCTGCATCATGCAATGGGGACCTTCCGGCCGAGCGACCTTGGCGGCGAAGTACGCTGTGAAGTCGTTCGCCAGTTGGTCAAAGGAATTGACGGATCGCGGCGGCAATGAGACGTACCATCTATGGGCCAGGTCGCCCAGCGTTAGCGGGAACATTCGGCACCTGGTCGCGTATGATGCCCCACACCCGGTCATGTAGATCCGGAACTTACTCAGGTGAGTATTGGGATCCGACCTTCCCTCGTACAGAGGTGTTTGCGGAGGAGCGATCCTTCGTTGCACGAGAGCGAGCTCGATATGGACCGCGAGTGGCTCGCTCGGCCCGGCGATCACTCTTTTGGCGCCTGCCCCAGATTCTAGGAGCGCCTTCATGTCGTCGAGCTGGCGTTGCATCGCGGCCATCGCTGTAGCTTGGTCGCTCGTGGCTCGGCTTTTGGAGCGGGAGCCGAGGCGATCGTGTACCGATCTCCTGACTCCGCGGTCGCCAACCTCGGTTCTTTGGCGAGGAGGAGCCAGATGGCTGGCCTGCCTTCTGGGAGTCGGATACACTGAACTCCTGGTGACGGACTCGAGCTCCGTCGTCTCGTGGCTGGGGCCGGACTGCCCCGGTCGCCATAATAGGTCACTTCCCAGGCGGCTGAAAATAGAGGTGTCCCGGCTTGCGAGCGCCTCTTCTTGCGAATGGGAGCCTCCTGGCGATCGCTCGGTTAGTAACCCCTTGAACTTCCATTTGGTCACGCGGCGGATGGCCGAGGGGGTTATAGCCGGCGGCGCGTCGAAAGCTCTCCGTCGCTCCCGTAGGATGGCCAGGGCTCCTTCGATCTGTTCCGCGGTTTGAAACTGATCGAGTGAGAGGCTTGGGACGTCCCTCGGGGGCGGGATCGAGAGTCTCGGACCGCGGCGGCTACCCTCTGCCATAGGCTGCGGTTCGAATTGAGACAGAACGAGGCGTCTAGCGGATCGGCCAGCGGCTTTCTTCAATGCGGAGGCAGAAGTCATGATTCTGAAAGCTTTTATTTGAAGAACAGTGAGTGTTGCTTCAGGTATATGCCCCGGAGAACAGTGAGTATTCTTCGAGACGGTAGGAATAAAAATAAGGGTTAGATCCCCTTCTCTAGCGCCAATTGTTGTTGCCCGAAATATTATTCGAAGATAGATATTGCTGGAATGGTCGAGCAACAGCAAATTGTGAGAGCACGTCCGAGGGAATGGAAAAACACAAGATTTGCCGGGTTTGTTAGGTCCGGGCTTGAATGCTCTCGCGAGATGTTATTAATAAGAATATGTTTGAGTACAAATATTAATGTAAGAATCTAATTATAATGAGTGTAAAAGATTCTATGTATCTAGCTGTTGAGTGCTTGCCGGAAGAACTAGAGTTGCTTTGAGTTCTTGAACTGCTGGGAGTTTTGGTTTTCGTCTCTGTCGATCGTCTTTCGTGGAAGAGGTGCTGAGAGAGAAGTATATCCGAAGTGTATAGCTTTGCCAAGAGTGAAAAGCCAGATAAAGCCAAGTATGAGTTGAGCTTCTGAACTGGACGTGAACTGGTTGAAAATCAAAGAGTTCCAGAGTCAGAGAGCTTTCCAAGTGTAGGCAGCCTTCTATTTATAGGAGCTGAGATGCTCCTTTACTGGTGGGCGGTCGCCCGTCATGTAATATAATAAAGGGCGATCGTCTTTATGTCACATGGGCGGTCTGCCTTAAAGCCTGTGGCTGCTGCTGGCAGCCAGCTGTGCGGTCCAATGAGGAGCCGGCACGCCTCCTGAGTCGCTGTCACGGGCGGTCCCACTGTACACCTTTCGGCGGGTCTGTCGGTAGGTGAGAAGATGCTGACAGGCTGTGGTCAACGACCCATGTTCTGCGGCGCCTTTTCCGGATCTACATGTGGGACTCTGTCCGAGCTTCGTCCTCCGCCGACTGGACAGGCGATGGCTTCGCGTGGCATGAGGCGGTCGTCATTGGTCGGTCACCAGGGGTCGATCGCCAAGTACCGAGAGACGATCGCCTTAGATGTCGATCGCTCGGCACCAGACTTGACCTGGGACCTTCGATCGGGCAATCTACCCCGGCTGCCAGGCTCTGGCTCGGTCGCCCGATCTCTGTGCCGATCGCCTGGTGAGATGTATAAATCTCGATACAACATTCACAATTTGTCTTTTCTAAAGATTTGGGGCTGAGAAGTACACGTGAGACATTTGCTATTGGACAAGCTTGGACCCAAATCTGATAATTGTTTCTTTTTAGGGTATCCAAAAGAGACAAGGGGTTATTTCTTCTACAACTGATAGGAGAACAAGTCATTTGTTGCTCGCGATGGTGTCTTCTTGGAAAGAGAGTTCTTATCCAAGGAGCCAAGTGGGAGAAAAATCCATCTTGAGGAAATTCGGGATGAACAACCTCAAGATGAGTAACAAATGGAGGTAACATAGCGCGCGCTAGGGTGCATTAGTAGCGCACGCTGGGGGGGCGGATAGCGCGTGCTACCCGGTACTTCAGGGCATTCCAGGAGCTACTGGACTGGGTCTGGGGGTCTCGTTAGCGCACGCTAACATTTGTAGCTAGCGCGCGCTAACTGTACATTTTGGCAGAACGCTTTGTTCTGATACTTCGATAGCGCACGCTAATCAGGTAGGATTAGCGCACGCTAAGCCGTCTGATATATAAACCGGACAACGATCATTACTCTTCATTTTTCTTCATTTATTCTTCTTCCTCCGCGGGTTGAGACGAGGGCGACTAGGGCTTGGGCTCCTGGCCGATTTCTACTCCATCCAAGGTGTTTTGGAGTATCCTAGGTGATTATAACATCATCTAATCCATTGTTCTTCACCGAATCAAGGTATTTTTCTTGAATCCCTAGAGTTGACTTTTTGGGGGATTTGTTCTTGATTTCGTTTTCCATACGTTTTTTTTTGGATAGATTGTTGTTAAATGATGTTGTTAAACATATCCTATGGATTGTATATCCATATTTCGATTTGGAATTTCGTTTTCGCATTTTGTCGGGACGAATCGTGTTTTTGGCCGTTTGGGGGGGAAACACTTGAACTTTCGTCATTCGTTCTTTGAATTCAACAGCTTTAAGTCGTGCTATGGAATTCATATTCATTGTTGTTATTGTCCTTCATAGTTTATTATCGCGAGTTGGCGTTTGGTGGAGTCGACGGGTTCGTAGTCGGTTCGTGCCAACCTACTTCGGTCGATTCTCCGCGTTGTGGTTATTCAAGGCAAGTATCTTATTATACGACTTGTATCTTGCGATTAATAATCACGTATGAGATTTATAATGATTTTGCTTGCCTTCGTAAATATGTTCCTTTTGAATTGGTTGTGTATTCCGCAATTTGAAGGCTTGTGATAGTAGTGTTATATTGGTATACGTGTTAGGTGTTGTGCCATTTGTGCAGGATTGCGACGTACATATGGGATGGTTGTACACTTGGTTGTGCAATATATTGTGTACCGATCGTGTGTTATGTTGGTTGTGTGTCGTTGATTGACGATAGTTGTTGCGAGTGTTGAGATTGTGTTATGTGCGTGTGATGTACGATTTTGTGGTGATCAACGTGATTGATTAACTGTGATCATTGTTGTATGCAATGTGATTGTGAATGTGAATATATGTTGGAACGCTAAGTTCACTCATGTGGGTTCGACGGGGCCTACGAGGATTCATGGCACAGGTCCATGGGATCAGAACTTAGTGTGTGGTGCTGAGGTCCAATCGTGCGGGTCTGACGAGGCCTACGGTGATTCATGGCACAGGTCCATAGAATCAGGACACAGTACGTCCAACCGTGCGGGTTCGACGGAACCTACGGTGACACGTGACACAGGTTCATGGGGTCAGGACCAGTTGTTGTGATTGATGTGTTTGTTTCTTTCCGTGCGGGTTGTCGAACCTACGGAGACTCGTGGCAGGAGATCACGGGGTCATGAATATGTTTGGATCGTCCAAGTTTTGAAAATGAAGTTTTCTAGAAATGAATGTTGGACCGAGTCCTAAGCTTGAGTAAATGTTTTCCGTTTTGTAAACTTTTGATTTATGAAACAAGATTTGGGTTAAAGCCCTCAACCCCTCTTTTGAAAGGCATGGTGAAACAAGACTCAGAGTTTTAAAGGTTTTCAAATTCCAAAATTCCCGAGGTGATGAACTTATTTTCAAAATGCTTCATAGCTTAAATTCCCTTATTAAAACCCCCGGGAATAAATTGATACTTGAATATTGTGTTTGATTCTCGATTAATGTTTGCTTGTTACTTTTCATATGATTTGATACTTGCACTAGTAAAACAGTAGAGTTTTACTAACCCCCGAGTAATCGGGGGGTGGATGTCTGTTCTGTGTCCAGGTACATGCAGGTTCAGGGGAGCAGTCACAGGATTAGCACAAGAGGATGACGAGCTGCGATACTAATCAAGAGTCGAGAGTTGGTAGAGTTTGGTTGTATTGTTAGAGTTGATTCAATCTTCCGCTGTATTGTGTTTCGACCCCTGTGTGGGTAATGTTGTTAGTCAGTTCTATTGATAGAGTTGTGTGACCTCATCGGTCTGTGTGTTTATGTGTAAGTGACCTTAACGGTCTGTATTATTATATTGTTTGACCCTGGCCGGGCAAGCATTTGGCTGTTTATGGATGTTTAGCCTGGTAGATCCTTGTGTAAAGGGTCTTCGGCGTGTAATATTCCCATACGGTTTTGGGGGTGTTACATTTATGGTATCAGATCTTAGGTTCTGGAAACCTAGGCGGTCGGGTCGAGTCAAGTCGTGATCTGTCGAGTAATTTGTTGTCTTGTCGTTCGAGTCGTCAGGTGACAAGTTGAGTTGTGCGTAGTCACAATGTGTCGGTTATGTTGTCAGATAAGATTAGTATTGTGGGCGACCGTCACCTCCGTGCGGCCTGTGGATGTAAGTCTCCTCCTTTATGCGTAATACCTGTGTATCTCGATTTTATCTTAGTGAGTTAATTGCGGTGCATGATTTTATTTACACAGTATTGTGTAATGTAGTTGTGTTTAATACTCGTGGCACATAGTATGAGTATAGCTGGGCGTATTGTTGTTTTACTTTTGAACCACCGTGTGGGGTGGTATGGTGTGAAAGATGTAAACCTTGATGGGTTCTGTGAAGGTATCAACGGTAGAGTTTGTGAGAAACTCCGATGAATGATTTTGCTGTGTGTTTAAACTTGATACCACGAGATGCATTTGATTGAATTGGCGACCCTGGTTACCATTTGAGTATGTGGTTTTAAATTATTTGTTTTGGAATGTTGTAATTTTTGTCCAGTTTGAGAATATTTTCTGTAGGACTTTACAGTTTGAGAATTTTTGTAGAAATCGATTTTTGGAAAATATTTTGGTGGTGCAGTCAAACCACGGTTTATGTGGATTTTTAAAATTTGTTAAATTTTGACAAATGGGCCGTGTATTTCCAATGGCACAATCAGACGGTATTTGAAAAATGTGTTTTGAAGTACTTCGGACAATGTAAAATATTACCGTCGTTTTGGTTAGGTACTAAAGGATTTTGGGAAATTTTTATTTTGCAGAACGATTTTTGGTTTTCGGAATTTTGAACTTCTTATGTCCACGTGTTGGGGTTAAGTGGTTGTGATAAGTTTGTAGTGTTGTTGTGCTTGCCGGAAGATGTTTCAATGTTTTCTAAATGTTGAGATACATGGTTTTGATTAAACGATCGAGGTATTAAAAGAGTTTTCAAAAATTTCATTTCACCAAATTTTTCAAACATGAGAATTTTAAAATTTTATCATTTGAATAATGCCCCGAAAATATTTTATTTTTGCTGCTAGTGTTTGATCCCTACGATACGTGTGTGGTTTTGACTGTGTTTGATTTGGTAAAATCCAAACACCTCTGTTGTTGTGACTGTGTGAATTATTTTTGAATGAAGTTCTTAAATTACAGTGTTAGTTCGTGCACTTGTGTGATGACTTGGAGTTGATGCTTTATCGTGCTGCTACTATCGTCCTATGTAACGTTGTGACGTTTGTTTGGTTGCGTTATTCTGTTTGGTCGTCTGTTCAGTATGCCGAGAGATCGTGGCCGAGGACGTGGTCGTAGTCGTGGTCGTGATCAGGAGCGTGAGAGGGTGACTCCCTCCTTGCCGAGTACCAATCAGCTCAGTACAGATCAGGGACATTCGACTAGCGTTAATGTTGACGTTGGCGCCGCCACCATCCTTCGTCAGGTGGTTGATCAGTTAGTGCAGATGAATCAGGCCGTACATCGGAATGAGAATCCAGATGGGGATAATGGGGCTAGTAAGTGGTTACGAGATGTGATGAGGATGCAGCCGCCCCGTTTTGTGGGTTCGTCTGACTCATTAGGTTGGGAAAGCTGGCTCTTCCAGTTGGACAGAACATTTGATGCTGTAGCTTGTCCGGATGAAAAGAGGGTACCCATTGCTCAGTACTTGCTTGATAAAGAAGCTGCAGACTGGTGGCAGGCTGTAGTGCCTGCAGATCGTACACCTACATGGGCTGAGTTTAAGACCGCCATGGAGGCAGAGTATTGCTCGTTGCCTGTTCGTGAACGTAGGATCGTTGAGTTTTTCTCAGCTACGCCCCAGGATGTATCGATATCCCAAGCGATAGTCGATTTTAATCGACAGCTGGTTTATGTTCGTGATCAAGTGAGAAGTGAAGCGGACAAGGTCCGATACTTCAATATGCGCATGAAACCCCATATCCGTGAGAGTATGGTTCCGCTCATGTGTACCACCTTGAAAGATTATCAGGACCGAGCTCTAGCCATCGAGATGGCTGTTTCTATGTCAGAGGGTAGCTCAGGAGGTAAGAGGCAGAAGACCTCGAGTAACTTTTCAAGATGCCAGGGAAGTGAGATTCGTGAGCCTATTACCTTGTATTGACCTTCTGGGAACACTTATCGTTCATTTGATCAGTCTAAGAATCCTACTCACGAGCCGAGTAAGACAAGCGGCATGAAGTTATGTTTCAATTGTAGTCGTGTGGGCCATACTCGGAAGAATTGTCGCTCGCCGCAAGTTAACTGTTTTAAATGTGGACATGTGGGACATCAGGCAGTACACTGCGAGACTGTCGTTGGGATGTTCGGGAGCCGAGATCGCGCCCCTACGCGTGGAGAACTCAGTGGTGCCCAGTAGCATAGTTGCGTGTTGTATTTGTGTTGTAATTCGAGTAGAGATTGATATTTGTTGCATGAACTTTTTGGTTTTGTTTGTATTCTACCCTGATATTTTATTTTAAGTTTCGGGACGAAACTTATTTTTTGTGTGATAGAATGTAATATTCGGTACCTCGTTTTCCGTTATCTTGAATTGTTGGTGTTTTGACGTCGGGCATTTTCTTGTTGATGAGAATCGGAATGATTTCTATCGTGATACTCTATTTGTTTCTATCGCATGCCGTTTTAGTCGGGTGCGACTTGTTGTTGCGTACGTTTCTTTGATTAAATGTGTGCATGTGATGTGGTATGTGATGCGTCGTTAATTTCTCGTTATTGTTTTGAATCATTGTCGGTGGCGTTGTGTTGGTCGTCGTGGAGCGTGTTTTCACGCCGTATGTCTCCTTGCGTTTCTTGCAGCGTTTCGCCGTTGGGCGCGAGTTTTCGGTTTTTGTGTATCTCGTTGAGTTTTCCTGGCGGGGATATCGCTTCTCCCTACTTGTTTTAAGTTTCGGGACGAAACTTCTTTTAAGGAGGGTAGAATGTAATACCCGTAATTTCGATTTCCAGTAATTTCTTTTTTTGGCGAAAGTCTGTTTTGACGACTCGCTCATGACCGTTTCATCATTCTGAGAATGATTAATTCTGCACTTTTCGACATCCGAGTTCGTTTCGGTGCTGTTTTGTTGAGTTCCGTGCTTTTTAGCGACTTTTCCGCGCTTGAGTTTGGTTCTTGCGAATCTCGTTCGAAACTGTCGTTTGGGGTTTCTCGTAAGTTCATTTAACGTTGTTATACGTGTTGTGAGCTTCGGTTTGATTATACGTTGTCGTATCGTGATGTTTCGGACATTTGGGGCTATTTTGTAATTTCCCAAAGTTGTGGGTATGTCGTCATACCCATTTCTGAGATGTTCTGTTGCTGTCTCTCTGAGTTTTTAGCGCACGCTACTCTTTGTGGCTAGCGCGCGCTAAGTTGCCGAAGTTAGCGCACTGTCACGGGATGGGAGTTTTGCGCAGCTAACCCGTGCGGCACTTAAACAACTAAGCTGAGTCGAGTTGCTAAGTAAGCCTGAAAGTGACGAGAAAAGGGACAATGGCACAAAAGGATTTTATTAGATGAATGCTTTGGGTACAAGAGAGCTTTACAATGCTTGATTGCTTGAGGATTTCTGGATGGAGTGAGCAAATGAGGCTCCTCCTCCTTTTATACCAACCTAGGAGAGTTCTGGAGTGGAACTCTCTAGATAGAACTTTCTAGTTAGAATACTCTAGATTCTTATAGTACATTTACATGGGTATTTACATGAGTATTCTACAAGTGTGTAAGAAGTATGTTTCTAGAGTCATCTACAATTTTACAAGTATGTAGAGATCTCTAGGTCTTTCGTGATCATTCTAGAACCTTCCGGAACCTTCCGACACATAGAGACTCCCGTTAGGGTCATCCGGGTCACTTTTGCCCGACCCGTCACATCCTCCCCCAACTATTTCAGCGACGTCCTCGGCGCGTTCTCTTGTTTGAACTTCTTGATGTGATCTTGAAATTGCCAGAGTTCGTCTTCTCGTTCCCATGTTGCTTCGCTATCAGGGAGGTTTTTCCATTTTACCAAGTATTCCGTGCCGGGAGGCACGCCTCTCTTCCGACTAACTCGTTCGGTCACAATATAGTCCACCTCCTTGTCGAATGAGGTGATTACGGCAGTAGGTGCACGATTTGACTCTCCTCGGTGCGGGTCTTCCGAGTCGGCATGGTAGAGTTTCAATTGGCTCAAGTGGAAGACCGGATGTATTTTAAGTTTTGGAGGGAGTTGCAACATATAAGAGACATTTCCAACACGTTTGATTATTGTGAATGGTCCTTCGTACCTCCTCACCAAACCTTTGTGTACTTTGCGTAATGTCTTGAATTGGTTGGTAGAAAGTTTGACCATGACCTGATCACCTTCTTGGAACTTAATGTCTCTTCTTTTAGGATCAGCCCACTTCTTCATCTTCCGGGCGGCCTTATCAAGGTAGGTGCGCGTAATGTCTGACTCCTCGTGCCATTCTCGGGCAATGCGGTGAGCTGCGGGACTCTTCCCTTCATGTGTCGAGGCTACAGCATTCGGGGTTAGTGGCTGAAAACCCATAATGATTTCGAAAGGGTACTTACCTCTTGCCTCGCTTTTCTGCAGATTGTAAGAAAACTGGGCCACATCAAGTAATCTTGGCCAGTCCTTCTGATGGGCGCTCACATAGTGTCTTAGATATAGTTCCAGCAATGCATTGATTCGTTCGGTCTGTCCATCTGTTTGGGGATGGAAACTTGTCGAGAACTTGAGGTCGGTTCCCAATAGCTCGAATAGTTCTCTCCAAAATCGTCCAGTGAATCGAGGGTCTCGATCACTCACAATGCTTAGAGGAATCCCCCAAAGTTTGATGATATGTTTGAAGAATAGACGGGCAGCTTCATTAGCATTGTAATCGGGTGATGTGGCAATGAAAGTAGCATACTTACTGTATCGGTCCACCACCACCATGATGCTTCCGAATCCTTCTGATTTCGGGAGAGTTGTGATGAAGTCCATAGACACACTCTCCCAGGGCCTTGATGCAATGGGCAGGGGCTCCAACAATCCTGCCGGCAGATTCTGTTCATTCTTGTCTTGCTGGCACACAAGACAAGTCTTCACGTAGGCTTCAATTTCGTCCCTCATTTGCGGCCAATAGTATGAGGCCTGCATGAGTGCAGTGGTGCGTTCGATTCCTGGGTGACCAGCCCACTTAGTGTCGTGGCACTCCTTTATGATCTCTTTTCGAAGTTTTCCCCACTTAGGCACAAATATCCGATCGCCAATGGTGCGTACGATACCATCTTCCTCCCAAAATCGCCTTGTTTTGCCTTGCCTTATTTTGTCCAAAAGATCTTTCAGTTGGGCGTCTTGTTGGACTCCTTCCTTAATCCGTTGGATGAGATCGGACTTCGGCATACTTGAACTCATAGTGGCCAGTTCCGCCTTCCTGCTTAGGGCATCTGTGACTACATTAGCTTTCCTCGGCTTGTACTCGAGTCGGTAGTCGAATTCCGCCAAGAAGTCTTTCCATCGAGCTTGCTTGGGACTTAACTTCTTTTGCGTCTGAAAATAACTCGTAGCAACATTATCCGTCATATTGACAAAGTGTGAGCCAAGCAAGTAATGTCGCCATGTTCGCAGGCAGTGTATGACCGCAGTCATTTCCTTTTCTTGCACCGTATACCGTCTTTCCGTCTCATTTAGTTTCCGGCTCTCAAAGGCAATGGGGTGTCCATCTTGCATGAGCACTCCTCCAATAGCGAAATCTGAAGCGTCAGTTTGTACTTCAAAAGCTTTTGTGTGGTCCGACAAGGCTAGTACGGGTTCTTCGGACACCGCTTGCTTGAGTTCTTCAAAAGCTTGCTGACACTTGCTGGACCAATGCCATACTTGGTTTTTCTTGAGTAGATCGGTCAGTGGGGCTGCTTTGGCCAAGCATCCTCTTATAAAGCGGCGGTAGTAGTTCACCAAGCCGAGAAATGACCGAAGTTCTGGAACCTTGGTCGAGGGTTGCCAATCCCGAATAGCTTTCACCTTTGCATTTTACATCATGATTTTGCCTCCTTTAACCTTGTGACCGAGAAATTCGACTTCTTCTTGTGCAAATGAACATTTTTCCTTCTTAACATAGAGCTCGTTCTCGCGTAGTACTTGGAAGACTTGTTTAAGGTGTTGAATATGTTCTTCAAGAGTCGAGATGTACACCACAATATCATCCAAGTAAACAACAACAAATTGGTCAAGGAAAGGGTGAAGTACCTTGTTCATGAGGGTGCAAAAGGTTGCAGGTGCATTCGTGAGACCGAAGGGCATGACAAGGAACTCAAAAGCACCGTAGCGAGTCACACATGTGGTCTTGGCCTCATCTCCTTCAGCAATTCGTACTTGATAGTACCCCGAGCGCAGGTCAAGTTTGGTGATGTACCGTGCTTTGCCAAGTTGATCGAAGAGATCAGCTATCAATGGTATTGGGTATTTGTTCTTGATAGTGATCCGATTGAGTGCCCTGTAGTCGATGCACATTCGAAGGGTGCCATCCTTCTTCTTCTGGAATAGTACGGGTGCACCGTAGGGAGACTTGGAGGGACGTATGTATCCTGTTTCTAGAAGGTCCTTGATTTGCCTTCGTAGTTCCGCGAGTTCGGGCGGTGCCATGCGGTAGGGAGCAGCAGCTGGAGGTTTGGCACCAGGTTCCAACTCGATACAATGTTCCACATCTCGCCTGGGTGGAAGTTTCTTAGGCGACTCTTTAGGCATCACATCCTTCATCCTTGTATTCTTCAAGAATATTCTTCAAGATTTGCGGGTGGTCAGTCCGCGATGAGTTGAGTTTTTCTTCGTCATTGAGCTGCCGAATTGTTACCAAGTAGTTAGGGTACTTTCGCATCCCCTTCTTAAATTGCATGGCCGAGATTAGTTTATTCTCAACATGGGCTCATTCAATAGGGACCATGCATGCCTTGTCTCCGTCGTAGATGGCGAGTGTGTTTGTGGCCGGCATAGGGAAGGCTTGGAATCTATCGAAGAATTCCATGCCTAGAACCATCTTGAAGTCGTCTATGGGGACGACAGAGAAGTCGAGCTTTCCGGACCATGTCCCAAGAGAGAGTGGGACGTCATGAGCAATTCCGGCTATAGGCTTGGCAGGTGAGTTTACTTCCTTCATCGCTCCTCCGCGATAGACTGTCTTGAGCCCTAGGCGTTTGGCTTCTTCCTCGGACATGAAGTTATGAGATGCTCCAGTGTCGAGTAATGCGCTAACGGTTTGACCGTTAATAGTGGTGCGAGCAAACATGAGCCCTTTCTTCGGAGTAACGGGCGTCGGGGCTTTTCCCTTAAGAGCGGACATGTACTGAAGAGAACCCATGCTGTGTCGGGGTTCTTCTAATGGAGTGGCCGAGGTATCATCGGCATTGATTTTTAGGTGGGCAGCAAGGGCGTTTAAAGTCTTCTTCTCCGGACAGTCACGTATCCAATGATTGCCGTTGCATATGAAGCAAGGGCTTTTGGGCTTTGATTGCTCCTTATTTCCTGGGAATTTTGGTTGCCCGATCTTGCCACTTGGGGGTCGGTTAGTTCCCCAATTCTTGCGATTACCGCCATGTCCTTCCTTGCGATTTTCTCCCCCACCTTTGCCATGAATGGGCCGTTTATCTTTACCTTGCCCAGAGTAGTCAGTGAGTGATTCAGCCTTGGCGATAGCTTCGTCAAGGGTCTGAACACCATGTCTATCCAGCTCGGTTTTGGCCCAATTGTTAAGGCCATCGGTGAAATAGAAAAGTGCATCTTTATCGGACATTTCAACTTCAAGCATGAGAGTTGTAAATTCATTGATATAGTCACGAATCGTACCTGTCTGCTTGAGTCTTCGGAGGCGAGCTCTCGCATCTCGTTCAGCATTGCTTGGGGCAAATTGTTTTCGGAGTTCTCTTTGGAAGTCTGCCCAAGTGTCAATGGTGCAGATCCCTTTGCCCATATCGCCATACTTCCGGCGCCACCAGAGTTGTGCGGCACCACGCAGGTAATTTGGTGCGCCGCTGACCTTCTGTTCCTCATCTTTTACGCCCATAGCGTCAAAGTATCGTTCTAGGCCGAATAAGAAGTTATCGACCACAATGGCATTCCGAGTGCCATCGTAGGTTTCGGGCTTCGGCACATCCAAGCGGCGCGCATCAAAAACGAACGGGGCAGCGGAATTAAATGATGCGGCTCGCTTGTGTTTAGCCCATTCCGATCGGACTTCTTCCACTTCCGATCGAATAGAGCGTAGCTCTTCTTGGACAAAGCCACGGAGGCCATGAATCTCCTTCTGGAATTCAATAAGTTGCCAACGCAACATATCCGACTGGTCCATCATAAGTTTCTTCAGCACGCCAGCGATTTCGGCGTATTCCGTCTCCAGAGTGTCGAACCTGTTATGGACTTGATCAAGGTTCTCCTCCAAGCTAGCCATCGAGGCTTCCAGTGTGGCAATCTGAGGTTCGAAGGCGTCGGCAGAGGGTCCTTTGGACTTGCCTC
The DNA here is from genome assembly GCA_033398695.1 of Orobanche coerulescens. Lineage (NCBI taxonomy): Eukaryota > Viridiplantae > Streptophyta > Magnoliopsida > Lamiales > Orobanchaceae > Orobanche > Orobanche coerulescens. The sequence goes on along the minus strand of JAWKAU010000105.1, from coordinate 414,513 downwards.
GGACCTTGTTACCTCGTTGCTCCTCACGACCGCATTGCTGCTCTTGAGTAGCATCAATAGGGACATTCTGAGTGTTGGCCATTGTTCTCGTGCGATATGAGTCGGTTGTGTGCAAACCGTGGCTCCGATACCACTTGTCACGGGATGGGAGTTTTGCGCAGCTAACCCGTGCGGCACTTAAATAACTAAGCTGAGTCGAGTTGCTAAGTAAGCCTGAAAGTAACGTGAAAAGGGACAATGGCACAAAAGGATTTTATTAGATGAATGCTTTGGGTACAAGAGAGCTTTACAATGCTTGATTGCTTGAGGATTTCTGGATGGAGTGAGCAAATGAGGCTCCTCCTCCTTTTATACCAACCTAGGAGAGTTCTGGAGTGGAACTCTCTAGATAGAACTTTCTAGTTAGAATACTCTAGATTCTTATAGTACATTTACATGGGCATTTACATGAGTATTCTACAAGTGTGTAAGAAGTATGTTTCTAGAGTCATCTACAATTTTACAAGTATGTAGAGATCTCTAGGTCTTTCGTGATCATTCTAGAACCTTCCGGAACCTTCCGACACATAGAGACTCCCGTTAGGGTCATCCGGGTCACTTTTGCCCGACCCGTCACAGCACGCTAAGTGTTGCCGTTAGCGCGCGTTAACGGGTGGTGCAGAAACAGTCCAGAGGCTACTGGACTGGGGTAGAACGTTGGTTAGCGCACGCTATTTGGTAACATAGCACGCGCTAGGGTGCATTAGTAGCGCACGCTGGGGGGGGGGGGGGGGGGGGGTAGCGCGCGCTACCCGGTACTTCAGGGCATTCCAGGAGCTACTGGACTGGGTCTGGGGGTCTCGTTAGCGCACGCTAACATTTGTAGCTAGCGCGCGCTAACTGTACATTTTGGCAGAACGCTTTGTTCTGATACTTCGATAGCGCATGCTAATCAGGTAGGATTAGCGCACGCTAAGCTGTACAGTATATAAACTGGACAGCAGTCATTACCCTTCATTTTTCTTCATTTATTCTTCTTCCTCCGCGGGTTGAGACGAGGGCGACTAGGGCTTGGGCTCCTGGCCGATTTCTACTCCATCCAAGGTGTTTTGGAGTATCCTAGGTGATTATAACATCATCTAATCCATTGTTCTTCACCGAATAAAGATATTTTTCTTGAATCCCTAGAGTTGACTTTTTGGGGGATTTGTTCTTGATTTCGTTTTCCATACGTTTTTTTTTGGATAGATTGTTGTTAAATGACGTTGTTAAACATATCCTATGGATTGTATATCCATATTTCGATTTGGAATTTCGTTTTCGCATTTGGTCGGGACGAATCGTGTTCTTGGCCGTTTTGGAGGGAAACACTTGAACTTTCGTCATTCGTTCTTTGAATTCAACAGCTTTAAGTCGTGCTATGGAATTCATATTCATTGTTGTTATTGTCCTTCGTAGTTTATTATCGCGAGTTGGCGTTCAGTGGAGTCGACGGGTTCGTAGTCGGTTCATGCCCACCTACTTCGGTCGATTCTCCGCGTTGTGGTTATTCGAGGCAAGTATCTTATTATACGACTTGTATCTTGCGATTAATAATTACGTATGAGATTTATAATGATTTTGCTTGCCTTCATAAATATGTTCCTTTTGAATTGGTTGTGTATTCCACAATTTGAAGGCTTGTGATAGTAGTGTTATATTGTTATACGTATTAGGTGTTGTGCCATGTGTGCAGGATTGCGACGTACATATGGGATGGTTGTACACTTGGTTGTGCAATATATTGTGTACCTATTGGTTGTGTGTCGTTGATTGACGATAGTTGTTGCGAGTGTTGAGATTGTGTTATGTGCGTGTGATGTACGATTTTGTGATGATCAACGTGATTGATTAACTGTGATCATTGTTGTATGCAATGTGATTATGAATGCGAATATGTGCTGGAACGCTAAGTTCACTCGTGTGGGTTCGACGGGGCCTACGAGGATTCATGGCACAGGTCCATGGGATCAGAACTTAGTGTGTGGTGCTGAGGTCCAATCGTACGGGTCTGACGAGGCCTACGATGATTCATGGCACAGGTCTATCGAATCAGGACACAGTACGTACAACCGTGCGGGTTCGACGGAACCTACGGTGACACGTGACACAGGTTCACGGGGTCAGGACCAGTTGTTGTGATTGATGTGTTTGTTTCTTTCCGTGCAGGTTGTCGAACCTACGGAGACTCGTGGCAGGAGATCACGGGGTCATGAATATGTTTGGATCGTCCAAGTTTTGAAAATGAAGTTTTCTAGAAATGAATGTTGGACCGAGTCCTAAGCTTGAGTAAATGTTTTCCGTTTTGTAAACTTTTGATTTATGAAACAGGATTTGGGTTAAAGACCTCAACCCCTCTTTTGAAAGGCATGGTGAAACAAGACTCAGAGTTTTAAAGGTTTTCAAATTCCAAAATTCCCGAGGTGATGAACTTATTTTCGAAATGCTTCATAGCTTAAATTCCCTTATTAAAACCCTCGGGAATAAATTGATACTTGAATATTGTGTTTGATTCTCGATTAATGTTTGCTCGTTACTTTTCATATGATTTGATACTTGCACTAGTAAAACAATAGAGTTTTACTAACCCCCGAGTAATCGGGGGGTGGATGTCTGTTCTGCAGGTACATGCAGGTTCAGGGGAGCAGTCACAGGATTAGCACAAGAGGATGACAATTTGCGATACTAATCAAGAGTCGAGAGTTGGTAGAGTTTAGTTGTATTGTTATAGTTGATCCAGTCTTCCGCTGTATTGTGTTTCGACCCCTGTGTGGGTAATGTTGTTAGTCAGTTCTCTTGATAGAGTTGTGTGACCTCATCGGTCTGTGTGTTTATGTGTAAGTGACCTTAACGGTCTGTATTATTATATTGTTTGACCTGGCCGGGCAAGCATTTGGCTGTTTATGGATGTTTAGCCTGGTAGATCCTTGTGGAAAGGGTCTACGGCGTGTAATATTCCCATACGGTTTTGGGGGCACTTTTCCCGTCCTGATTGCCTTCGGATCGAGCATCACCGATCACAGCGACCGCCGACCGCTGCCGGACTGTCACCGTCGATATCCTCCGATTGCCGCCGCCCATCGAGTCAGCAGCCGACCTTGCCGCTGCCTCGCCCAGCTCAACTAACCGCTGCCGACCAGACATGCCGTGACACTGCCGATGCCCACCTCACCGCCGTCGGAAGCCGCAGCTGCCGCGAGTCCGCCGCCAAGACTCGATCAGCGGCGACGAGCCGTCGCTAACAAGATGCCCAGTCGCCCTGCTCGCCGCGACGCCCGTCCAGCCGTTCACAACCGCACTCCGTCATTGTCGGTGCACACTCAAGAACCAGCGCAAGGCTCGCCTGTCGCGATTACTGCGCCGCGTCTGGCCCGGTACGCATAAAGCCCCGAGCCATGCCTGAGTGTTGCCAGCATCCGCCCGTGCAAGCCAGCTGCCTGCCGCCGAGTGCTGACCCGCCGAGCCCTGCCGTGACCTATGTTGGTATATGGGTACATACCCCTTATTTAATTAATGGGGGAATTATTAATAAGGACAATTCTAAGATAGGCTTTGGGAATAAGGAATTGAAAAGTCAAACTTGTTATTAGGGACAATAACAATAGAAAAGGACCATAATAACCTTACTTTATATCCATTAATTATTTTTTTGTATAATTTGTTTTTTATCCATAACTTGTTCATTTTAATCAGATTTTAATAAATAATATATCAAATTAATTATATTTTCATGATCTATAAATAGACACTCATATTAAATATATATAAAATAAAATAAATCCAGTTTTATTATTCAAAACATCAATAGATGACAAATGAGAAGCATTATAAGTGTTGATAGGTAACAAATACAAACAAAAATAAATTAAATCTGAATATTGATAGGTAATAAACAAGAAATATTAGGTAACCAATCCAAAAATATTAAATGCGAAATTTTGTTAGGTAACAAATGAAAAATAATATAATTATTGATAGGTAACCAATATACTGCTTCTTATTTTTTACTTATTATTTTTTTAAAAGATAAAATTGATTTTCGATAAAAGGTTGAAAATACATTTTTAATTAAGTAAAAAATAAAAATAAAAATTTTTGGATACATAAAAAATAAAAAAAAATCAATATAATTATCAAGTAAAAAAACACGGATAATATAGACTATTTGTTACATATCAACAGTTATAATATTTCTCATTTATTACCTATTTAAATTTTTAAATAATAAAATTCGATTTATTTAATTTTATATGTTTAATATGGGTGTCTATTTGTAGATCATTAGAAGACGATTAATTTGATATATTATTCATTAAAATCAGATAAATAATAAGTAAATTATGGTCAAAAAAATAAATTTTAGTCTATATATTAATAAGGTAACCACCACATATCACGCCTTCCAAATTTATGTCTCCAGCCAACAAGGGTAAATTAGGGACTACAACACATTAGTTACGGTTTTCTATATATATATAAAAATTGAGTTCCATGTATTAATGTGGGCATTTATGTCATAAGCTAGGGTCATTCATATCAATTGAAATATTGTTAATCTCTAAAGCTTTTTTTAAAAGATTTAAAGAGCTTTTTACAAACCACAATTAAAAAAAATGCAAGAATAAAAAACGCATGCATACCTGTTCAATGCCATAAGCTAAATTATTTCAACCAACTAAAACATGTCAAAGTCTCATTATTAAATTTTAAGAATTTCTATAGTCATACCACACAAAGTGTGGTTATTGTTTAACCCTTTCACCTTCTTCTTTGAGATATTTATACTCCCTTATAAACAAACCAAAAAGTCACACAACTCACTCACAAAACAGGTCACACCCTCCACCTCCCGTAGCGATTCTTCGCCGCCACCCACCGTAATCCGCTAACATCAATCTTCACGCCGACACCACCGAATATTAATTCAATAGGTGGTGTTGTGATTTCGTTGTTGTTTTAGTGGTTCCGCCACCGATATACCAAACTTGAAATCTCAAACAATTTTCTTATAAATAATTAAACAACTAAAACGTTTCTATTCAAAATAGTCTACAGTGACCTACAAACCATGAGATATCCAAAACATTATATAATTAAATTGTCAATTCCTTCCAAATCTTTAAGAAATAAAGACGACATCGAGTTCTTTATAGCCAAAATAATGGATTGATTGCCAAGATGGGTTTTAAATATTGATGAGTATCAAAGGAATTGAGATAAGGGTGTCCACATCGTTGGTTCTATCTTCTCGACCACTGAAACCCCACCACCTTCGCTATAACCGCCGTCAGCCACTGAAATATCGAGATCTAAACACAAAACCAAAACCCGAGTTTAACTTACTTATAAGCTCGAAACACATTCTACAGGAGACCCGAGATTCCAGCGATGGAGGTTTGTTGGTGGTGGTTTGGCGACAAGGGTGTGGTTACGTGGTGGTTTTGGCCGGTGTTAGGTTGTTGGTGGATGATGGTTTAGTGAGAGAAATGAAAGGGTCTTATATGTTTTGTGATGAGAAAAAAAAGTGTGTTTTTGGGTGGGGATACAACTCACAAGTAGTTAATTTTGATAGATAAAATAAAATTAAAGAAAGTAATATGAAAGGACAAAAATACCCTCTTATTTAACAATCAAACTAACGGAGTTAGGAAATTTGGATCAAACCCAAAATGGATGTTTCACTTTTTGGGGCAATTCTATATATACTCAACTTAAACATAATAATTTCATATAATTCTTTAAAGGCATTGTACTTATGCACCAAAAATTTGTGCTTTGGGGAAATATGGTATTTTGATTTTCACATTGGGTAAATATTGAATTATCCTTTCACTTTTGGACCAAACCTAAATTTTTTTGAAAATTTGGACTAAAAATAAAATACCCGCAAACCACAAGGACTAAAAATATAGTTAACTCTAATTTTAAAGGATAGTAATTTCAAGTCTGTCAATTCAAAATGGAAGGCAATGCAAAGATGATAGATATTAAAAAATTTTGATTATATCCGAGGAAAATAAAGATGGTTTTAACTAATTTAAAAATTTACAAATTTAAAAATTTGAGGTTATACAGTTTTGAGAATACGCATACCACGAATTACATGCACATGACGCAAAATAACATTATTCACATAAAAAAATACTCTATAAACAACTAAGAGTGCAATTTTTTTACATCTAAAAAATATAAACAACTAAGGAGTAAGAGTGAAATATGTAATAAAAATCATAATATTTGCCATAAGGATTTTAAAGTATAAAAATGTGTGAGAAAAATTATTTCAAATACGTAGCATCGTAGGCGTAATAAGTGTTTGATTAAATGGCAATAAATCATTCATTTTAGATGATCGTACGTATTTGGTAACTTGACTATATAGATATCAATTCGATATCTTAATATGTTATATATGAACCCATTGTTTGAAATCTACCTCATATAGTACCCCACATATTGACGCTAGGATGCACCACCGAATAAGCTATATATGATAGTTCGATGCTACTAATTAAAAAGTAGTTCGTATTGACTTACGTAAACACGAACAAATGTTTTGCTTCATGAGATATAATCCATCTTAAGAAATGCACATGTAATTTTTTATGTTGTTAGTATCATGGATAAATATGTTGCACATTTTGAGTACAAGTCATTTTAACTCACAATAATCCATTTTAGGCCATACCTGATATTAAATACGTTATATAAAAATACGATGTTTTAACTCAGAATAATTTCACTCGAAAAACAAAAACTGTGAATGCTCGGACCTTGAAATAATATGTAATATAAATATGATATTCGATATTATCGAAAATAAAGTACCCGTGCTTTAAGGTGAATAAAGCCCGTGCATCGCACGGGCCATGATGTCTCGTATTTATAAATTATGTCCTTTCCTCTAAACTTTTAGTTGGATGGAGTTTTAATGAATTAATTTTTCCATCTGGACTAATCAATAATTATCTCTTAATTAATTAAAAGACTAAAATACTCTCAATCAAATAAAATATAATATATAAAATATATAATGTGACACCCCCTAGATTTAGATATCAGATGCCGGATATTAAAAATATCCTTATTATATATTACAGCACAGCGGAAAACTTAAAACCTTTAAGAGGAAACTCCTTTTACACACCAAAAGTTACTTTTACACATCAACCGACCATTATATTACAACCAAAAGAAAACATCGGCTGTATAGGTTTATAAGCAAACTTAGACTTAACACACACAGAGAACACTCCACAGGTCTGATGTTCATATACAACGGCTCGTTGGCGTAGAGAAGCGTCCCGGACATCAACCTATGCCTGATACCCTGAATTATTACCTGTATCACAAGAATTCAACTAAATGAGCGAAAGCTCAGTAAGTAGTGACACACAATACATGAATGCATTTATGAATGAGTTTGTGAAATGCAGTTTCATTTTCCTTTAACTTTCGAAAACTCTTTTATAGCGCGCTGCTATGTGCACCTCGAGTTCCTGGCCCGGGCCAAAAGTGTGCATGTCCAACCATAGCCAGAACAAACTGCCCAATCATAACACATGGGTCAGCCTGGCGTGTCCCATACTCCACCAGGATCATGGCTATAAAGGTGCCCAATCATACACATGAGTCACCACGGTGTGTCCCAGACTCCACCGCAAAACATCACAGAAGTGTCCAATCATAACACATGGATCATTACGACGTGTCATAGACTCCACCACAAAACAGCCACTTAATAGTATCCCGCGATGCACATAACCAAAACAGTTTGTTCTGATCACCTTTAGAACGCCTGTACTATGATCAATGCATGCGACAACAACCTCCAATGCTATGCTATGATCATATGCATCGTGATAATACCACATGTATAAATACTCTATGGGACGTGTCACACAATAAGAATAGAGCAATATGTTATCCACATATACACAAGGTATAATCAATATCCAAAACATCAATCATTAACACATATTTCAGACAAATGCTCTTGTGATACAGTTTTGCAATCAGTTACTACTTACCTTGTTCAGGTGATACCTTTGCTTTTATACCAATAAGAGTTGGTTGTGATGATATGTCTTCAAATTCTGTTTCAAGGATTGCCTTTAAAGAATCTATATGGTATACACAAGGTTTAACTCACTACGTATCCGAAGGGTTTTACCAATTTCACATAATTAGTATTCTACAAATTTTATGTGCGCATTTCGTTATATACGAGCATAATACTCTATACCTTTTGCACTCCTAACTCATTATGAAGCCTATTACTTTCTGTTCATATGGTTAGATAAACTCTTCTAGGCCACAATTCTAGGATTCTACAACAAGATAATGGTTTAGGGGAATTTATCAAGATCTTGAAATCACTAAATTTATCCCGCGTATATCCACTTAATTATAAGTCAGATTTGCATGAATTTTTGATATAGTATACCTAATATACTTAAGAACATGTACATAGCAACCTATACCCCTTAATCACACGAATTCAATACTATACACACATATTTTCAAAAGGTGTCAGAATTGATTCTTTTGTTGTCTTAGTGAGTTTTAAGCCCTGTAAATCCACCTTAAACACAAGTTTAGGCCATGTATGAGTTCTAAAAACCATTAGAACGTATATAAGCACCTAAACCAGCTCTCACAACTTCATATCATACAAGAAATATAGCAAGAACAAGAGTAAAACGAAGATAACTCACCTTGATGGTGAACTGAATTGAGGTGTTGATGTTTTTTGTGATTTCTTCTCAAATTTTTGATGGATTTTCGAAGTTTGGAGCTTATTGATCGAGTTCAGAGTGTCTAGAAGAGCTTAGAATCTGTTTCATCCCTTATCTAAGTGAAAGAGTCGGTTTCTAAGGGTGAAAGTTCTAAAATGCCCCTCAATGGCCTCTAGAAGTCAGGTTTAGAAGAATGGACCGGTTGAAGTTGTTATAATCCGGTTCTTGAATGTTTTAAACCGGTTCTTAGTAGGTATTGATCATGTTTAGGGTATGGATGTATGGTACAAGGTTTTTGATAAAGTTTAATATGTATTTTATTGTTTAAATTCAGCTACTTTTGCGAGTACCTTCGAAGGTGGTAGAAAATGAGTTTGTTGTTATATTTATGAAATTTTATATAATTAACCCTATAAATAAGAGTCCAAGTACTCACTTAGAAATATGACATTATTGGACAATGAACTAACGGACAAATTCCATTCTACTCGACCGCATTTGGGACGAATAAGATACTTACAAATCGAATGACTTAACAAATGTTATCACTGAGACCTTGAATTTCATCATTGATGGTATCCACAAGTATCAAGATGCTTGACACGTGTTATCGGAATAAGAAAGGGTTATTTAGTAGAATCATCAATCCAAATCGACTCAGCATACCCGCCGACTAAAACTCCGAGACCTGTTGGTATAAAATCGGATATTTGCGCCGTATGTGCGGAAGCGTAAATAAATTGCGGAAAATAAACGACACAGCGATTTATAGAGGTTCGGCCAAACGTGCCTACGTCCTCTCTTTCAAGATCTTTTTCTATAGGTTTAAGATCAAAACCTCTACGCCTCTCTTCTATCGGTTGTTGTGTCGAGAATTATACTCTCCGACCGGCGATCGCCTCGGAGATCGGGCGCCCTAGCCACTGCCGAGCAGCCGAGGCAGAACTGCCGACCAGCGACCAGGCGACCTAGCCTTAGCTCCGCAGACAACATAAATCGGCCAACCGAAGGTCCCAGGACAAGTCCCAGTGCTGATCGATCGACATCAAATACGATCGTCTCTCGGTACTTGGCGATCGACTCCTGGCGACCGACTAGCAGACGATCATCTCTCGGCACCTGGCGACCGACCCTTGGTGACCGACCGATGCCGACCCTCCGCGACTGGCCGATGCCGACCCTCAGTGACCAGCTAGAGACGACCGCATCATGCCGATAGTCATCCAGTCGGCAAAGGCCGAGCCTCAGGACCGAACCCATGTGCAGAGCCAAGACAAGATCCGCAATTCACGGATCATTGACCACAGCCTGTCAGCATCCGTACACCAGCCGACAAGCCCGCCGAAAGTTGTCAGTAGGACCGCATGTGATAGTGACTCCGGACGCGTGCTGGCTCCTCATTGGACCGCACAGCTGGCTGCCAGCATCTACCTTGGACTTTAGGCCGATAGCCCGTGTGATCGCTGTAATATCCGCAATTTTCGATTTCCGGTAATTTCTTTTTTTCGGTCGGAGTCCGTTTTGACGACTCGCTCATGACCGTTTCGTCATTCTGAGAATGATTAATTCTACACTTTTTGACATCCGAGTTCGTTTCGGTGTCGTTTCGTTGAGTTCTGTGCTTTTTAGCGACTTTTCCGCACTTGAGTTCGATTCTTACGAATCTCATCCGAAACTGTTGTTTCGAGTTTCCCGCAAGTCCGTTTATCTTTGTTGGACGTGTTGTGAACTTCGGTTTGGTTATTCGATCACGTATCGTGATTTTCGGGCATTTGGGCCATTTTCGTAATTTCCCAAAGTTTGGGGTAATTACCTTCCGTTGTCGAATTTCGAGCCTTCGGGTGGTCGGAATTGTGTGTCCTACTAGCTCTTAGATTCGTCTTTGTGAGTACTTCGTAACCGTATCTTCGGTTCGTATTCAGGTTCGGGTTTCGGTGTCGTTTTGTTGAATTCAGGATTTCTAAACGACTTTTCTAAGTATGAGTTCGTCTTTGTTAGATCACCATTAATTTTGGTGACTCCAAAAATTATAAATCTTTGCAATATTATAGAACATCGAGTTAGCTTTCCAATGGTTCAAACGGTGAGTCAATCGGAGTCCGGACGAGAGAGTTATGGTCGTTTCAGTTTTTGGCCGAGCACTTCCAGGAGCCTTTCGGCCGATAGGGGGGCCGATAGACTCTACTGCCGGCATCCCGTATGGCTATCGGTTGGGCCTATCGGCCGATAGGCCGGCCGATAGGGTCTGCTGTGTTGCACTATAAATGTGGTTTTGAGCGTGAACAGCTCATTCTTTCCCATTTTTTCCACCGAGTCGCGAGAGAGAGAGATAGAGAGGGAGAGAGTTCTTCATCCGGGGGTCGATTTTCATCATTTCTTTTCGGTTGTGAGGCTCGGATAATCAATCTAACGCGCGTTCTACGGATCTTAGTACTCGAATCTTCCAAGGTAATGCTCTAAAACCCTATTTCGATTAATTTGGGGGTTTTGGGTTTTTCTTCCGATTCGTTCCGTTTCGTTGGTGGATTCATGATGTATACGATTGATATTGTTAGTATCTTTAGTTTTCCTACGGATTCATGGATATTTTGTGGATTTTTATGGAATCGAGAGGGTTTGGTTGTGGTCCGCCCTCGTTGTTATTTTTGTATGAATATACATGAATCGTAGGCGGGTTTCCGGGTGTATTCCTTTTCCGTAATCGTTTAGAAGTGGTTGTGATTGTGCTATTCGAATCGTTAGGTTCATTTTCGTCGATTCCTCGCGGTCGTGCTTGATTCTTCCGTTCCGTTCGTTGTCGTATTCCTTTTCGTTAGCATCGGGCGTTCCGAAGCTTCCCGGTTGAGCCGTATCCGTTCGTGGTTCCGTGCTCGTGGTATCGAGGCAAGTAACTTGCCCATACTTTTCTCGTTTTATGTATATGATGATCGGTGGTCGTCTTGATGTGTTTGTTTGGTTATTTGAAATGAAGTTTCAAAAGGATTTCGGTTTGGCCTCGTTAAAGGCTTTCTTTCAAAACGCGTGTGTTTTGTGAACGGTGTTTTGAGAATTGATTATGATTTGATTATCTTGAACGTTGAAGGATTTTATGAGGATACTCTCTTGTTTAAAAGTTATGGAATCGTGTATTCCGTATTTAAGCTTGTTATTGTATTTTTGAAGAGTTTGGTAATGGTGTCGAGTTAATGGCCATCTCTAGTGAGTATTCTTAATGAACTTACACTCTTAGCATGTTAGTATTGCATGAGTAACGTGTGTGTGTGTATGCTCACTACGGGTTAGATCCGACGGGGTCTCGGTAGGGCTCCACGAAGCTGTGGACCGCGAGCTTGCTTTTAACCACTGTGGGTTAGATCCGACGGGGTCTCGGCAGGGATCCACGAAGCTGTGGGTCCGCGGTTAATTGTGGTGCATTTTTTACAATGTGATTCGATATTGGCATTTCCAGAAATGAGTGCTTTTGAACGGTTTTCATGATTGCATGCATTGACTAAGTGTGTAAGAGGTAAGTGTTCGTTTGGCTTACTTGGCTAGGATGGCACTGGAGTATTTTGTTGTTTGTTTTAAATCCTTTATTTGTGGATTTTGATGTTGGGATACGAGCCTCCTGGTCGTTCTTGTGTACCGTGAGTTGATGAGATTTAGGGCTAAAATCCCAATGGTTTGTAAAAGTCGTTTCTGGTTGGGGCTAAAATCCCAACGGTTGGTTAACGTCAGATTTCAGAAAGTAAACCTTTGGGGCGGTGACCCCTTTTGTCTTTTGGTTTTCGAAAAGTAGGATTTGATAATCCTAAATTGTTTTTCTATTAAAACTCTCGATGGCATTCTAAACTGTTTTATAAATTACTTCCATTGATTTATGATATTTCGTTTTTGAAATGTTTTCTCAAACCCTTGCCTCGGGAAGTACTTTTCGTTTCGTTTGGATCTTTGAGGATCCTCGGTTATTGTTATTCGTGGAATGTGAATTGTATGGCTCGTATTTGCACTTTGTATTTGCACTAGCAAAACAGTGGAGTTTTGCTAACCCCCGAGTATTCGGGGTGGATGTCTGTTTTGCATTCGGGTTTTGGAGCATAACACGTGGTCGGCATGAAGGATGATGAAAGATGATCGATACTAATCACATGAGGAACCGTACATCGTGTGTTGGTTCGGTTGTACTTTATTTTCCGTCTTTGTATTGTTCTGGCCAGACGGTGTAGTTGTATTTTGTCCCCTGCGTGGGCATGAGTTGTATTTGAGTTGTATGTATCTGTGGAAAGACCAAATCGGTCTACTGAGTCATTGTAGCCTCGAAGGCATTGTCGAGATGTTAAATGTGGTTACCAGCCTGGTAGATCCTTGAGGAAAGGTTCTACGGCGTGTAATATCCCTGAGCGGATTGGGGGTGTTACATAAATGGTATCAGAGCTTAGGTTGAGGAAACCTAGGCTGTCGGGTCAAGTCGTGTTGTTTGAGTCTTGTTTCGTTGGATTTTTATCTGACTGAGTCGTGTCGCGACGCGTCGTTTGAGTTTGTTGGTCGTGATTAGTATCGTGGGGCGATCATCATCTTCGTGCGACCTGTGGAAGTAAGTCTCCCTTCTTTGTGTTGTGCCTCGTGTGACACGAGCTATTTTTATGATTATTTGTTAAGTGGTGGAATCCTTATGTGAATTCTGATTTCACGATATGTATTTAGTCGACTCTCGTATTTGATTTATACGAGGAATGTCGTCGTTTGTGAGGTCTTTTTATTGTTTTTTTTTTTTTTTTTTTTTTTCTCCGTTGTTGATGATTTTCGAATCGATTTGCACGTTTTACAAGTCTCTTGTGGAAGCTTTGTGCTTATACACGTTCGACTTGTTCACTAGCCATCATGGAGGGTATTTTATCAGTGGTTTTGTTCTGAATGTGGTATTTTATCGTTTAATTTCGTTTAAAGACATGTATTGTCTTGATTTTAAACGTTTTGATGCGTGTGCTAGGAGTTGTTTTATTGAACGTCGGTATGTGTGAGTTTTGGGCATTCTGGCCTATCGATTTTTGAAAACCTTGAGTATCTTAGAAAAATAAATTTCGAGACATACTTTTCAAATGAGTTATTTTCTTGTGGTACATCCTAGATGCCACAATGTATTTCAAAAATTTTCTACCTCGAGGACCAAAATGTTTTGAGATATTTTCAACACTTTTATTTAGACCCGAGGGTCGAATATTTTGAAAGTTTTCACTAAGAGAAAGTGTCTCCATTTTTATCAAATGCGAAATGGTTCTCCAATGTCTCGATAACGATGTTTCACGTTTGTACTTTTTGAAAGGTGATACTCAAGATCAACCAGTATTCTTCAAATTATTTTCAAAATGAAGTTTTCGTTTTTAAAACCTATCCATTCCCGTTTGAGGGCTGGGTATGAATGTATGATGTTCGCGTTGTCATTTTGATACTTTCTCCCGAGTATGATCGAATTGGCGGTGTGAGCGTTGAGTCGCTTTCCACACATGGGTTGTGCTAGCCCCCTGTGAGAGGCGGGATGTTGGTGTTGAATGTTGTCGCCTAGTGGTGATTTCTGCGTTGTCGCGCATGTGCGAGCTGTTAGAGCTTGGTTTGGTATGACCGTGTGCATCGGTGATGGTTCCGCTTTGTGTCGGTTGTTTAATGTCTTGTTACCTTGCTCCCGTTTTTGTGAATTTCGTGGACGAGGTCGGTGGTAATGCCCGTACTATTTTGACTTCGGTATTTTCTCTTTCTCCAGTCTATCGATTCGCTCATGTTCGTTGGCACTTTATGAACTTGTTTTGTATTTCGGGTTCATCGTCCGAACGAGCTGTGATCTTGTTGTGGGCCGATCTGGTTATCGGTGTGACTTTTTTCGAGTTCGGTTCGATTCTTGTGAACTTTGTTCGGGAGTAACATCATTTGGTTCTACTAGTCCTTTTATTCGAAGGGATCGGATTTTGAACTTCTGTATTTTCTACTTTGTCGACTCATTTATGTTCGTTGACATTTCTGAGCTTGTCCTGCTCCTTGCTTTTGTTGATCGAACGAGTGTGGTGTTATTTCGGAATAACTTAATTGTCGTTGTGACTTTTCAATCGCTATTCCCTTTCCTGTGGATCTTATGGGAATGCATGTCTTGTAGTTCTCACCAGATCATCCTGGGAGTTATTGTTGAACTTTATTGTTCTTCGTGATTCGAACATGACTCTTCGATTTTTGTTGTCTCGATCGTTTGTTTGTTCGGTTTTTGTTCTCGTTTCGTGATTGTTGAACGTTCAGGCTCCTTCGTAATTCCCTTTAGTTCGGGAAATTAGTTTCGTTTTCCATCTTCCATCCCTTAGGCGATGGGATTCCGTGTTTGTTCGGTTGACTCGCTTTGATTGATGTACCGTTGGGTTGATCAATCATATTGATTTTCGTTCGTTGTGTTTTGTGATTATCGGATAATTGACTTGGCTATAGTATCCGTTTGATGACGCTTGTCACTTGTCGGTTTTATTATATCCCTAACGGCGACGTTGTGTTGGTCACCGTGGAGCGTGTTTACACGCCGTATATTCCTTTGCGTTGTTTGTAACATTTCGCCGTTGGGCATTAGTTACGCATTCTTGTGTGTCTCGTTGAGTTTTTCTGGCGGAATATTTCTTCTCCCTACTTGTTTTAAGTTTCGGACGAAACTTCTTTTAAGGAGGGTAGAATGTAATATCCGCAATTTTCGATTTCCTAATTTCTTTTTTCGGTGAGTCCGCTTTGACGACTCGCTCATGACCGCTTCGTCATTCCGAGAATGATTAATTCTACACTTTTGACATCCGAGTTCGTTTCGGTGTCGTTTCGTTGAGTTCTGTGCTTTTTAGCGACTTTTCCGCTTGAGTTCGATTCTTACGAATCTCATCCGAAATCGCTTGTTTCGAGTTTCCCGCAAGTCCGTTTATCTTTGTTGGACGTGTTGTGAACTTCGGTTTGGTTATTCGATCACGTATCGTGATTTTCGGGCATTTGGGCCATTTTCGTAATTTCCCAAAGTTTGGGGTAATTACCTTCCGTTGTCGAATTTCGAGCCTTCGGGTGGTCGGAATTGTGTGTCCTACTAGCTCTTAGATTCGTCTTTGTGAGTACTTCGTAACCGTATCTTCGGTTCGTATTCAGGTTCGGGTTTCGGTGTCGTTTTGTTGAATTCAGGATTTCTAAACGACTTTTCTAAGTATGAGTTCGTCTTTGTTAGATCACCATTAATTTTGGTGACTCCAAAAATTATAAATCTTTGCAATATTATAGAACATCGAGTTAGCTTTCCAATGGTTCAAACGGTGAGTCAATCGAGTCCTGACGAGAGAGTTATGGTCGCTTTTGGCCGAGCACTTCCAGAGCCTTTCGGCCGATAGGGGGCCGATAGACTCTCACGGCATCCCGTATGGCTATCGGTTGGGCTATCGGCCGATAGGCCGGCCGATAGGGTCTCGTGTGTTGCACTATAAATGTGGTTTTGAGCGTGAATACTCATTCTTTCCCATTTTTTCCACCGAGTCGCGAGAGAGAGAGATAGAGAGGGAGAGAGTTCTTCATCCGGGGTCGATTTTCATCATTTCTTTTCGGTTGTGAGGCTCGGATAATCAATCTAACGCGTTCTACGGATCTTAGTACTCGAATCTTCCAAGGTAATGCTCTAAAACCCTATTTCGATTAATTTGGGGGTTTTGGGTTTTTCTTCCGATTCGTTCCGCTTGGTGGATTCATGATGTATACGATTGATATTGTTAGTATCTTTAGTTTTCCTACGGATTCATGGATATTTTGTGGATTTTTATGGAATCGAGAGGGTTTGGTTGTGGTCCGCCTCGTTGTTATTTTTGTATGAATATACATGAATCGTAGGCGGGTTTCCGGTGTATTCCTTTTCCGTAATCGCTTAGAAGTGGTTGTGATTGTGCTATTCAATCGTTAGGTTCATTTTCGCCGATTCCTCGCGGTCGTGCTTGATTCTTCCGCTCCGCTCGTTGTCGTATTCCTTTTCGTTAGCATCGGGCGCCCGGCTTCCCGTTGAGCCGTATCCGTTCGTGGTTCCGTGCTCGTGGTATCGAGGCAAGTACCTTGCCAATACTATTCTCGATTTAGGTATATGATGATCGGTGGTCGACTTGATGTGTTTGTTTGGTTATTTGAAATGAAGTTTCAAAAGGATTTCGGTTTGGCCTCGTTAAAGGCTTTCTTTCAAAACGCGTGTGTTTTGTGAACGGTGTTTTGAGAATTGATTATGATTTGATTATCTTGAACGTTGAAGGATTTTATGAGGATACTCTCTTGTTTAAAAGTTATGGAATCGTGTATTCCGTATTTAAGCTTGTTATTGTATTTTTGAAGAGTTTGGTAATGGTGTCGAGTTAATGGCCATCTCTAGTGAGTATTCTTAATGAACTTACACTCTTAGCATGTTAGTATTGCATGAGTAACGTGTGTGTGTGTATGCTCACTACGGGTTAGATCCGACGGGGTCTCGGTAGGGCTCCACGAAGCTGTGGACCGCGAGCTTGCTTTTAACCACTGTGGGTTAGATCCGACGGGGTCTCGGCAGGGATCCACGAAGCTGTGGGTCCGCGGTTAATTGTGGTGCATTTTTTTACAATGTGATTCGATATTGGCATTTCCGGAAATGAGTGCATTTGAACGGTTTTCATGATTGCATGCATTGACTAAGTGTGTAAGAGGTAAGTGTTCGTTTGGCTTACTTGGCTAGGATGGCACTGGAGTATTTTGTTGTTTGTTTTAAATCCTTTATTTGTGGATTTTGATGTTGGGATACGAGCCTCCTGGTCGTTCTTGTGTACCGTGAGTTGATGAGATTTGGGGCTAAAATCCCAATGGTTTGTAAAAGTCGTTTTACGGATTTGGGGCTAAAATCCCAACGGTTGGTTAACGTCAGATTTCAGAAAGTAAACCTTTGGGGCGGTGACCCCTTTTGTCTTTTGGTTTTCGAAAAGTAGGATTTGATAATCCTAAATTGTTTTTCTATTAAAACTCTCGATGGCATTCTAAACTGTTTTATAAATTACTTCCATTGATTTATGATATTTCGTTTTTGAAATGTTTTCTCAAACCCTTGCCTCGGGAAGTACTTTTCGTTTCGTTTGGATCTTTGAGGATCCTCGGTTATTGTTATTCGTGGAATGTGAATTATATGGCTCGTATTTGCACTTTGTATTTGCACTAGCAAAACAGTGGAGTTTTGCTAACCCCCGAGTATTCGGGGGGTGGATGTCTGTTTTTGCATTCAGGTTTTGGAGCATAACACAGGGTCGGCATGAAGGATGATGAAAGATGATCGATACTAATCACATGAGGAACCGTACATCGTGTGTTGGTTCAGTTGTACTTTATTTTCATTCTTTGTATTGTTCCCGTAAATGACGGTGTAGTTGTATTTTGTCCCCTGCGTGGGCATGAGTTGTATTTGAGTTGTATGTATCTGTGGAAAGACCAAATCGGTCTACTGAGTCATTGTAGCCTCGAAGGCATTGTCGAGATGTTAAATGTCGTTACCAGCCTGGTAGATCCTTGAGGAAAGGTTCTACGGCGTGTAATATCCCTGAGCGGATTGGGGGTGTTACAATCGCCCCATTATAATATTGGCCGGCAGACGATCGCCCCATTATTATAATGGCCGGAAGACGATCACCCGCCAGAGGACAAGGTACCGCTACCCCTATATATACAAGGCTCCCTGCAGTTGGACTTGTCTCGGATTCCCATCAGATTTTACCCAATGAACAAGCAACACCCACGAGATTTCACACAGCACTTGGCTATCTCCTACTCTTGGCAACAGCTATCATTCGGTTCTTTCTTCTCTCGGCCTCTCTCATTCAGCAGACGATCGGCAGGGACGAAGAACACCGAGCTTCGCTCAAGAGCTGGATTAACAGAGTCTTTTTACACTCATTGTATTTAGATTTCTTACATTAATACTTGTATCCACGAATATTTGTATTAATAACATCTCGCGAGGGCATTCAATCCCGGGCCTAACAAACCCGGCAAATCTTGTGTTTATTCATTTTCTCTCGGAAGTGCTCCCGCAAATTACTGTTTGTTGTCCGTTCATTCCAGCAGTATTTAATCTTCGGATAAATATTTTGGGCAACAACAATTAGCGCTAGAAGGAGGGCAACTAAACCTTCATTTTTATTCCTACCGTCTCGAAGAACACTCACTGTTCTCCGGACATAAACTTGAAGAAACACTCACTGTTCTTCAATAGAAAAGCCTTCAGAAAAATGACATCTGCAACGACCTCCAAGAGAGCCGCCCTAAGATCCGCCGGAAATTTCGTTCCGGCCCGGACCGAATCCCAGCCCACGGTGGAAGGCGACCGTGGCGACGCTAGGCTCTCACTCCCGCCCCCGAGGGACGGTTCTAGCCTCTCACTCGATCAGTTCCTGCATCAGGAATGCATTGAGGAGGCTATAGCCATCCTCAGGGAGCGACGGAAGGCCTACGACTCGCCCACCATCACTCCATCGGCCATCCGCCGGGCGGGCAAGCGGAAGCTTAAAGGGATCTATGTTGAGAAATCGACAGAAAGCCCCGAGCCGCAGGATAAGGCTCTCGTGAGGCGGGACGATTCCGTCTTCAGCCGCCTAGGGAGAGATCCCTCATGGCGACCCGGGCACTCAGGCCCCAGCCGGGAGACATCGGAATCCGAATACTTTACGAGGAGTTCGGCATATCTGACTCCCAGGAGACAAGTCGGTCAGCGAGCCCCTGCTCGCCCAAGGAAGGAACCCACCGGCAGGGAGCTCGTCATTCACCACGGGGCTAGGGGATCAGTACACGATCGCCTTGGTTCGCGCTCTGAGAGCCAATCGGCGAGCAGTCAGGCGACGGCGATGGCCGCCATGCAACGTCAGCTCGACGACATGAAGGCGCTCCTGGAATCCAGGACAGGCGCCAAGAAGACGATCGTCGAGCCAAGCGAGCCGCTCGCGATCGACATCAAGCTCGCCCCCGTGCAGCACAAGATCGCTCCTCCGCAAACACCTTTGTACGAGGGGAGATCAGACCCCCAAATGCACCTGAGCAAGTTCAACATATACATGACCGGGTGTGGGGCATCAGACGCGACCAGGTGCCGAATGTTCCCTATGACGCTGGACGACCTCGCCTACCGGTGGTACACCTCATTGCCACCTCGGTCCATTGGCTCCTTTAACCAGCTTGCGCACGTCTTCACGGAGTACTTTGCCACCAAGGTCGCTCGACTAGAAGGTCCCCTTCGCATGATGCAAATCAAGCAGGGAGAAGAAGAGTCCGACTCGAACTAGTAGACGAGATCATCCTCAACGGCGAGCCCGTAAGCAGTGAGATCGCCCTCCACTCGGTCCTAGCAGGATTCAATGGCTTTTCGCCTATGTTCAGGCATCTTACGAAGAGCCAACCCATGACCTACGCGACCTTCCGGGCTAGAGCCGCAGATTTTCTGGCCAGGCAAAGGTTTCTTCTTAGCCTGTGAGCAGCACGATCGGCGCCCGAACGACGATCTCCCGCCAGATCGCTGATATCGACCTACGAATAAAGCGATCGGCAGCCGAGCAACGATCGCCAGTCTTCCATCCCGATCGCCGATCATCACGTTACATCACCAAAACCCGGAGGACACGATCGCCATCGACAGTTCACCATTTAACATGATGGACTAAGGCATCAGATCGCCTGCACCGCACATCATAAAGCCATGGTCCTGGTAGTCGATGGAACCGGCTGCTTCGGCAATGCAAGGTCCCTTTGGGCCAAGATCGCCCGCCCTTCGTTTAAATACGAGGCCGGCGTAGTTTGAGGGCCCTCCAAAATTAATCAGTGGACACGATCGCCCGCCCTCAAGGTTGACCATCTAACATGATCTACCCGGACAATGCGACGTGCCACAACCCCCGTCTCAACGTACACCGTCGAGGTTCGCAATCTTCATAGTGGGCCGAGGTGGAAGCAGAGCTAACAAGCCGCGGGCGTGGAGTTGATTCATCCGATGCTGCCCCGCGCAAGGACTCCTCTAGACCAAGACCGCACGCCCTTCGTTTAAATACGAGGCGAGGCGCAGCCTAACAGAGGACCCTCATAATAAAGTGAGTCACGATACACTCAATGTCTTCGCGCACCAAGACACGGTCATGGGGTCGGTCCATCGAACTCCGCGACTGTGCACGGTTCCTCAGCGACGAAACAACCAAGTTTCTACGAGGGATCGGCCAATGTTGTTTTTTGCAGGTACAAGACCGAAAGATAGCTAACCAATCGACCATGATAGCCCAAGTCCGAATCCAAAGTCAGCTCAACAAGATTGCCCGTCCTCATCTTACACGATCGCCAGCAAGAACCACCTCGCCCCATGTCTTCAACATCGGAGCAAGCTGGGGGGCAATTGTTGTGTCGAGAATTATACTCTCCGACCGGCGATCGCCTCGGAGATCGGGCGACCTAGCCACTGCCGAGAAGCCGAGGCAGAACTGCCGACCAGCGATCAGGCGACCTAGCCTTAGCTCTGCAGACAACATAAATCGGCCAATCGAAGGTCCCAGGACAAGTCCCGGTGCCAAGCGATCGACATCAAATACGATCGTCTCTCGGTACTTGGCGATCGACTCCTGGCGACCGACTAGCGGACGATCATCTCTCGGCACCTGGCGACCGACCCTTGGTGACCGACCGATGCCGACCCTCCGCGACTGGCTGATGCCGACCCTCAGTGACCAGCTAGAGACGACCGCATCATGCTGATAGTCATCCAGTCGGCAAAGGCCGAGCCTCAGGACGGAACCCATGTGCAGAGCCGAGACAAGATCCGCAATTCACGGATCATTGACCACAGCCTGTCAGCATCCGTCCACCAGCCGACAAGCCCGCCGAAAGTTGTCAGTAGGACCGCATGTGACAGTGACGCGTGCTGGCTCCTCATTGGACCGCACAGCTGGCTGCCAGCATCTACCTTGGACTTTAGGCCGACATCCCGTGTGATCGCCCCAATATAATATTGGCCGGCAGACGATCGCCCCATTATTATAATGGCCGGAAGGCGATCGCCCGCCAGAGGACAAGGCACCGCTGCCCCTATATATACAAGGCTCCCTGCACTTGGACTTGTCTCGGATTCCCATCAGATTTTACTCTCTGAACAAGCAACACCCACGAGATTTCACACAACACTTGGCTATCTCCTACTCTTGGCAACAGCTATCATTCGGTTCTTTCTTCTCTCGGCCTCTCTCATTCAGCAGACGATCGGCAGGGACAAAGAACACCGAGCTTCGCTCAAGAGCTGGATTAACAGAGTCTTTTTACACTCATTGTATTTAGATTTCTCACATTAATACTTGTATCCATGAATATTTTAATTAATAACATCTCGCGAGGGCATTCAAGCCCGGGCCTAACAAACCCGGCAAATCTTGTGTTTATTCATTTTCTCTCGGAAGTGCTCCCGCAATTTGTTGTTTGTTGTCCGTTCATTCCAGCAGTATTTAATCTTCGAATAAATATTTTGGGCAACAACAATTGGCGCTAGAAGGAGGGCAACTAAACCTTCATTTTTATTCCTACCGTCTCGAAGAACACTCACTGTTCTCCGGACATACACTTGAAGAAACACTCACTGTTCTTCAATAGAAAAGCCTTCAGAAAAATGACATCTGCAACGACCTCCAAGAGAGCCGCCCTAAGATCCGCCGGAAATCTCGTTCCGGCCCGGACCGAATCCCAGCCCACGGCGGAAGGCGACCGTGGTGACGCTAGGCTCTCACTCCCGCCCCCGAGGGACGGTTCTAGCCTCTCACTCGATCAGTTCCAGACCGCGGAACAGATTGAGGAGGCTATAGCCATCCTCAGGGAGCGACGGAAGGCCTACGACTCGCCCACCATCACTCCATCGGCCATCCGCCGGGCGGGCAAGCGGAAGCTTAAAGGGATCTATGTTGAGAAATCGACAGAAAGCCCCGAGCCGCAGGATAAGGCTCTCGTGAGGCGGGACGATTCCGTCTTCAGCCGCCTAGGGAGCGATCCCTCATGGCGACCCGGTAACTCAGGCCCCAGCCGGGAGACATCGGAATTCGAATTCTTTACCAGGAGTTCGGCATATCCGACTCCCAGGAGACAAGTCGGTCAGCGAGCCCTTGCTCGCCCAAGGAAGGAACCCACCGGCAGGGAGCTCGTCATTCACCACGGGGCTAGGGGATCAGTACACGATCGCCTTGGTTCGCGCTCTGAGAGCCAATCGGCGAGCAGTCAGGCGACGGCGATGGCCGCCATGCAACGTCAGCTCGAAGACATGAAGGTGCTCCTGGAATCCAGGGCAGGCGCCAAGAAGACGATCGCTGAGCCAAGTGAGCCGCTCGCGATCGACATCGAGCTCACCCCCGTGCAGCACAAGATCGCTCCTCCGCAAACACCTTTGTACGAGGGGAGATCAGACCCCCAAATGCACCTGAGCAAGTTCAACATCTACATGACCGGGTGTGGGGCATCAGACGCGACCAGGTGCCGAATGTTCCCTATGACGCTGGACGACCTCGCCTACCGGTGGTACACCTCATTGCCACCTTGGTCCATTTTCTCCTTTAACCAGCTGGCGCACATCTTCACGGAGTACTTTGCCAGCAGGGTCGCTCGACTAGAAGGTCCCCTTCGCATGATGCAAATCAAGCAGGGAGAAGAAGAGTCCGACTCGGACTACATCGACCGAGTAGACGAGATCATCCTCAATGGCGAGCCCGTAAGCGGTGAGATCGCCCTCCACTCGGTCCTAGCAGGATTCAATGGCTTTTCGCCTATGTTCAGGCATCTTACGAAGAGCCAACCCACGACCTACGCGACCTTCCGGGCTAGAGCCGCAGATTTTCTGGCCAGGCAAAGGTTTCTTCTTAGCCTGTGAGCAGCGCGATCGGCACCCGAACGACGATCTCCTGCCCGATCGCCGATATCGACCTACGAATAAAGCGATCGGCAGCAGAGCGACGATCGCCAGTCTTCCAGTCCGATCGCCGATCATCACGCTACATCACCAAAACCCGGAGGACACGATCGCCATCGACAGTTCACCATTTAACATGATGGACTAAGTCATCAGATCGCCTGCACCGCACATCATAAAGACATGGTCCTGGTAGTCGATGGAACCGGCTGCTTCGGCCATACAAGGTCCCTTTGGGCCAAGATCGCCCGCCCTTCATTTAAATACGAGGCCGGCGTAGTCTGAGGGCCCTCCAAAATTAATCAGTGGACACGATCGCCCGCCCTCAAGGTTGACCATCTAACATGATCTACCCGGACAATGCGACGTGCCACAACCCCCGTCTCAACGTACACCGTCGAGGTTCGCCATATTCATGGTGGGCCGAGGTGGAAGCAGAGCTAACAAGCCGCGAGCGTGGAGTTGATTCATCCGACGCTGCCCCGCGCAAGGACTCCTCTAGACCAAGACCGCACGCCATTCGTTTAAATACGAGGCGAGGCGCAGCTTAACAGAGGACCCTCATAATAAAGTGAGTCACGAGACACTCAATGTCTTCGCGCACCAAGACACGGTCATGGGGTCGGTCCATCGAACTCCGCGACTGTGCACGGTTCCTCAGCGACGAAACAACCAAGTTTCTACGAGGGATCGGCCAATGTTGTTTTTTGCAGGTACAAGACCGAAAGATAGCTAGCCAATCGACCATGATAGCCCAAGTCCGAATCCAAAGTCAGCTCAACAAGATCGCCCGTCCTCATCTTACACGATCGCCAGCAAGAACCACCTCGCCCCATGTCTTCAACATCGGAGCCAGCTGGGGGGCAATTGTTGTGTCGAGAATTATACTCTCCGACCGGCGATCGCCTCGGAGATCGGACAACCTAGCCACTGCTGAGCAGCTGAGGCAGAACTGCCGACCAGCGATCAGGCGACCTAGCCTTAGCTCCGCAGACAACATAAATCGGCCAACCGAAGGTCCCAGGACAAGTCCCGGTGCCGAGCGATCGACATCAAATACGATCGTCTCTCGGTACTTGGCGATAGACTCCTGGCGACCGACTAGTGGACGATCATCTCTCGACACCTGGAGACCGACCCTTGGTGACCGACCGATGCCGACCCTCCGCGACTGGCCGATGCCGACCCTCAGTGACCAGCTAGAGACGACCGCATCATGCCGATAGTCATCCAGTCGGCAAAGGCCGAGCCTCAGGACTGAACCCATGTGCAGAGCCGAGACAAGATCCGCAATTCACGGATCATTGACCATAGCCTGTCAGCATCCATCCACCAGCCGACAAGCCCGCCGAAAGTTGTCAATAGGACCGCATGTGACAGTGACTCCGGACGCGTGCTGGCTCCTCATTGGACCGCACAGCTGGCTGCCAGCATCTACCTTGGACTTTAGGCCGACAGCCCGTGTGATCGCCCCATTATAATATTGGCCGGAAGATGATCGCCCCATTATTATAATGGTCGGAAGGCGATCGCCCGCCAGAGGACAAGGCACTGCTGCCACTATATATACAAGGCTCCCTGCACTTGGACTTGTCTCGGATTCCCATCAGATTTTACTCTCTGAACAAGCAACACCCACGAGATTTCACACAGCACTTGGCTATCTCCTACTCTTGGCAACAGCTATCATTCGGTTCTTTCTTCTCTCGGCCTCTCTCATTCAGCAGACGATCGGCAGGGACGAAGAACACCGAGCTTCACTCAAGAGCTGGATTAACAGAGTCTTTTTACACTCATTGTATTTAGATTTCTCACATTAATACTCGTAGCCATGAATATTTGTATTAATAACATCTCGCGAGAGCATTCAAGCCTGGGCCTACCAAACCCGGCAAATCTTGTGTTTATTCATTTTCTCTCGGAAGTGCTCCCGCAAATTGTTGTTTGTTGTCCGTTCATTCCAGCAGTATTTAATCTTCGGTTAAATATTTTGGGCAACAACATCGGTCGAGGGATTACCGTTACAAGCTCGTCTTCTATCGGTCCGAGTAAAACCGTTTTTACTTTTCTATTGGATAAGGAATTAACCACTCTAGCTTTCTATGGGTACTAGATAAACCTCACTTAGATATTGATTGCGATTCTAACAATGCCGGATACTTGATCCTAATAACACCGAATCCAATCGTATCTTTTCTTTTACCTCTCGTGTATAATGTTGAATGTATAAAACACTCAAACTAATAATATAAGCTCAATATTACAACAACAATGTAAGAATATGATTCTCAGATGTATGAATCGTTTGCTTGAAGTTGTTATTTTCAAACAATACCATAGGAATGGTATTTATAGGCATTTCCCACAAACTAGCCGTTGCTGGCTGTTTTGACTTGCTAGCGTGCGCTAGCCTTGTTCATTAGCATGCGCTAGTATCATTAGCGTGCCTATAGCATGCGCTATACTGTTCCCAGTTTCAGTCAAGTAGCTTCGTTTCTTCTTTAGCGTACGTTATTCCTTCTTCCTTACGTACGTAACCTTCTTGTATTAGCGTGCATTAATATTACAATGTAGCGTGCGCTAATCCAATATATCCGTTGCATGGATTGTCAAAGTATCCATTTGATATGTTGACTTTGACCTGCTTTTTCCAACGTTCTGATTGACTTGATTCAAACTTCTTAGCGTGCGCTATTCATACTTTGTAGCGTGCGCTAATGCTGACTTCATTGCATAGGTTATTCTGTGTTTGAATTCCTTCACAACGGTGACAAGACTTCGATAGCGTGCGTTAATGATAACATGTAGCGTGCGCTATCCCATCAGATGACTTCACTTCAGCTTACTTCGAACTTGGCTGATATGCAGTTGACTCCTCGTTAGCGTGCGCTAACATTTATGTCTTAGCGTGCGCTAGACATGCATTATGCTCAGCTTTTTGCGTCTTCGTTTGCTTCGACGTTTTGCTTCGCTTCGATGTTGTTTTGTTGTTTAGCAACTTTAATCATCAAAACACAAATTAAATAATGTGTGGAATAAATATTCCAACAAGACCAACCGATAGACACGTCACTGATATTATTTACTGCTTATAGGCTTACCACTTGTACTTGGGGTTATGTTCAAATGCTTGGCCACTTCAATGATGTTAAATTAACTATCAAATAATGTGCATCATGAAATGTCAAAATAATACTTGATAACAAGTAATACATGAATTATATTATTCAAATAATAGCAGTTTCATGTCACACTGTCACATTTCTATACGATTAAGCATGAAATCTAGCATGTTTTAAGATTAATATGTTATTATTGACTAGACCTTGTGTGTGAGAGTCTTTGGGCATCACAATCTTCCCTCCTTATAGAAATTTCGTCCTCGAAATTTACTTACCAAATAGAGCCGGATATTTATGCCTCATTTCATCTTCCTTTTCCCACGTGGCTTCTTCAACTGAGTGATTCTTCCACAACACCTTAACAAATGATATCTTTTTGTTCCTCAATTCTGTTTGCTTACTATCCAAGATCTTGACCGGTGTCTCTTCATAATTCAAGTCCTCACTTAACGGCAATTGCTCATAGCTCAATATATGTGATGGATCCGAGACACACCTCTTCAACATTGAAACGTGAAAGACGTTGTGAACATTTGTTAGTGATGGCGGAAGTTCTAACCTGTATGCCACTTCTCCAATTCTTTCCAGTACCTCAAATGGGCCTATGTATCTTGGATTTAATTTCCCTTTCTTTCTGAATCTCATGACGCCCTTCATTGGTGCCACCTTGAGAAATACTTTGTCCCCGACATCAAACTCAAGCGTTCGTCGTCGGTTGTCCGCGTAGCTCTTCTGCCGACTCTGAGCTGTAAGCATTCTTTTTCTAATTTTCTCAATGGATTCTTTGGTCTTCTGCACCAATTCTGGTCCAAGAAACTTCCTCTCACCCAGCTCATCCCAATGAATCGGTGATCTGCACTTTCTGCCATAAAGAGCTTCGTAAGGCGCCATGCCAATAGTAGAGTGGAAGCTATTTTTATACGCAAACTCTATCAAAGGCAGGTAGGTATTCCACGACCCTTGGAAATCTAGTACGCAAGCTCTTAACATGTCCTCCAGATTCTGGATAGTTCTCTCCGACTGACCATCGGTTTATGGGTGAAACGCTGTACTGAATGCCAAGTTTGTTCCCAGAGCTTTATGTAAGCTCTTCCAGAATGATGAAGTAAAACGGGGATCTCTGTCTGATACAATTGATAAAGGTACGCCATGCAATCTTACAATTTCTCTAACGTATAAATCTGTCAACTTATCCATAGAATACGTAGTATGTACCGGAAGAAAGTGAGATGATTTTGTTAGGCGATCAACTATAACCCATATGGCATCGTGGCCTTCTCTGGTTCTTGGAAGTCCAACTACAAAGTCCATAGTGATGTCTTCCCATTTTCATTTAGGAACATCTAGTGATTGTAATGACCCTGCGGGTCTTTGATGTTCTGCTTTTACTTGTTGACAAGTTAGGCACTGAGCCACAAATTTAACCACACCGTTCTTCATCCCAGGCCACCAATAGTGCATCTTTAGGTCCTTGCACATCTTGGCGGTTCCAGGATGTACTGTATATGGAGTGTTGTGAGCTTCTGACAGTATCTCCTTCTTCATATTACTATTGTCCGGTACACATAGCCTCCCCTTGAAGTTGATAACTCCATCTGGTGTAATTCCGAAATCCTTGGATTTGCCTGTCTCAACTTCTTCCTTCAAATGAGACATATAAGGATCCGTAAGTTGATCCTATTTAATGGTCTCAAGTATGGTAGGTTGCAGCGTCATTGAAAACAGTTTTCTGACATGCCCTTCTTGCACAATCTGCAATTCCCACTTCTCCAACTCTCGTAATAATGGTTTCTGGGTAACTATTATTGCCGATACGCTAGCATTAGACCTTCTACTTAAAGCATCTGCAACAACATTTGCCTTACCTGGATGATAATTTATTGTGCAATCAAAATCCTTAACCAATTCCAGCCATCACCTTTGCCGCATATTGAGTTCCTTCTGTGTGAAATAATACTTTAAGCTCTTATGATCCGTGTAGATTTCACATCTTTCTCCATAGAGGTAATGTCGCCACATTTTCAAGGCAAATACTACAGTTGCCAATTCAAGATCATGAGTTGGATAGTTTTTCTCGTAATCCTTCAGTTGCCGTGAAGCATAAGCAATTACTCTTCCATCTTACATAAGCACAGCTCCCAATCCTGACCTTGACGCATCACTATAAATAACAAATTTTCCTGCAGTTGTTGGAATCGAAAGGATCGGTGCAGATGTTAACCTCTGTTTCAGTTCTTCAAAGCTCTTTTCACATGCATCAGACCACTGAAACTTAACGTTCTTTCTCGTCAATTGAGTAAGCGGTGAGGCTATCTTGGAGAATCCTTCAACGAATCGTCTATAATAACCTGCTAACCCCAAGAAACTGCGTACCTCATGAACATTCTTCGGTCTGGTCCACTTACTCACGGCTTCCACTTTCCATGGGTCAACTGAAATTCCTTCCTTCGACACTACATGCCCAAGGAATGCCACTTGTTCCCTCGAGAAGTCGCATTTCTTAAACTTAGCATATAATCGTTTATCCTTTAGGATACCCAACACTATTCTTAAATGTTCCTTGTGCTGATCCAATGATCGAGAGTAGATAAGGATGTCATCAATAAAGACAATGACAAACTTATCCAAGTACTCTCTAAAGACTCGATTCATTAAATCCATGAAAGCAGCAGGGGCATTGGTTAAACCAAAAGACATCACCAGAAATTCATAGTGGCCATACCTGGTTCGAAATGCGGTCTTTGGTATGTCATCTTCTTTGATCTTCAATTGATGATAACCTGACCTTAAATCGATCTTTGAAAACATTGCATCTCCCTGAAGCTGGTCGAATAAATCATCAATCCTTGGTAAAGGATATTTGTTCTTGATGGTCACCCTATTCAATTCTCTATAATCGATACAGAGCCTCATGGTACCATCCTTCTTCTTGACGAAGAGTACTGGGGCTCCCCATGGTGAAAAACTGGGTCGTATGAACCCCTTATCAAGCAATTCCTGCAACTGAATTTTTAATTCTTTCAATTCCATAGGAGCCATTCTGTACGGTGTTTTCGATATTGGGGCCACTCCTGGAATCAGCTCAATGTTGAATTCAATTTCTCTGTCTGGAGGTAGCCCTGGTAAATCCTCTGGGAATACTTCTAGAAATTCCTGTACCACAGGTACATCTTCGGGTTTGTAGATCTGCTCCTTCTGTTTGTCCACCACACTGGCTAAATAACTGACACATCCATTTCTAAGTAATTTTCGTGCCATCATTGCTGAAATTATTCTCGTTCTCAATTTGCTGCTACTCCCAACAAACACAAACTCCTCTTCATTTGGTGGTTGGAATGTAACAATCTTCTTTTTACAATCCATGGTAGCATGATGCTTGGATAACCAATCCATCCCTAGGATTACTTCATAATCCGACATGTTGAGCACAATGAAATCAGCATCCAATTCCCGGTTATTGATTACTACACTACAGGATCGGAGAACATTGTCTGAGGTCAAGAGTTCTCCTGAAGGGGTAGACACATTAAACTGCCCACCAAACTCTTCCAGTGGTTTGCCCAACCTTCTCACATACTTGGTCGATGCAAATGAATGTGTTGCTCCTGGATCTAACAATGCATATGCAGGAATACCACAAATTAGTATGTTACCTGAGACGATTGCAGGGTTGGCATCAGCCTCTGCCTGCGTGATTGCAAATACTCTTCCTTGTACTTTCTTCTGCTCGGAGTCATTAGAGGTACACTCCTTCGCAAAATGACCCATCTTTCCACATTTGTAGCAGGCTCCGGGTCCTTCCATGCAGACGCCAAAGTGATATCTTCCACATTTTGCACATTTTGGTTTTTGTTTACCTCCAGTGGATGGTTGTCCTCCGTTGTTGTCTTTAAACCGTTTCTGGCCATTACCTTTGTAGAACTGGCCTTGCCTCTTGTTACCCTTGTTTGAGTGCTGCCACTTGCCCTGGCCCTGCTGATAATTCGGCTGATTCTGCTTTTCTTTAGCCTCTTTTTCCTTTCGTTCCTCCATGATTTTCCTTTGAGCCATTTCTGCATTTAGAGCTCGCTGAACCACTGCCACATATTTTGAGCCTCCGGTTTCTCCGACTTGCACATCTCTATATATCTCTGGTTTCAGACCCTCGATGAATTGCTCGACCTTTAGCTCATCCGTGCTTACCATGTGTGGCGCATACCTTGAAAGCTCCTCAAATTTTCTGACATATTCATCAACTGACATGTCACCTTGCTTCAAGTTTGAAAATTCCTTCCGTTTTGAAGCTCGTGCAACTTTTGTAAGGTATTTCACCTCGAAAAGCTCTTTAAATTCCTCCCATGTCAGTCTACGAACATCATATATACCCATAATGGTGTCCCACCAGTAACTAGCATCATTACGAAGGTAAAATACTGCACATGAAACCTTGGCCTCATCAGGGATTCTGCCGTAGCTGAACATCCTTTCCATAGTTCGGAGCCAATTCTCAGAGACGCTCGTATCGAGCCCACCTTCAAATGTGGGAGGTTTTAGTTTCTGGAACCTCTCACTAACCAGATCAATGGCATCATTTCGAGGAGGTGGAGAACGACGAGCCTCGGCTTCACGTCTAACATCCTGTTCTATAAGCCTTTCAACAAGATCCGTCAGTCGGTCGATACGGTTATCCCTCGCTCCTTCAGCACTATCTTGCATTCTATTCTCTTCCATGATCTCTTAATAGCCCTCACTTCTCACACAAGGATCTTTTATTAGCCAATATTAACATAAACATGCAAATAGCAAGTAAAATAAATAAATAAATAAAACCATTGACTGATGGGTTGCTCCCCTCCGCCAAGCGATTGTTGTATATGAACGGTCTTCAGAAACGCTTTAAACCTTTGCTCTGATACCAAATCTGTCACACCCCCTAGATTTAGCTATCAGATGCCGGATATTAAAAATATCCTTATTATATATTACAGCACAGCGGAAAACTTAAAACCTTTAAGAGGAAACTCCTTTTACACACCAAAAGTTACTTTTACACATCAGCCGACCATTATATTACAACCAAAAGAAAACATCGGCTATATAGGTTTATAAGCAAACTTAGACTTAACACACACAGAGAACACTCCACAGGTCTGATGTTCATATACAACGGCTCGTTGGCGTAGAGAAGCGTCCCGGACATCAACCTATGCCTGATACCCCGAATTATTACCTGTATCACAAGAATTCAACTAAATGAGCGAAAGCTCAGTAAGTAGTGACACACAATGCATGAATGCATTTATGAATGAGTTTGTGAAATGCAGTTTCATTTTCCTTTAACTTTCGAAAACTCTTTTATAGCACGCTGCTATGTGCACCTCGAGTTCCTGGCCCGGGCCAAAAGTGTGCATGTCCAACCATAGCCAGAACAAACTGCCCAATCATAACACATGGGTCAGCCTGGCGTGTCCCAGACTCCACCAGGATCATGTCTATAAAGGTGCCCAATCATACATATGAGTCACCACGGTGTGTCCCAGACTCCACCGCAAAACATCACACAAGTGTCCAATCATAACACATGGATCACTACGACGTGTCATAGACTCCGCCACAAAACAGCCCCTTACCAGTATCCCGCGATGCACATAACCAAAACAGTTTGTTCTGATCACCTTTAGAACGCCTGTACTATGATCAATGCATGCGACAACAACCTCCAATGCTATGCTATGATCATATGCATCGTGATAATACCACATGTATAAATACTCTATGGGACATGTCACACAATAAGAATAGAGCAATATGTTATCCACATATACAAAAGGTATAATCAATATCCAAAACATGAATCATTAACACATATTTCAGACAAATGCTCTTGTGATACAGTTTTGCAATCAGTTACTACTTACCTTGTTCAGGTGATACCTTTGCTTTTATACCAATAAGAGTTGGTTGTGATGATATGTCTTCAAATCCTGTTTCAAGGAGTGCCTTTAAAGAATCTATATAGTATACACAAGGTTTAACTCACTACGTATCCGAAGGGTTTTACCAATTTCACATAATTAGTATTATACAAATTTTATGTGCGCATTTCGTTATATACGAGCATAATACTCTATCCCTTTTGCACTCCTAAATCATTATGAAGCCTATTACTTTCTGTTCATATGGTTAGATAAACTCTTCTAGGCCACAATTCTAGGATTCTACAACAAGACAATGGTTTAGGGGAATTTATCAAGATCTTGAAATCACTAAATTTATCCCGCGTATATCCACTTAATTATAAGTTGGATTTGCATGAATTTTTGATATAGTATACCTAATATACTTAAGAACATGTACATAGCAACCTATGCCCCTAAATCACACGAATTCAATACTATCCACACATATTTTCAAAAGGTGTCAGAATTGATTCTTTTGTTGTCTTAGTGAGTTTTAAGCCCTATAAATCCACCTTAAACACAAGTTTAGGCCATGTATGAGTTCTAAACACCATTAGAACGTATATAAGCACCTAAACCAGCTCTCACAACTTCATATCATACAAGAAATATAGCAAGAACAAGAGTAAAACGAAGATAACTCACCTTGATTGTGAACTGAATTGAGGTGTTGATCTTTTTTGTGATTTCTCCTCAATTTTTTGATGGATTTTCGAAGTTTGGAGCTTATGGATCGATTTCAGAGTGTCTAGAAGAGTTTAGAATCTGTTTCCTCCCTTATTTAAGTGAAAGAGTCGGTTTATAAGGGTGAAAGTTCTAAAATGCCCCTCAATGGCCTCCAGAAGTCAGGTTTAGAAGAATGGACTGGTTGAAGTTGTTATAATCCGGTTCTTGGATGTTTTAAACCGGTTCTTAGTAGGTATTGATCATGTTTAGGGTATGGATGTATGGTCCAAGGTTTTTGATAAAGTTTAATATGTATTTTTATTGTTTAAATTCAGCTACTTTTGCGAGTACCTTCGAAGGTGGTAGAAAATGAGTTTGTTGTTATCTTTATGAAATTTTATATAATTAACCCTATAAATAAGAGTCAGAGTACTCACTTAGAAATATGACATTATTGGACAATGAACTAAAGGACAAATTCCATTCTATTCGACCGCATTTGAGACGAATAAGATACTTACAAATCGAATGACTTAACAAATGTTATCACTGAGACCTTGAATTTCATCATTGATGGTATCCACAAGTATCAAGATGCTTGACACGTGTTATAGGAATAAGAAAGGGTTATTTACTAGAATCATCAATCCAAATTGACTCAGCATACCCGCCGACTAAAACCCCGAGACCAACCAATAGACACGTCACTGATATTATTTACTGCTTATAGGCTTACCACTTGTACTTGGGGTTATGTTCAAATGGTTGGCCACTTCAATGCCGTTAAATTAACTATCAAATAATGTGAATCATGAAATGTCAGAATAATACTTGATAACAAGTAATGCATGAATCATATTATTCAAATAATAGCAGTTTCATGTCACACTGTCACATTTTTATACGATTAAGCATGAAGTCTAGCATGTTTTAAGATTAATATGTTATTATTGACTAGACTTTGTGTGTGAGAGTCCTTGGGCATCACATATAACATATATTTTTTAGACTTTTCTGACGGGTCACCGGCGCCGGCCGGTCGCCGGCGACGACAGTCGGCCGGTCGCCGGAACAGTAGCCCAGAAAAAAAATTGACCACCGGTGGTCGGCCGGCGGCGGCCAGGGTCGCCGACCGGCGACCCAGTTTTCCAACTGTTGACCGACGGTCGGGAGAAGGTAGGGGGAGTATTTATTTGTTATTATTGTATTATTAACTACAATAGGGGTATTATGGACTTTAACCAACCAGTTGTTTTTACAACTAGTTGGTAAATAACATTCTTCAAATTATAGGGATGTAAATTTTACCCGCTAGGTCGGGTTACTCGTTGGGTAATCGAGTTTTGGATCGGGCTCGAGTAATGCGGGTGCGGGTCGGGTAAAATTTTTGCTTTTTACCGATTACCCCGACACGATTATCCGACCCGCCTACCCAATTATATTTATATATATATAGTGTAACATATATCATATTAATTATATATAATATGTATATTATATTTTAAACTATGTATATAATATACATACTATATATTAAAAAATACTATATATAATATATATAGTAACATATCTTATATTAATTATATATACTATGTATATTGTATTTTGTATAGTATTTTCTTGAGAAAAAAGATAAATATATTATAAACTATGATAATGTGCCTATGTGTTGAAATATAATTGCTTGTCATGTACAATTATTTTATTTATATTATATACATATTATATTATATTTTATATCTATTACTTATATAATATACATTATTATCTATTTAGAAAAAGGATATCCACTTATTCGTCGGGTACCCGCTTACCCGATGGGTACTACCCGTATCCGTACCCGATTATGTTAGGGTAGGGTACGGGTTTAAGTATACCCGTACCCTACCCGACCCATTTTCATCCCTACCAAATTACATCTATGACAAATTTTAGTAGTAGTAAAACTCTAAGTCGATCCAGGATTAAAGAATACAAATATATAAGCATACGCTTGAAGCTTATAATAATAATATCATATGATAAATTTAGTATTATTTATACAAAAGTAAGTGAATTTTTTTCACTAGAAAGTCTATGATTAGACCATATGAGACTATGGGACCTGGCAATGGATCCCTCGTGTTGATTTCGAATATGGATCATTTAAGGTCAGGTATAATTGTGGTGTTATGATTTCGGTTTGGGTTCGATCCAGTCCGGTAGAATTTCGAATGTGGGTCTTAGGTTTTTCTATTTTTGACCAAGTTTAGTTTCAGGTCGGGTAAGTTCAGTTTTACGTAAGTTTTGTTAGGATTTGCGTAGTGACGTTGATACAATTTATATGAGAAACAGTCAATCTATTCTGGGGGTCATAATGTGTATACTAGACACCGTTTATGATTTGTAGATATGATATGCTGCCAGCTATATACTAATCATATTGGGTCAGACAATGCACTGATCCCTAAGGTATGTGCTTGATATAGTCATTAGAAAGAAGTTCCAGGAGAAATGTTGGACATTCCATAAGATATAGCTCAGTTGATAACTAGGTTACAAGTTAGGTAAGCTAGTTTCTTGCGGTGCATCTTGTTTGAGCTCCTTGTATTATGCAATGCAAGCTGCCTAATGAGCTACTTGTTTGTGCAATGTGCTCATGCAATGCAAGCTGCTTACTAAGCTACTTGCTTGTGCAATTTGTCTGCGCAAGCGTTTAGTGCTAATGACAGTAATTAATGGCAAATCAGATGATTAGTGAATATTATATTGCTAATTATTCTTTAATCACGATTAGCATTTTGGATAGAGATGAAGTGAGCCCACGGCACGTGTCACCATGTGATTGGTTTGCGTGTGACACGTGGCACTTTGCACGACATGCCACTTGTCCCTTCAAACTGGTTGTGGGTAACACGTGGCACTGTCGTGAGATACCACGTGCCACCTAGGTGGCGTGCTCTCATTGGATGAGGTGAGTTGTCCTTGCCTATAAATGGGGGGACGGCTTGGAGAGCTGCTGCTCTTCTTCCTTCTCTCCTCCGTTTTTGCTCTAGTCTTCGCCTCAAACTTCTATTCCCAGGCACATATAAAGTGAGAAGTATTCTCCCTTCAGGTAACTAGTATACACCTCCTTAGGGTATTTCTACACTGGGCTATCAAAAAAGGGTTCCAAGTTCGAGCCTTATTTTCATACAAAGGAAGTCCATGCAGCATACGAAGGTATAATTTCTACTTGACACTACCTCTGTAAAGTTTTCTTTCCTGGTTTTCTAACTAGTAGTAAAATGAGTTTTACTTATTCCGCTTAGTTAGAGTCATGCTTTTCTAACAGTGATACCAGAGCCAAACTTTGCATGTATGGGTTAGTTGAGTTAATGAACTACACACAAAAGTGCTTTTGGTGCATAATTAGCATTTCAGGGTGCAATGAGTTATGTATGAGAATTTTTCCACAAGATCTGTGATTTTTGGCCTAGATGTTGTGTGGGCAGTAAAGAGAAGTAGGTTCATGTTCACAAATTTCGACATTACAAGGGTATTTTGGGAATTATTTGGAGAATTGCAATTGAGGTCATTTTGAGTTCAGTTTTTGCTTAAAACTGAAATCTTGCTTTCAAATCCTTTTAATTTATAAAGGTTACGAATTTTGGAATTGTGAAACTTGTGGAAATTTTGCTGAAACTTTGCTTTTATAGTTGGTTTTGGTAATAAATGCCAATATTGATATTTTCGTGATATTATGGCTAATATTTGTGAAAGTTTCAATTCATACTTGTTGAAAGTAACATAAATTAGTCACTATGGCTTATTTCCATGCCAAAAATGACTAACAAGGCCTAATTTGAGGTCGATCTATGCATGAAAATTTTCGTAAATTTTTTGTTAATTTTTAATTAAATGGTTAATTAAAAGATAAATAATGTAACTAATGGGCAATTAAAATTATTTAATTGTTAATGAAATAACTAAGGGTTGATTATCATGTGAAGTGTCTAATAAAAATATTCTTGATTATTGTATAATCATGAATTAATTAATAGTTAGTTCATTCGATAATTACATGAATGTTGTGTGATTGTTAATTGTATATATGTATGACATATATAATTTTTCATTAGTAGGTGGTTAGCTTGATTTTTTTAACAAAATTTGTAGCCTGCCCTGCAATTTTTTACTTATCTGTTGCATTAACATTTATTTTTATGCATTTGACTTAAGCTGTGGCTAACTCGATTTTTCCAAGTCTATAGTCTGCCCAACTTACTTTATTTTGTGCACCAGACTTAGTTGATTAACCGTTAATAACTGACTCTTTATTTCTTGCATACTAACTTAGTTTACTAATTTGTTAATATCATGACTTTTATTTATGCATCTAACCTTTATTTTTCACAAATTAACCCAGCTGACTTTATTTTATTGCAAATTTTTGCTACACTTATTGCTTCTCTTATTCGACATACTATGGTAGTATGTTGAACTCTTGGTAATTAATGGTTAATTATCAAATACAATTGATTAAAGCGTTAATTGAATTTTAAATTGAAACTGGGTTAAAATTTTGCTAACAAGGAAAAGGTTTAATTTCATCACTTGGTTTATGCTTCTACCAAAAAGCAGTTCACTCGCTAAAAACATGATTAAAGTGGAAACTCTCACTAAATTTGAATTAAATTGATATTCGCCTTTAACTGCAACCTATAAAAACCTTACAATCTTGCGAGGTGGACTATGCTAAAGCTAAGCACGAACGCTCGATCTAAGGGGAGTAGGGTGGATTAGGGTAATCCATACAAGGTCAACGTTAATTCAACAAAGCCAAAACGGCTTTTGAGTTTAAGAACATCAGAAAAGTTGAATATAGAGATATTAACTTTTCAACCAATAGTTATGGCTACAATTAACT
Source organism: Orobanche coerulescens (assembly GCA_033398695.1). NCBI lineage: Eukaryota > Viridiplantae > Streptophyta > Magnoliopsida > Lamiales > Orobanchaceae > Orobanche > Orobanche coerulescens. The sequence continues at coordinate 376,207 of JAWKAU010000105.1, read as the reverse complement.
AACGGATAGTTTATTCTATTGAAAGTCCAAAATGTGTCAAAAGCCAGCACAATACTGATTAAATTTAGATCAAGAATTGTAGCATTACAATTAACTATGAGATAGTTTGCTATTGAAGGTCAGAAATGTGTCAGTACTAAACCCAGCATAGGTTTGATTGAATCTAGTTCTTGGAATCATTATATATCCACTGAGAGAACCGATTTTTGGATATATAATGTCGATAATTTGACTATAACGATTTTGTTGGGAAAATTGGTGTATTAATGAATTATTAATTCATTAATAAAATGGCTAAATATTTAATTCATGTAGAATTAAATGGTAAAAACATAATCTGCGTTTCGAGTAGATAAGCGTAGTATATTTACTTTCTCAAAACTAATTTTTGGTGAGTGAGAAATAAATGGAGTAAGTTAGCCATTAAAGAGGACATGTGAATGATATCTCAAGTGTGTCCCACATTGGGATAATAAAGAAGTTTGAGACACTTAATAAGTAAAGTGAGTGTAAGAGAGGTCACATTGACTAAGACCATGCACCTTGACTAGGACATGGCATCGGCCACGCGCGTGCGCGCGCGTCCGGCCGGCCGGCACGGGCACGCGCACGGGCCTTGGCCTTGGATCTTGGCAATTGGACTTTGGGCTGGACTTGGGTGGGCTTTGGGCCCAATATAAAGTTTTGCTGAAAACTACCTCTCTTATACCTAGCTGATTTAAGAGTCAGCTGAAGGTTCAACTGAACGAGAGCGACATCAGCTGATGGTTCAGCTGACTTTGCTGATCAGCTGATATGTCTCAGCTGAGTGTTCGGGATCAGCCGACTCTCATCAGCCAAAGGGTCGTTCAGCTGATATTAACACTCAGTTGTTCGGTCAACGGTGATTGGTGAGTTTTGTCTGTTTCCCAAATTTGTCCAGATTGTCTCAATATTCTGTCTATCCTGCTTCATTGTAGATGAGATTCCAATCATATATTCTGATATGTTGATTGGACTTACATGCCAAACTTTATTTGTTTATGAATGGACAATTGTCCACCCACATGTATTGAAGTCTATATAAATCTGCATTATGCTAAGGCATAAGATCACGCATTCTTACAAAAAACTCAAAGCATACATCATTGCATGCAATATTTTCCAGAAAACAAATCTAATATTTTCTCACGTTCATATTGCATAGTGTGCTCAGTTTTCGCACCTTGTTCAGTTCGCTGGAGTCTTGTAACTTGTTGTGCTACATTACAAGGACGTTTGAGCCGTTGTATCTTTGGGGGCATTACGTCAAGAACCGAAGCACATACGGGACGTATTTGTCTTGCGAAAAGAGTTCTACTCGCCTCGGCCTTACACTAGTAATTTAATTTACCTTGTGTAATTTTTTATTGTATTCTTTCCGCACTGTAATTTTTGCATTTTGTTTGTATTTTTCAGTAGTTGTATAAGTTATATTTTTTGTTCTTTTATTTCGTATAATATTAGGACACGTGCACCCCGTATATATATTATCTGTTTTATATATATCGGATTTTTTAGTTCATTTGAGACAGCCCACATAACAATCGCAAGACAAATATCGCTTCCAGCGACTTCACTGTTTCAGCCGAAACACTACTGCAAAATGGCATCTCTCATCTCAGCTACTTCTGGCTCTGCTCCCCATGCTCCGCTTACCCCTGCTATCCAGGCTGAAAAACCCGAGAAGTTTTCAGGCCAAGATTTCAAGTGTTGGCAGTCGAAGATGAAATTTTACCAAACCACTCTCGGTTTGGCAAAGTTTCTTACCGAAGACCCCCGAGTCATTGCTGAGGATGAAGAAGACGAGGACAAGCGAGCGGCGTACGACGCATGGTGGAATGGAGACTACCTCAGCTGAAACTATGTCCTTAACGGACTTAGTAATGAACTGTACAACGTGTACAGTGTGATTGAATCCTCCAAGCAGCTTTGGGCTGCTTTGGAGAAGAAGTATAAAGCTGAGGATGCCGGTGCGAAAAAGTTCGTAGTCGGTAAATTCCTGGACTTTAAGATGGTCGACTCTAAGATCGTAATCTCTCAAGTCCAGGAGTTTCAGCTTATACTGCATGAAATCCATGCCGAGGGCATGAAGATTAGCGAATCTTTCTAAGTCGCGGCTGTTATTGAAAAGCTGTCGGCGAGTTGGAAGGATTAAAAGAATTACTTGAAGCACAAGAAACCAAACCAAATCAAACTAAACATACCCAGTATATCCCGCTCAGAGCAGGGTCTGGGGAGGGTAAGATGTACGCAGACCATGCCCCTACTTATTACGGTAGGAAGGCTGTTTCCGTGAAGACCCACAGCTTAGTGCACAGCAGAATCTTGTGTGATAAATACAAAGGAAAACATATGATTTGAAAAAGCTCGAGACCATACCTGAGCCCATGGCTTGATCTACATGGGACATACCTAAGCAGAATTTGGATACTTCACTCCCGATGAACGCTGCTCTAACAAAAGAGAGGTTGGCTTTGCGCACAACTCCCTGTCAAAAATACACCACACGCAAAGACAATATGATAAAATATACAATAAAAGTAAAAATACAATGATCTAGGTCAAAGCTAACCGAGACAACCCAACCCTGGGGCTCTCAACAACAGCACCGCTCCCTACAAAATAATCCACAACTCTGATCTGGCACCTCCAAGCGCACCTATCAACAGTCATGGTCTCGGAAAGGTTTAAGTCCTTCAAATCTAATCTCAGTTGCTCCTCCCACGTCCTCCTCAGTCTGCCTCTCCTCCTCTCCCCGACAATTAATAAACTCTTCACACTCCTCACCGGAGCAGATGCCTGCCTCCTGCGGACGTGGCTAAACCATCTCAATCTCCCTTCCCTAACTTCCGCTGAAATGGGAGCCACTTCCAGCGCGTTCCTGAAAACCCCATTCGCGATTATATCTACTTGAAGCACAAGAGAAAGGAGATATCTTTGGAGGACCTAATTGTCCGACTCCGTATAGAGGAGGACAATAGGAAGTCCGAGGGAAAATCTCACCCGGAGGCGCGTGCCAATTTAATGGAGCACCAGAATTCCAATAAGAGGAAGCCACAAGACGATAAGGATAAACAACCTGTCGCGGACAAAAAGAAGTTTACGGGAAATTGCTACAACTGTGGCAAACCGAATCACATGGCCAAAGACTGTCAAAAACCTAAGAAACAGGTTGCACAACATAAAGGGCAATCTAGTGCCCATGTTGCCGAACACGGCCGAGTGCCGGGAGAGCTGAATGACTTCGAGTTATCAGCTGTGGTGTTTGAAGCCAATTTGGTGGATAACTCATGAGAGTGGTACGTCGATACGGGCGCCACTCGTCATGTATGCTCTGACCGAGAAGTGTTCGTTAACTATGCTCCGTCGGCGGGTTGAAAACTCCACATGGGGAATTCGTCATCGTCGGATGTGGCAGGCATTGGTAACGTCGTGTTAAAGATCACTTTCGGTAAAGAGCTGTTGTTAAAGGATGTGCTGCATGTCCCAGACATCCGAAAGAATTTGGTCTCTGGCTCGTTGCTTATAGAGCACGGCTTTAGACTAGTGTTCGAATTGAAGAATTTTATTCTTAGCAAATTCGGACAGTTCCTTGGACGAGGCTATCTTCATAATGGCCTGTTCAAAATGAATGTAATGGCTAAACGCCAAGTTGTAACTTCAAGTGATAATAAAAAGGCTTCTGGTTCGGCTTATATCCTTGAGTGTTCTGATTTATGGCATGTTAGATTAGGACATGTTAATTTAAACGCCATAAAACATCTAATGAATTTGGAATTGTTGCCAAGTTTTAAAGTTGATTCACATTCGAAATGTGAGATTTGTGTTGAAGCCAAAATGACAAAGTTACCATTCCAATCTGTAGAAAGGTATACTGAACCTCTAGGTTTAATTCACATTGATATATGTGATTTAAAGTGCGAACCAACTAGAGGTGGTAAAAAGTACTTCATCACTTTCATTGATGATTGTACAAGGTTTTGCTACTTATATCTGTTAAGAAGCAAAGGCGAAGCTCTTGAACTTTTTAAGAACTACAAGAATGAAGTTGACAATCAATTGGAAAGACGGATTAAATTAGTCCGCAGTGATAGAGGTGGAGAATATGTAGCTCCGTTTGAAGACTTATGCTTCGAAAGTGGCATAATTCATCAAACGACTGCTCCGTATGCACCACAGTCTAACGGCATTGCCGAACATAAAAATCGGACTCTTAAATAGATGATGAATGCCATGCTAATTAATGCTGGCTTATCAGAGAAAATGTGGGGGAAGCTATTTTAACATCTAACCACATTTTAAATAAGATACCACTGAAAGGTAAAAATGAGACGCCTTACGAACTTTGGAAAGGATGTAAGCCTTCTTACAAATACCTTAAAGTGTGGGGGTGTTTGGCTAAGGTTAAAATACCTGGACCAAAACAAGTTAAAATCGGTCCGAAAATGGTTGATTGTGTGTTTATTGGATATGCATACAACAGTATGGCATACCGATTTTTGGTACATAAATCAGAAAATCGAGAGATATCTGAAGGTACCACGATTGAGTCAAGGAATGCGATATTCTTCGAGAATATTTTTCCTTGTAAAGATGAAGCGAGTTCTAGAAGAGAACTTATGAAGCTTCGAGTAGTTCTAAACCAAGTGGTGAAGAAACTACAGATGAAGAACCACGACGTGGTAAAAGGTTAAAAACGGCTAAGACGTTTGGACCTGACTTCATCACGTACATGTTGGATGATGAGCCGAGATCAGTCAAGGAAGCTCTATCCATCCCATACGGACCACTCTGGGAAGAGGCTATTAATAGCGAAATTGAGTCAATTCTGCAAAATAATACCTGGAAGTTGGTTGATCTTCCACTAGGTTGTAAACCTTTGAAATGTAAATGGATCCTAAAGAAGAAATATAGAGCAGATGGCACTGTTGAAAAGTTTAAAGCTCGTTTGGTGGTCAAAGGCTTTAGACAAAAAGAAGGATATGATTTCTTCGATACTTACTCACCAGTTACGAGGATAGCATCTATTCGAGTGCTTCTCTCGATTGCTGCTTTGCACAGTCTTGAGATTCACCAAATGGATGTGAAGACTGCGTTTCTGAATGGGGAATTAGAAGAAGAGATTTATATCGAACAACCCAAAGGGTTTGTAGTACCTGGACAATAGAGAAAGGTATGCAAACTAGTGAAGTCATTGTACGGGCTTAAACAAGCTCCAAAGCAATGGCATATGAGATTTGATAGCACGATGTTATCAAATAGGTTTAAAATCAACGAATGTGATAAATGTGTTTATGTCAAAGGTACATCAAATGCATATATTATTGTTTGTCTGTACGTAGATGACATGTTAATCATGGGCAGTAGTCTTGACTTGATCAATGACACTAAGAGAATGTTGAAAAGAAATTTCGACATGAAGGATATGGGAAAAGCTGATGTTATCCTTGGGATCAAAATCATTAGAACCCAAGAAGGAATTATCTTGTCGCAGTCTCATTACGTAGAGAAAGTGCTCAAGAAATAAGATTTTCCAAAAGGGCAACAATAACTCGATCATAAAAGACCAACACGACCACAATGTCGTATTCCATCAGACAACAGTTCACATCATGCTCAACAATGCATATAATAATAGCACATAAACTCCCAAGGCAGTAGCCAAGGGTCACGAAAGCATCTACTCAGGAATACTCCGGACAATATCACATAAACTCCCAATGTAGCAGCCAAGGGTCACGGAAGCATCTACTCAGGAATACTCCGGACATAGGTGCCATTTAGGTCTTATCCCCTAACACATCAGCCCAACAGGTTACAGCTCAAAGAAAGAGCACATTACAAAATGTAACAAACGATGGTGCACACTCACCACATGAAATATCAACACACACATGCAATAATGCAACATGATGATTATCATAATCTAACAATATTAATTTACCTCAAGCTGGAGACGCTAACCTTTCCACGACCAACCGCCCTGAACGAATACACGGTTTATTCGAAAAATCCAAAATGAAGTACAGTCCATAAGTAATACCAAAACAGCATCTCGAGTTCAATATCGACACGATAACTAACCTTGATATCCAACTTCTCATCCAATAGACCAAATTTAATTCACGTCTCCGTTTCCTCTAGACGTCTTAAAATCATATACATTATGATTTATCTTAGTCCAAACATAATATACATAATTCCATAATACCATTGCTATTTGAATCATAAATGAAATGAAAGTGAAACCATTTATTAAACATTATGAACTGAACAAGCATAACTTGCCCCGATATTGGTAAGATGAAATTGTTACTAGTCCCGTCGTCTTCATCTACAAACTCCGCAGCCCCGACTCACCCGCAGCACAACGGTTAACTTCAACGATCACTAAATGCAGCCTAATGCAATAATCAATTAACGATACGTTCAGTAACAATCAACAACCGAAATGACCAACTAATCAAACTCGATGGTTCAACGATATCTCGATCATACGAAACCAAACCATATCAACTCTTAACAATATGAATACAAGCCGAAATTCGATATTCAATAGTCCTAACAATGTCTCCAACATATAGCTCATATAACCGCAAGAATCATAACGACAAAACCATAATCGAATCATTCTTTAACGATAGCATCAAAATCCTAATACAAGGAGAGGATTACCAAACATACCTCTTAGAAGATGAAATACACAAGTAATCACTCGTTTCGAACAACACGGCGTGAAGAAATCGACGAAAGAAAAAGGTACCGATTCAACCTCTTTCAAAAGTTCGTTCCTAAAACACAATAATATCAATTCAATCACAATTCCACGAAAACATATAGAATTTCTCAAGTTCTACTCATTGAAGAATTTTATCGAACACCTCGAGGGCATAGTGTAATTTAATCGTTTAACGAAGGAATACTCGAATTTGTTCGACAAAACTTCAAGGATAATGTATAATTACGAGAATACAACCAAATTCTATCAACAATCTGAATTGAAATGAAGAAAATCGGCCAAAACATCATGAAACTCCAAAAATCTCTGAACCCAAAAGTTTAGGTGTTCTTACCTTCGATCCGGGCCGAATAAGATGTTAAACACGAATCCAACTTCCAAAATATGTTGCCACATGATGTTCTTACTCAAATCCATCAATTCTTGCTGAAGGAATCATCAAGAAACAAAGGAAAATGAAAAAATGGCAAGGATGACTCAGTCCAGGCCTTATATAGGTGGGACCTGTCAGTACCTTACGGCCGTAACCGGCTGTGTCTTATGTACGTAACCGGCCGTAGCCTACCCTCCTGTCCATTTTGGCCGACAGACTTATGGCCATAACCGGCACCCACTTACGTACGTAATAGGCCCTTACCGGCCACAGCCTTACGTACGTTATCGGCCAGTCCTTTCCCCCAGCGAGTCAGTGCCGACCGTGATCGGCCATCCCTGCGAGTCACTGCCGACCATGCTCGGCCACTGCAGGTCCTCTCGGCCACGACTCGGCCAGCCGCCCCGTAACGTACGTAACACTTAATCCGTTGCGTATGTAATATGTATGTTGACTTGCTACAGTATTATACTCGTATTACATACGTAATACACCATGTATAACGTACGTAAATCCATCCGTTGACTCACCTGTCCACATCCGCGCCGAAAGCCGCCGACACAGGCCCACCTGTCCGATTCCTCTTGTTACGTACGTAATGCCTTATGCATAATGTATGTAAAGCTTATAATTTAGCGTACGTAAGTCCTTAACGCTAACGTACGTAATGGCCTTCTATACTTGGCCAAAATCCAACTGTTCCTGTCTGATGTCTCCACATACATAATACAACCAAACGGCATATTGAATACACATATACGCAACCCAAAAATATTCTCATATGGTACATCTGATGTACAATACCTTCAACTGCATTTGTCGGCCATGTACGTTAATTATGCAGATACTCATACAGTATATCCGACATCGAAAAACACATCAAGCATGTAATATCCTAGAATTAGATATAATCTCGATGTAATACCCGGTTGTGTTGTGTCGCGATTTATATACTTCAACAGGCAATCAGTACAAGGACCGGGTGACCGAACCAGAGTAAAAAACAGACCAAGGAGATCGTCTCTCGGCAACTGGCGATCGTCCCAAAGCGCCCGACCATTGACGACTGCCTCATGCCACGTAAAGCCAACATCCGTCAAAGTCAGCAAAGACCGAATCTCGGGATAGAGGCCCACGTGCAGATCCGGAAAAGGCACTGTAGGATAAGGCCCTTTGGCCCCAGCCTGTCGCCATCTTATCACCTACCGACAGACCCACCGAAAGGTCCAAGGTGGGACATACCGAGACAGCAACAAGAGACGCATGTTGTCCTCCCATTGGTTCGCACAGCTGGCTACCAGCAGCAGCCGTGGACTTTAAGGCAATCATCCCATGTGCTAAAGACGATCGCCCCCTTATTATAATATTGGAAAGGCGATCGCCCGTCAGGATTAAGACATCCCAGCTCCTCATATAAATAGAAGGCTTCCTGCACTTGGAAAAGATGTCTTTCTGGCGGCTTTTCTCTCGGCTTTTCTCCCTCTAAACATCTCTCTCGCTCACTCTCGACTGAAATACGATCGGCAGAAATGAGCATTTCATTTCATCTGTTACAAGAACACACAGAGCATCAACTCTAGTTCTTCCGGCAATCACCAACACTCAAGAGCTAGATAACTAGGGTCTTTTATACTCATTGTAATTGTACTCTTACATTAATATTTGTACTCCAACGTATTCGTATTAATAACATCTCGTGAGAGCATTCAAGCCCGGGTCTAACAAACCCGACAGATTTTGTGTTATTTCTTATCCACGGACGTGCCCTCGCATTTTGTTTGTTACTCGTCCATTCCAGCATATCATCTCCGGATAATATTTTGGGTAACAACAATTGGCGCTAGAAGAAGGGGATTGAACCTCCATTTTTATTCCGACCGTCTCGAAGAACACTCATTTGTTCTTCGGGGCATATACTTGAAGAAACACTAACTGTTCTTCAAAGAAAGACCTTCAGATTCATGACGTCTGCCACCATAATAAAGAGAGTCACTCTCCGATCCGCCGGACGCCTTATTCCAGCTCAATCCGAGCCCCAACCTATGGCGGAGGGTAGCTGCGGCGACGCGAGACTCTCGATCCCGCGAGGGACGACCCTAGCCTCTCGCTCGATCAGTTCCAAACCGCGGAACAGATCGAGGAGGCCATGGCCATCCTGCGGGAGCGACGGAGAGCATTCGATGGGGCTGCAATTACCCCATCATCCATCCGCCGCGCAGGAAAACGGAAGCTCAAGGGGTTATTTGTCGATCAATCGTCAGGAAGCCCCGATTCACGAGCAGAAGCACTCGCGAGGCGGGACGTTTCTGTTTTCAGCCGCCTAGGAAGCGACCCATCATGGCGGCCAGGGCATTCTGGCCCCAACCATGAGAGGATGGAGCCCAAATCTGTCACCAGGAGTTCGGCATACCCAACTCCCAAAAGGAAGGTCGGGCACTTAGCTCCCCCTCGCCAAAGAACCAAGATCGGAGGCGACGACCTCATCGCCAACCGCGGAGCCAGGAGATCGGTACATGATCGCCTAGGCTCCTGCTCCGAGGGCCAAACCACGAGCGACCAAGCTACGGCGATGGCCGCAATGCAATGCCAGCTCGATGGCATGAAGGCGCTCCTAGAAACTGGGGCAGGCGCCAAGACAAAGATTGCCGGGCCAAGTGAGCCGCTCGCGGTCCAGATCAAACTCGCCCCCGTGCAGCCAAGGATCACTCCTCCTCAAACACCTTTGTAGGAGGGGAGATCGGACCCCGAGAATCACCTGAGCAAGTTCCGGATCTATATGACTGGATGCGGGGCATCAGATGCGAACAGGTGCCGAATGTTCCCATTAACACTGGGCAATCTGGCCCATATATGGTACATCTCATTGCCACCGCGATCCATCAGTTCCTTTGATCAACTGGCAAGTGACTTCACATCGTACTTCGCCTCCAAGGTCGCTCGACCAGAAGGTCCCCACCGCAAGATTAAAATCAGGCAGGGGGAAGACGAGTCCGACGAAGACTATATCGACCGAGTGGGTGAGATAATCCTCAACGGCGAGCCCATAAGCGACGAGATCGCCCTCTACTAGGTCCTAGGGGGATTCAATGGTCTTTGGCCTATGTTCAGGCACCTTACGTATGACATCTTCCTGACCTATGCAATCTTCCGCGCCAAGGCTGCAGACTTTTTGGCCAGGCGGAGGTTGCTCGCCCTTTGCCAAGGCGAGGGGGCAGAGACGGCGATCGCCAAGTCCCACAAGGCGGTCTCCAAGCCTCCCGGTGATTTAAGGGCCTTCGAGGATGTGGAAGCCCATCTCTACCACAACCTCAATCTATCTACGGCTCATATTTTCTACGCCATCCAGGGGCGCGAGCGGCTAAGCAAGCCGAAGGCGGTAAGGGACCACAGTCATCTGGACCACAACAAATTTTGTGCTTACCACAAGAGTCCCGGCCACAACACTGATCAATGCCGCGACCTCCTCAGACAACTCTGGAGATTGTTCGAGGAGGGCAAGATACATAGTCTAGTAACTTAGCCGGAGCCCCGGGCGGAAAGGATCAAGTGCCGCGATCGGCATCAGAACGACGATCACCAGTCCCCAATCCGATCGCCAGAATCAAATTCGGCGAGCTAGAGGATTGATACGAGTCGATCCTCCCAATCAATCATGGCGGCTAGATCTTTATGCTTCAATCAAGAGGTAGAAACTTTGGAGGTCTCTCCCCAGTTTCCACCATGTCAAACGAAAGGATACTGCACAAGCAACGTCTCTAAAACAGGAGGACTCGCTCGCCATCTAAAGTTCATCATATAACATAGTGGACCTAGGCACGAGATCGCCTCCCTCAGCAAAACATATACCATCGAGGATCGCCATCTAACATGACGATCCAAGGTAGAAGAGTGCATCCATGGTCCTGGAGGTCGATGGAACCGACAACTCCGTCCATGCAAGGTTCCTTTGGGCTGCGATTGCTCACCCTTCGTTTAAATATGAGCCGGGCGTAGCCGAAGGACCCTCCAAACAAATCTGTGGACACGCTCGCTCGCCCTCAAAGGTTCATCATCTAACATGGTGAACCCGGACAAGGCGACGCGTCCCTACCCCCATCACAACGTATACCGTCGAGGATTGCCATCTGACATGACGATCCAAGGTAGAAAAGTGCTAACAAGCCGCAGACGTGGAGTCAATTAATCCGACGATGCCCCATGCAAGGACTCCTCCAGACCAAGACCGCTCATTCTTCGTTTAAATACGAGGCGAGCGCAGCCTAATGGAGGACCCTCATAATAAAGTGAGTCGCGAGACAAACCTACAGGTGGAAAGTCACTCCCGCACAAGACACAGTCATGGAGGTCGGTCCATCGAACTCCATGAACGTGCACGATTCCTCTAGGTCCAAACAATCGGCCTTCCACGAGGAATCTGCAAAATTGAAAATCACAAGAACAAGACCGAAGATAGCTCGCCAAACGATTGGGTCGCCCGTCATTATCTTAAAACGATCGCCAGTGGAACCACCTCACCCCATGTCTTCAACATCGGAGCAAGCTGGGGGTTAATTGTTGTGTCACGATTTATATACTTCAACAGGTGATATGTACAAGGACCGGGCGACCGAACCAGAGACAAAAACAGACCAAGGCGATCATCTCCCGGCAACTGGCGATCGTCCCAAAGCACCCGACCATGGATGACCGCCTCATGCCACATAAATCCAACATCCGTCAAAGTCAGCGAAGACCGAATCTCGGGATAGAGGCCCACGTCAGATCCGAAAAAGGCGCTGTAGGATAAGGCCCTTTGGCCCCAGCATGTCGCCATCTTCTCACCTACCGACAGACCCGCCGAAAGGTCCAATGTGGGACCTACCGAGACAGCGACAAAAGACGCGTGTTGTCCTCCCATTGGTTCACACAGCTGGCTGCTAGCAGCAGCCACAGACTTTAAAGCAATCAGCCCATGTGCTAAAGACGATCGCCCCCTTATTATAATACAGGAAAGGCGATCGCCCGTCAGGATTAAGACATCCCAGCTCCTCCTATAAATAGAAGGCTTCCTGCACTTGGAAAAGAGGGCTTTCTGGCGGATTTTCTCTCGGCTTTTCTCCCTCTAAACATCTCTCTCGCTCACTCTCGACCGAAAGACGATCGGCAGAAATGAGCATTTCATTTCATCTGTTACAAGAACACACAGAGCATCAACTCTGGTTCTTCCGGCAATCACCAACACTCAAGAGCTAGATAACTAGGGTCTTTTACACTCATTGTAATTGTACTCTTACATTAATATTTGTACTCCAACGTATTCGTATTAATAACATCTCGCGAGAGCATTCAAGCCCAGGCCTAACAAACCAGACAAATCTTGTGTTATTTCTTATCCATGGACGTGCTCTCGCATTTTGTTTGTTACTCGTCTATTCTAGCATATCATCTCCAGATAATATTTTGGGTAACAACAGGATGTAATTCAGTTATTATCATTCAATTATTATCATTCAGTAATTGTCAGTTAGTAATTATTCACTCATTAATGATCATTCATCGTTCATATTCATTCATTGTATTCACTGATCAGAGTAATTGTATAGTACATCAGTTATTATCCATCGTCCTACCTGGTTGGAGGATCGAACCATGGTCATCATCATTGTCATCTTTATAATGGGCTGTGTGTGAGGAGTAGAGCACGCTACGTACTCTCTTTAGCGCGCACTAATTGCGTACGGATAGCGCACGCTACCTCTCCGTATTAGCACACGCTAATGTGGTTCAGGCTTGCAGTCCAGAAGGCACTGGACTGCAGCCGAGTTGGAGTAGCGCACGCTACGAATGGTAAGTAGCGCATGCTTGTAAGTTTGGATAGCGCCCGCTATGCAGTCAGTGTAGCGCGCGTTAAGGCCGATCAGGCAGAGTCCAGTGGGTACTGGACTGATTTTTGGAATAATTCCTAGCGCACGCTATGAGTGGATTTTAGCGTACGCTATTGGGGCAGTAGCGCATGCTGATTATTGGACGTAGTTCGCGCTATCGAAAGCAGGTCAGAGGACAGGAGGTTCTGGACTTCGGTCACTGGACATCAGGTATTTAGCTACCACACACTAACTTTTGGAGTTAACGCACACTATCGGGAGGGCGTTAGCGCACGCTATTAAGTTTGTAGCGTATGCTAACGAGGCAGTCAGAGTTCATTGGACTGTCCGGTGAACCCGTTAGCGCACGCTAAATAACAGGTCGTAGCGTGCGCTAATCTGGGAACAGTATATATTGGACAGTGCAGTCCAGATTCGTCATTTGTCATTCTCTCTTCACACCTTCGGCGATTCCGGGCGATTTTGGGCGATTTGGAGGGATGTTTTCGAGATGCACTCATCCACCATCATCTTCAAGCTTATCATTCGGGTTAATCATCATTTCATCATCTCCTTCACATCAAACCAAGGTAATAACTTCTTGGATCTAGAAATTCAGATTTTTGGGTTTTCCTTCCGATTTCTTCGTGTGAGCTTGGATTATTGTTGGAATATGTTAGATATGGATTATCTACCTTGGATAAATGTATTCTTATGGATTTATTGGTGTATATTTCGGATTTCATGAATATTGGGGTTAATTCAAGAACACTTTTTGGTTAACTTTGATATTTTGGGGAATTTTCGATTAGATTGTTGTCGTTAACTTGAGTGGTGGATTCCTATAGGATTATTGATATCATTGAAGGTGTTTTGCTGGTTTGTAATACTCATTTTGGAGTTTAGTTTCGATATATTCAGGATTGAATATTATCAAAGGATGTATGTTTGTTAAGTATTCATTAGAATGTCTCAATGAGTTTGTATATTGTTGTATCTGCGTTTGAGTTGGTTATAATCGTGTTTGATACATTTATTGAGCGGATTATTGGTAATTGTGTCATTCAAGGTTGTTCGAGCGACCGACATCCCTTTTTAGGACGTTGTTCGAGGAAGGACATTTCAACACCGGTATTGTGTAAGTAAATTCTTACTCGGTTAAAAGGATATTCATTCCTTATGTTGTTGTTCATTCATACATGTAATTCACTCATAATATATCGTTCATGTCGAGACTTGTAGTTATCAACTCACCATGTAACTCACGAGGAACGACGGTTCCAAAATCATTTCATTGAAGCTATCACTCGTTGTATCATTAATTCATTTCGGTGATTCGTTCTTGATCCTTATCGGATTCTATTCATTACACCTTACCTTGGTCATTTTTGTTCTGGTGATCTTCCGGAATTATATTGCATGTTCAGTTGGCGCATGTGTAAAATTGTAATCGGGCACACTATGGTCATGTGTATATGTGGGGCTCCGGACACATTGGACTGTGCGCACGGTAATGTGTATACGTGGGACTCCGGACACATTGGACCGTGATAATGATTATGCCAATAGCGGGTGTATATGCGGGGTTCTGGACACTCGGCTATTTGTGCTCTCCCACTTTTCATTCGGGCGTACATTGATGCTCATCATTCAACTTAATTCATTAATTCATTTATGTGATTGTTGTATATTGTTCAACTCTTGAGGATTGTTGTTCTGTGTAACTGACCCCGTTGGTGGATGTTGTTTTCAGGTCATGGCAAGGCTAAGACACGAGAAGAGAATGAGGACGTCGAGGAGTCCCAGTGATACTAGTAGGGGGCCCCAGTCCTTTCAGTCTTCATATTTTTCTTCATTTTATTTCCGCTGCAGACGTCTGTTTGAATACCCATTTATTCCGTGTTGTATATTTTATCTTCATATAAAATATACATGTATTCTGTATTATCTTGGGTGTATTGTAATGAAACTCCTCATCGGAGTAATTTAATGATATAATGTGGTTCGGTACTACAATTATATTATTTAAGTCATTAATTTTCATTCGCCTGGTGGGTCCCAGTCGGGGGTCCATGGCATGTAATAACCACCTAGTTTGGGGTGTTACACTCGATAGATGTATTGACACGACTTTCACAGTTCCCAAAATTATTTATCCATACTGTATCGGTCCCACTCTGTACAGTACAACTCAGATGAAATACTGCGAAAAATTCATAGTGAAATTCTAGGATATTACAGTAGATGAATTCCCAATCAGTCGACTAATCTAAGGCACAAGCTCTCAACATGTCTTCTACTGTCCGAATAGTCCGCTCGGACTGTCCATCGGTTTGAGGATGATAAACTGAACTAAAGTTAAGCTCGGTTCCCAAGGCTCTATGAACTGCTTTCCAAAAATGTGACACGAATCGACCATCTCGATCTGAAATAATGATCTTCGGTGTACCATGCAATCGGACTATCTCCGCAATAAACACTCGTGCCAACTTCTCTGGTCCCCAAGTATCCTTAATGCCCAGAAAATGAGCAGATTTGGTTAGGCGATCAACTATCACCCAAATCATATTCATTCCCGTCCTGGTCTTCAGCATGTTGGTGATAAAGTCCATTGATATATCTTCGCACTTCCATTCAGGAATCGGAATTGGCTTCAACATTCCGGCGGGTCCCTCATGTTCGATCTTAACCTGCTGAAAAGTTAAACACTTCGAGACATATTCCGCCACATCTTTCTTCATGTTACCCCACCAAAAATTCTACTTCAGATCCTTATACATCTTACTAGTGCCTGGGTGAATAGAATAGGGCATACTGTGAGCTTCCTTCATGATTGTCTGCTTCAAAACATCAATATCGAGAACACAGAGTCGACTTTGAAATCTCAAAACTCCATCTTCATGAATTACAAATCCTGGGGCCTTTCCCTTGCTCACTTCTTCACGTAACCGAATCATCAGAGGATCATCTAATTGCTTAGTTTTGACTTCTTCAGTCAATGATGAAGTTAATTCCATCACACATGATTGTCCTTGAACGCCTAGTAACTATACTTCAATTCCCTCATGAATCAACTCTCGTTGAATGCTGGACTCGGATGTGAGCATCTACAGTATTCGAATAGAAACAGGTTTGCGGCTCAGTGAATCAGCCACTACGTTCACTTTACCTGGATGATATAGAATTTCCAAATCATAGTCCTTAATAAATTCTAGCCATCTCCTCTGCCGCATATTTAACTCTTTTTGACTGAAAATGTATTTAAGACTCTTATGATCTGTGAAGATCTGACAGTGAGTCCCGTACAGATAGTGTCTCCATATCATGAAGGCAAAAACAACAGCTGCCAGTTCCAAATCATAAGTTGGATAATTTACTTCATATGGTTTCAATTGTCATGAAGCGTATGCAATCACCTTCTCATTCTGTATTAGTACACACCCGAGAACTTGATTTAAAGCATCACTGTAAACTATGAATCTTTCAGTTCCTCGTGGTAGTGCTAGAATTGTAGCCGTCATCAATCTCTTCTTCAATTCATCAAAACTGGCCTAACAGATCTCGTTCCATTCAAACTTTTGGGTTTTCTGCAGTAATCGAGTAAGTGGATGGGTTATTTTGGAAAACCCTTAAACGAATCGATGATAATACCCAGCAAGTCCTAAGAAACTTTTGACTTCCTTCACATTCTTGGGAGACTTCCATTCCAAAATTGCCTTGACTTTTTGGGGATCTACTCGGACCCCTTCTGCTGACACCACGTGACCAAGGAACATCACTTTCTTTATCTAGAATTCAAATTTAAAAAGTTTGGCATGTAACTGCTCTCTCCTCAAGAGGTTCAGAATGATCTGTAAGTGCTGCTCATGCTCTTCCGGACTCTTAGAGTAGACCAAGATATCATCGATAAACACAACTACGAATTTGTCCAAGTAATCTATGAACACTCGACTCATTAACTGCATAAACCCAGCAGCGCATTAGTGAGACCAAACAACATCACTACAAACTCATAGTGTCCGTAACGAGTTCTAAATGCTGACTTCGGGACATCTGATTCTTTAATCCTCAATTGATGGTATCCCAATCTCAAATTGATCTTCGAAAACACTGTCGCTCCTTGTAACTGGTCGAACAAATCATCAATCCGTGGCAACGAGTACTTATTCTTGACCGTCATCCTATTTAGCTATCGGTAGTCGATGCACAATCTAAGCGATCCATCTTTCTTTCGAACAAAAAGAACTGGTGCTCCCCAAGGCTAAAAACTTGGATGAATATAACCTTTGTCCAGCAATTCTTCCAATTGCTTTTTCAGTTCATACATCTCGATGGGTGCCATTCGATATGGCGCCTCATAAATCGGTGTAGCTCCCGGCTCTAACTCGATGGTAAACTCTACATATCGTTGTGGAGGTAGTCCAGGTAATTCATCAGGAAACACATATAGAGATTCATTCACAACCGGTATAGACGAAAGCCCTACTCTTCCTTATACTTTCTTCATTGCATAATACCAGTACCTGGTACAACCATGCTTTAGTAGTTTGATGGCTTTCATAGCTTTGATTACTTTCCCTGAGCTTCTTGGTCTCCATCCTTCAAATAATAATTCGGAACCATCTTCGGCTATCATCGCGATATTCCTCTTCCGGTAGTTCATAATAGCTCCATAACGGAAGCTAATCGTCTCCAAGGATCAGATCGTCTCCTTGTAACTCTACTACAATCAGATTTGAGGGCCACTCTTTACCTCCAATTGTTACAGGAAAGTCTCTAGTTTCTAAATTCCCCACAATTCTTTCCCCACTCGGTAAACCCACAATAAAAGGCTCACATTCATGAAAACAAGAAATGTTCAAACGATTAACATAAGACAACGATATAAACGAATGTGTAGCTCCTATTTCGAACAAAATACTAACTGGTTGCGGAAGGATCTGAACGGTACCTGATACGACACATGCATTTTGGTAGTCCACCTTCTCATATCATAAAGGCGTGGAGGTGCGGACCCAACACTCGATGCTTTATTTTGGTCGTACAGTCCCCTGCCACTACCTCGACCGAAATTCTGGGGTGGCTAAACACTCTGTTGCACCTGAGGGACACTCGCCTCTTTCTGAACTGGCTGCGAAGTACGAGTTCCAAAAGATTTTGCAGCCTCTTCACAGAACACCGCACGATGACCTTCTCGTCCACAATTATAACACGTCACTAAGGAAAGTGAGCAATCACGTCGATAATGTCCTATCCGTCCACAGTTAAAACATTTTATGGTTGCATCCGCTATTGTTGATACTGATTTGGAGTTATTTCCACCTTTGGATGGATGCGGAGGCCTCTTAAATGAATGAAAGCATGACTGGGCTTTGCGAGGCCTACTACTCTTATGCTCTATAAAAGTACCAGAGACTTTCTATTTCTTGGACTCATAGAACTTTTCCATAGCTGCTTCTTTCATTTCATACGCCAGAGCTTTGTCTTGGTACTGGCGGAGAGTGGTGCATTCAAAACCTGACATGTACCTCTGTATCTCCGGCTTCATTGTCATATCAAAGTGAATCATCATTTCTGCATCGGTTGTGACTAGGTGTCGAACAAATGCCAGCTGCTGATTAAATGTCTTAATCGTCTGAGCCATCGGCACATCCGAAGGCTGCATGGAGAAAAATTCCCGAACTTTGGCTTCTCTCACCGGACGAGGGCAGTATTGAGCTTCCATCATAAGTTTGAACACTCCCCAATCGACATCATGATTGATAGGTCGCATGGCTTCCCACCACTCGAATGCTTCTCCCGTCAGGAAATACTGGATAATGGGGGCTCTCCGGTCATCCGACAGTTAATCCCTGCAAATACTTTCTCCATCTCTCTCAGCCAGTGATCCCATGGTGGCGTCTCAAAAAAACCATCGAACTTCGGTGGGTGCATCTTCGCCACCTCCTGTATCCATATATCTCCTTGATTTCCCAAGTCTGGGATGCCTTGCTGTCTCTCTTCTAGCTGTAATCCTACCACCACTAGCATTCTATCCAAAACTTGAGAAAATTAGGTCATTTGGTTGACTACCTGACGAAGGATGTCGGGAACAGCAGGCTCAGCATTCGTACCCACGGTTTGCTCTCGTTCATTGTTGACGGACTCTTGTTGTTCGCCCGAGCTGTGGCTAGCCTGATTTGACAGTGAATCAGGGACAGAGGGTGAAACTTACATCTCAGCATTTCTACGTCCGCGTCCACGACCGCGACCGAGTCCACGTCCTCCTCTCAACATACTGTAAGCATACAAACTCAATATACAGGAAATAATATCGTTCTAACGTCCAATTATCAAAAAAGACATGACACGTAAAGGACAAGATCGAGTTTAGGAAAATTTCAACCACCGCTCACATGAAGATGTAGGCAGTACAGTGATGTTATTCGCGTCCGGTTAACTCAAAAAGACACATCTGAACCCTAATTTAACCCAATGACCAAGATATCCATATTCTTAGCTCCGATACCATATTCTGTAACACCCTGAGATATTCAGGATTATTACAGTTCCTTAAATCCTTGATATAAGGATTTACTAGGCTAAGAATTTAAAACAACATTGTTAAATACCAACCGTAAAATTAATTATTACATCGCCAGTCTGAAACGTACAAATCAGCCAACATCAGAATAGAACCTCAAAAGACAAAAAAAAACAACAGCGTACTCAAGTACTTTATTAAAACAAAACACAATCTGACAAATCATCCCGACCGTAACATCACTTTGCACCCTCATCCTCATGCAGCTCTAGTGGTTGTTTCCCCGTCCTCCTGTATCCTGAACATACAACAAATGTCCACCCCCGAATGGGTTAGCACAACGATGCTAGTACAAGTATGATAATTATACAACAACAGATTATTCAACATCTCATGAAGAATAAAGACATCGTCATCAACGACAATAATTACAACGAGTCTCTACTACGAGAAAATTTATAACACTATACAGAATATGATAATTATAACATGATATAACATACACATGGTAATCCCGATGATCCAGCGTTCACTGTATAGATCACAAGATAATCTCGTCGGACCAACACGAGGTGGAAAAACCTATCCAATGATCCAGCGCACGCTAGCATAGATCAAAAAATGATCCCGTCGGACCAACACGAGGTGGACATTCAACAACGACACAAATGCACATCAACATGTATATCATCAATACATAAAACATAATTAAAATACTTGCCTTTGAAAGATGGCAAGAAATAAATACTTCACGACTTCCACAAACTCGAAGGCCGCTCCTTCGATCAACCATTCGCAAACTTTGAACCTTACACAAAAGGAAATAACGACAACTCAACTTACATAACAATTCTAACGTACGAATATCTAACATCTACTACGGCCGAGTTAACATTCTAAGTTGGACGGTTCACGGTTCAACTACTCGATGAACGCTCAGTCGAACTAATGACGTACTTCATGCAAATCAAATGACCATTACGGAGATGAAATGTCGACGTCTAGGAATTCAAGGATATTCAAATAATCATAAATCCATAGTCAAATTCTGTGTATCAATTCCATTACTTGGTTTGATTATTTTAACACATTTCAACCGAGTTCTAGATTAGTTCAACTCCACGATTTTGTTCTTCTATACGCGATCCTTCTTGTCAAAGTTTTAAGTTCAAAATAATTACCACAAAACTAATCACATCGTTCTAACCATCAATATGAAGATTATCACATCAAGAAACCTCTACAACTCATGAACTATACTCGAAGAACACCCTCTACATTTACCTTCTTGAATTCATCTAACACATGTGATAACCTTAACAAATCGTTCCTCAAAAGAGTATTTCAAATCATCGTCAACGGCATGTTACGATTTCAGCAAACTCCATTCCAATGTTTAACAAAATCTAGGCTCAACTATAACCCTTCTTAACAATGAAAATCATAAGTATAAATTCTTCCCATCCTCCTAAAACATGGTGTTCGAATCTATAAGTTATAAATAAACCTTAATATCTCCAGTAGTAATGTTTATAATCGGTATGAACAAGAATTCTAGGTTGGGATAGCATCACATACCTTATTACTGGGGAAAACGATGAAACACTCGGTGGAACTCAACACCGGAAGCCTGAAGACAAATCCAAGATGCTTCCGAAATTCAACCACCAAGTAGAGAGGCTAAATCAAGGGTTATGTTGTGGGAGAGGCTCTCTGGACTTACAGAATTCGGACAAGGAGTGAAGGAGAAAAGTGTGAAATGAAGTGGGTTGATGTTCTATTTATAAGATTATGAACTTTACGTACGTTAGCTACAAGACATTGCGTACGCTATATCCTTAACGTACATTATGGGCAACTTCTTACGTACGTTAACGTTCGTCAGTAGCTCATTGTCTCATTTCTGGCTTCCTTAACGTACGTTAACAATCACATTTACGTACGTAATATGTTCACTATAGCATATGTTATTATACTCCTTTAACGTATGCTATGCCTTGTTGACTTGCTTTATCAAAAGTTGTCCAGGTTCATGCAGGGAATCCTTACCCGACAATATCCTATCTGGCCCCATGCACCAACCACACTTATCTGCCATTGACTGCCTGTTATGTATGCTATGCCTCGCCTATAGCGTACATTATCTTCAGCTCATAACGTACGTTATGCCCAACTTCTAGCGTACGTTATGACGTGCAGATGCATACATGCATGTTTTTGGAAACTCATGAATGTAGGAATACGAATACAGGAAAATCACACCTTGATTATTAATACCTCATAATCAAATGCTATAAGTTTCAAATACAGATGAAATACAAGATAATTATCCAGGAATTACATACTCTCTTTCTAAAAAGAAGTTTTGTCCCGAAACTTGAGATGAAAATATGGGTATCTCGACTTCATACTATCTTCAGTCTCCCAAGTTGCTTCTTCTATTCCATGTCGTGACCATTAAACTTTAACCAAGAAGATGGGTTTATTCCTCAATTGCTTGAATCGACTCTCGAGTATCTTAATTGGCTTCTCCTCGAACGTGCCATCATTAGCTACTTCGATCTCACCAAAATCGATGACATGACTGGGATCCGGTATATACTTCCGTAACTGAGATACGTGAAACACATTATGAGCATGACTCAGCAATGGTGGCAAGTCCAACCTGTAGGCTAACTCCTCAACTCTTTCAAGAATCTCGAATGGTCCGATATATCTCGGACTCATCTTTCATTTCCTCCCAAAACAAAAAATTCCTCGAGTAGGAGAAACTTTAAGAACGACATGATCCCCAGTTACAAATTCTAACGGGCGACGGCGAATGTCGTCATAAGACTTCTCACGACTCTGGGCAGTCAACACTCTTTCGTGAATCAGAGCTACCTTCTCTTGATTCTGTACTATCAACTCTGGTTCCATCTGAATTAAGTCAGATGAATCGTCCCAACATAGGGGTGATCTGCATCTTCATCCATACAATGCTTCAAAAGGTACCATCCTAATGGAAGCATGCCACCTATTATTGTAGGTGAATTCAATCAACGGTATATGAATTCCCAATCAGTCGAATAATATAAGGCACAAGCTCTCAACATGTATTCTACTGTCCGAATAGTCCGCTCGGACTGTCCATCTGTTTGAGGATGATAAGTTGTGCTAAAGTTAAGCTCGATTCCCAAGGCTCAATGAACCGCTTTCCAAAAATGTGACACGAAGCGACCATCTCGATCTGAAATAATGGTCTTCGGTGTACCATGCAATCGAACTATCTCCGCAATAAACACTCGTGCCAACTTTTCTGGCCCCCAAGTAACCTTAATGCCCAGAAAATGAGCTGATTTGGTTAGGCGATCAACTATCACCCAAATCATATTCAATCCCATCCTGATTTTCAGCATGTTAGTGATAAAGTCCATTGATATATCTTCCCACTTCCATTCAGGAATCGGAAGTGGCTTCAACATTCCGGCGGGTCGCTCATGTTCGATCTTAACCTACTGAAAAGTTAAACACTTCGAGACATATTCCGCTACATCTTTCTTCATGTTGCCCCACCAAAAATTCTGCTTCAGATCCTTATACATCTTACTAGTGCCTAGGTGAATAGAATAGGGCATACTGTGAGCTTCCTTCATGATTGTCTGCTTCAAAACTTCAATATTAGGAACACAGAGTAGACTTTGAAATCTCAAAACTCCATCCTCATGAATTACAAATCCTGGGGCCTTTCCCTTGCTCACTTCTTTATGTAACCGAATCATCACAGGATCATCTAATTGCTTAGATTTGATTTCTTCGGTCAATGATGAAGTTAATTCCATCACACATAATTGTCATTGAACGCCTTGTAACTATACTTCAATTCCTTCACGAATCAACTCTCGTTGAATGCTGGATAGGGATGTGAGCATCTCCAGCATTCGAACAGAAATGGGTTTGCGGCTCAGTACCTCAGCCACTACGTTCGCTTTACCTGGATGATATTGAATTTCCAAATCATAGTCCTTAATCAATTCCAGCCATCTCTTCTGCCACATGTTTAACTCTTTTTGACTGAAAATGTATTTAAGACTCTGATGATCTGTGAAGATTTGACAGTGAGTCCCGTACAGATAGTGTCTCCATAACTTGAAGGCAAAAACAACAACTGCCAGTTCCAGATCATGAGTCGGATAATTTACTTCATATGGTTTCAATTGTCGTGAAGCGTACGCGATCATCTTCTCACTCTGCATCAGTACACAACCGAGACCTTGATTTGAGGCGTCCTGTAAACTATGAATCCTTCAGTTCCTCGTGGTAGTGCTAGAATTGGAGCCGCCGTCAATTTCTTCTTCAATTCATCAAAACTGGCCTGACAGATCTCGTTCCATTCAAACTTTTGGGTTTTCTGCAGTAATCGAGTAAGTGGATGGGTAATTTTGGAAAACCTTCCACGAATCGACGATAATACCCAGCAATTCCTAAGAAACTTCTAACTTCCTTCACGTTCTTAGAGACTTCCATTCCAAAATTGCCTCGATTTATGGGGATCTACTCGTACCCCTTCCGCTGACACCACGTGACCAAGGAACATCCCTTCCTTTATCCAGAATTCACAATTAGAAAGTTTGGCATGTAACTACTCGCTCCTCAAGAGGTTCAAACGATCTGTAAGTGCTTCTCATGCTCTCCGGACTCTTAGCGTATATCATCGATAAACACAACTACGAATTTATCCAAGTACTCTATGAAAATTCGATTGATTAAATGCATAAACACAACAGGCACATTAGTGAGACCAAACGGCATTAATACAAACTCATAGCGTCCGTAATGAGTTCTGAATGCTGACTTCAGGACATCTAATTCTTTAATCCTCAATTGATGGTATCCCGTGTTGTGCGGCGATTAATACGCCTCGATGGCGATCGACATAGTGATCTGAGAGCCAACCATAGAAGGCATACTCTGGACGAACACCCCAAGATCGGCACCCACGGCGATCGTCTTTTGGTATCTGGTGATCGTCCTTTGGTATCTGGCGATCATCTTTGATGTCCAACCAGAGACGATCGTCTCATGCCACGTATATATCCAGCATCCGTCAAAGTCGTCGAATACTGAATCTTGGACGGTAACCCACGTGCAGATCCACAAAAGGCACCGACAGATAGGACCTTTGACCCCAGCCTGTCATCTACCTCACCTACCGACAAGGCCGCCGAAAGATACAAAGTGGGTCCTCCCCGGACAACGACTCAGGACGCGTGCAGGCTTCCCATTGGCTCACATAGTGTTGCCGGCGGCCAGCCTCGAACTTTAAAGGGAAACGGCCCACGTGGACGGGACGATCGGCCACTTTATTATAATATAGAAAACGGCGATCGCCTGCGATCGCCGGAGAGGCCCCAACAGCCTTGTCTCCTATAAATAGGAGGCTTACAACAGTGTCCAGGGATCAAGGCTATTATCTTCATAAACACGGAATGACATCATCGTGAATACAGAGAGAATAAGAACTCATATGGCAATTACTTACACATTCATAGTGATTCATATACACTCACAGAACATCAAAAGCAAGAACTCACAGATCTCCCTATCTGGTTCTTCCGGCAATCTACACGCTCTACAGCTTAGATAACTAGAAGTCATTACACTCATTGTAATAGATTCTAACATTAATATTTGTACTCAACAGTATATTTATTAATAACATCTCGCGAGAGCATTCAAGCCCGGGACTAACAACCCCGGCAAATCTTGTGTTATTTATTTTCTCACGGAAGTGTTCTCGCATTTGTTTGTTACTCGATCATTCCAGCAATACTATCTCAGGATAATATTTTGGGAAACAACAATTGGCGCTAGAGGAAGGGGCTGCATCTAAACCTTCATTTTTATTCCTACCGTCTCGAAGAACATGTTAGGAGTATGCCCTCGAATGCCAATCATAGGTTGTTGAGTGAGAGCATTGTACTTGTAATTATGTAAACCATTTATATAAGGCAAATGAATGTTTCTTTATTTACTGGTAGTTACTGGCATTCCTAACTCATAAATAAACATATAGAAACTAGTCCATGTATTTGAGAGCAAAACGTTCCACTCCTTATTGGATAAGGGGGTCGGCACTGGAAAGGTTATAGCTCAAATACTTAATCGTTCGCAAGTCGATGAAACTTGACCGGGCGTTAAGTTTATGTGAAGACTTGTATGACGTGTTCTTTGACATGGAGAGTGCCTGTCGAACACTAATGGTTAGTGGGAGCACACGTTATAGGTATGCTAATTGGATTAGTATACTCGAACCGACTCACCCTCGATTCGTCACATGGATTTCACTCAGGACGATCAATGACGGAATCGAAAGGTTGTGATAGGTATTCGTGAACCTTCGACTTGAGGATTTAGTAGGGATGTGCTTGTGACGTCAAGATTTTCATTAGAGTAGTTCGACCACGTAAACCGGAAGGCGGGGTCAACCTCGACGTGCATCTTGACAGTAAGTAGCAGGACCTACCGAATACCAAGATAGAATTCTTTCTCCGTTATTGAGCGGGTTATATGTCCTATGCGGTTATTGGCGAGATGAGATCATAAGTCTTTGGCCAAAGCATTGGAGCTAGTTGTATTAGATACACGGCACTCGATGATCTCGATTTGCATTAACGCATGCATAGCGTCAATCTGAGATATGGTTTGGTACCGTGACCCTATAACTTGATCGGGACATTTGAAAGAAGGGTTTATACGTATACTGGTATTCACGACAGAATGGTTCTTGAATGATCCCAATCATTCGTTCTCAGTCGGGGTACAGTGTAGGCCACCAGGCTGGCTAGGTGGTGCTACTACTCTTTGGTTCCTCCCATTGCTGACTGAGACGGACCTACCGAGTCACGCATTAGGATTGACATCGGAATGAATCGAGCTATTTCTCTCATTATGAATATTAGATATTGGATATCTAATTTTGGAACATTTGATGTTTAAATCGATTTATTGGATAAATTGATTTACGGCCTAATGAATTAAATAAATTACTGGGTGATTAATTTAATTCATGAATATAATTATTTCTTGGAGAAATTAATTATGTTATTTTGTATTTGATATGTTTAATTAATTGGATTAATTAAACGACATAAATACATCGGAACGGAATAGGAGTTTATCTGTTTGGACTCACGGGAGTCCGAAACGAACCGAACTCGACCGTTTTCTAGCATGGCCCAACCCCCCACTTATTACCATGTGTGTGTATTGACTTGTCCCCATCATGGTTTTGGAATCTCATGTGATTGAGGGGACAAGTATCATATACATTATATGGGGAATCAAATCATGATATATGTATTTGTTTTCATGTGGGTTGAATAAGAATATATAGAAGACTTTGATCTCTCATCCTTACAACACTTCTTGGCATTTACGTATCATTGAGTTTGAGAGAGATAGAGAGAGAAAATTGTTTTCTCTTTAGTCATCTTCTTCTTCAACCTTGTTCTTGTTTTTCTTAGAGAAAAATATCAAGACATAAAGAGAGAGTAAGATTAAAACACTTAGAGTGTAGTAATCTTTACATATATAGCTTCATCACCTAGCTCTAGCCGTATCCTCGGAGGATAGCAAGGTGTTGTCATTCCGTTCGTTTCTCCGGCGCGTGGCAAGTAGAGACGCGGTGCTTTCGGCATTGGATCGTTCAAGAGCTTGGGGAATAGCTCAAGAGAAGGTTACCATTTAATCAACGGACTTCGAGGGTTAGTTTCTTACGACTCTTGCTTTTCGTTTATATATTCATATATACGTAGCTCGATCGATCCTCGTAGGGATTCGGATCGAATTAATTTTCGTTTTACCGCTTCATTTGGGCCTTCATTTTAGGCACCGAATCCCAACGGTGGTATCGGGCGTAGGTCTTGCGATCGTATATACGATATTAGCGTTTGGAATGCTTGATTAGATGATGAATGATTTGGA
This sequence comes from Orobanche coerulescens, assembly GCA_033398695.1. Classification (NCBI taxonomy): domain Eukaryota; kingdom Viridiplantae; phylum Streptophyta; class Magnoliopsida; order Lamiales; family Orobanchaceae; genus Orobanche; species Orobanche coerulescens. The sequence goes on along the minus strand of JAWKAU010000105.1, from coordinate 348,743 downwards.
ATCATTTTAGTCATAATCGTGGTATATATATTTTACGTTCATTGTAGTTATATTTTTCGTAAGTTTATGTCTAAATATAAATCTTAATTTCTTGGAAATATGATTTATATTGAAGATATGAATGTTGAAAAATATTGATATTGGATATCCGGTCGAAAATCGAGCTCGAATCGTCGTCGGACGATTTTCGGACAAAGGCGAGTTCTTTGCCAGGTGACTCGGCCGTGTCCGTGACACGGGCCGTGTCGGCGATCCCGAGCCATCGCCGAGCGGGACCCGACCGTGTCGGAGACACGGGCCGTGCCGGCCAGAATGCCGTCGTGATCGGCCATGCGAGCATGTCTGCGGCATCTTGCCGGCGATGACTTCGGCCATGGCAGCCAATTTCGCCCGGCTCGATTTTTCGTGTATTCTTGAAAATTAATCTCCATGTTAAATTGGATTTAATATGATTAAAATGATTTATGGTATTTCATTTTATAAGGAAATTTGATTAATTGGAATATTTATGGTCGCATCAATTATTTTGAGCGTTATCATATTACCGATTGTGTGAATCGAAAGGATCGGTTCGAATTGTTGATTGGATCAAAGAATCACTACGCATTCCAATTATATAGTATAAATAGGATGAATGCTTTTAGAATGGGGAAGTGGTTCGTGGACTTAGATTTGAATCGTTCGTTTTATTCGATTGGGTTGTAAAGGCCGTTTTGAGCCTATTTATTTTACTAGAAATGTTTGTATCTAGGATGCAATTTTCAATGTAAATTTTATATGTAATGACGAAGACCGGAGGAAGATCCATTTCGAGAAGACGAAGATTCAAGACGAAGACTTGTAATTAGATTACGAAGTTTTTGTTTTCTAGGAACGGTCCATGAACCACATGTTGGTAGCAACTAGGTTGTGAATGGTTGTTTCATATTGTATGAATGCCACAAACGCGCTAATATGATTAATGTGCAAAGTGCAACGTAAATCGCGAAAATTCTCCCACAATAAATTATTAAGTTTATAAGGTTTCAAGGTTTTCCTTCCCTCCATCGAGTTTTCGGGAAATTGAAATCCAAACCGGATGTGCTATGCTTCCGAGTTATCGGGGTAGTCGTTCGGGGAGGACGGATAGATTACCGGGAGCGCATTGGATGCCTTTCGGTTGGAGCAAATTTTATCCCTAGAAACCTGATAGGTTGCCGGATAAGATTCAATTGTGAAACTGATTTGCGTCGATGGTATAAACTTAACTTGTTCACGAACCATAGAAACCGTATAGGTTGAGGGGAGTGAACAAGGGGAAAAAGAAGATCGAATCATCCATTAGATGGGTTGGTGTTGGACACCACTTTATGAAAATTAATAGACTAGAAACCTGTTCGGTTGCCCTCTATTAAGATTTATAAAGAACTCGATCACCACTATGAAGTTGAGCGACGATACTTCCGGATTTCACATGGGAGTGTGTTATTCCGATAAAAATAGTGGGAGCTGGGTAACAAGAATAGAAAAGACCTTAATTCTATACTCAGAATATAATATAACAAGTCACTAATTAATCTGTTATACTTAATGCAGACATAACTCAATATGACAATGAATCCACTCGCAATTCTACTCGAAAAGAACACCTTAATGGGACCTAACTTTGTGGATTGGCTCCACAATCTGATGATTGTCCTAAGTATAGAGGCATTGGGATACGTCTTGGAGACGGACATTCCGGCGCCTCCTGTGCGGACCCGAGCCAATCAGGAAGAGATTGAAAACCACGAAAAGTGGGTTAAGGATGACGTGAAAGTCCGTGCTTATATGATGGCTTCCATGTCTAATGAGCTTCGAGAGAGCTCATGAGAAAATGACTTACGCTGGCGATTCTATCTCACTTAACCGAGCTTTATGGTGAGCACGGAATCGCTAGATATGAGATATCCAAGCAAGCTCGGTGCAAGGATGAAGGAAGGTGAGAAAGTTGGGGAACACGTCCTCAAAATGATATCCATGATCGAGAGATTGGAGGCTCTTGATTTTAAAATGGATACTTCTCTCAAACCGACCTTATCCTACAGTCTCTCCTGATTCCTTCTCACGGTTTGTTATGAACTTCAACCGCAATGAGATTGCATGTAATTTAGCTGGGCTAATGAACAAGCGGTGACCGCTCGATCTCGGATGAAGACCCCACGAGATGAAGGAGTCTCGCACTTGTGATTTCTTGGACTTGAAGTCTAAGAATAAGAAGAAAAAGACCAAGAAGCGGATGGAACACAAGCTAAGGACCTTAAGGGAAAGGGCAAGGCCCCGATGGTTCCAAAGAACAAGAAGAAGAAGGATGCTTGTCTCAAGTGCGGTGAGTGGGCCCTTTGGGCTAGAGCGTCCGATTCTTCATGGCACTTCAGTCTGAGAACTTTTAGTTTTGGAAACAAATTGTTCGCTCTTTGTATTTTCAACTTCTGATCTTGGATTCTAGTGCTAGTTCTCATATTTGTACCGTGAATCAAGATCTGGAACAAAGTAGGAAGCTTGGAGCTGGAGAAGTCATGATCACGGTCGGTAGCGGGCATAGTGTCGAGGCAACCGACATAGGATCACTTTTTGGGTTTAGAATCCGGCTTTGTTTTGACTTTAGAAGATGTACTTGTTTTGCCCAAGGGGCACAAAAACATTGTATCCATTCCGGTCATGGACCGAAAAGGCTTTTCATTTTTCATTGGTGATGGTTCCTGCAAAATTTATTTTAGAAATAAACTAGTGGGTACTGCTACATTGTTGAATGGATTGTATCATCTAAATCTCAGCAACAAAGTAGTTGTGAATACTATGACTAGAAAACGTGGTAGGGATGAAACCACTCAAGTTTTGAAATGGCATCTTAGACTTGGTCATGTTGGTCAGACCAAGGTTTACAAGATGGAAAAAGATGGACTTATGGGTCCATTGGGATCGGATCCCTTTCCTACTTGTGAATCTTGCCTTAAAGGCAACCGACTAAGTCCCCTTCACGGGGACTTTTGAAAGAGCCGCGATAAGCGGGATTAATCCATACCGACGTATGTGGTGCTTTGGAAGCAGCACGTGACGGATATCAATATTTCATTACGTTTACAGATGATCATACTAGGTATGGTTATGTATACTTAATGAAACATAAATCCGAGGCCTTTGAGAAATTCCAGCAATTCAAGGCCCTAGTCGAGAAACAAACTGGTAATCATATCAAAGCACTTCGGTCGGACCGAGGTGGCGAGTATATGAGTACGGAGTTTGATGAGTTTCTTAAGGAACATGGAATAGTTTCACAACTAACACCTCCAGGTACTCCTCAGTTAAATGGTGTGTCAGAAAGAAGGAACCGGACCCTGTTGAACATGGTCCGTTCCATCTTGGGCTATCTTGACTTGCCGATTTACCCGTGGGGGTATGCACTTCGATTGCCGCGTATATCTTGAGCAGATGTCCTTCTAAATCCGTTCCTAAAACTCCACATGAGATGTGGGAAGGAAGAAAACCAAGTCTTAATCATATTAGGATTTGGGGATGTCCGCTTATGTCAAGAAGACTAAGGTGGAAAAGTTGGAAGCTAGGTCTCGAAGGGATGTTTCATTGGATTCCGTCTGGGACGATGGGATATCTATTCTACATGCCCGAAGATCAAAGGATCGTTGTTGCTTTACAAGCACACTTCTGGAAGATGAGTTCATTCGGGAAGGCGGAGCGGTAGAAGTATTTCTTTAGAAGAATACAATGAAACACCTCGAGAGACACTGTGCAAGAAATCGAACTTTCTGAAACACAAGTACAACCACCTCGTAGGTCTAGTAGGGTGTCTCATTTACCTGATAGGTATGGGCTTGTGCACTTGGAGGAGCTGGGTCTCCATGAGGTTCCAAGTGATAGCCAAGAGACCGACCCGACGACCTATGACCAAGCGATGGTGGATGTAGACTCCGCGAAATGGCGTGAAGCTATGGAAGCTGAGATAGACTCGATGCATGTAAATCAGGTCTGGACTCTAGTAGACCGCCCCAAGGGCATAGTGCCCATTGGGAATAAGTGGATCTACAAGAGAAAAACTGATGGTGATGGCAAGGTTGACGCCTATAAGGCCAGACTTGTGGCAAAGGGTTATACCCAGAAGGAAGGGATCGATTACCACGATACCTTCTCGCCCGTAGCCATGATCAAGTCTATTCGCATGATGCTTGCTATAGCTGCCTACCACGATTATGAGATATGGCATGTAACACCCCAAACTAGGCGGATATTACAGTGCCGTGGACCCCCGACTGGGACCCACCAGGCGAATGAAAAAGGATGAATTACACAGGGTAAATGTAGTACCGAACCACATTACAACATCAATTACTCCGATTAGGAGTTTCATACAACACACCCAGGATAAAATAGAATACATGTGTATCTTATGTGACGATAAAATACACAACACTGAATGAAACGAGTATTCAAACGGAAAGTCTGCAGCGGAATAAATAAAGGAAACATAAATGACTGAATAAGACTGGGGCCCCCTACTAGTATCACTGGGACTCCTCGCCGTCACCGTGCTCTCCCCGTGCCTTAGCCTTGCCATGACACAGCAGCATCCCCAACGAAATCGATTACAGAACAACAATGATCATGGTTTGAAAATACACAATCATGATATATCTGAAATTATGAATTATCCTGTCGAAACATACGCAATCAAACATGCTATATGAATCGACTATCGGTACAGCTCAAAGGAATGGCGCCACACTACGTCCGGGATGGAAATGTGTCCGTGCACAAGCCACCAACGAGTATCGATCGAATACACGTGTGGTCTTGTACCTAATCAGTCTCACGAAGCCATCAACTCGTGTGCACAGTCCAATGTGAGGCCACCAACCAACACACGACTATAATGTGCCCGACATGAAAATCCTACACATACCAACCGGCACGCCAGTATGACCCGGAATGCCACAATATGACAAAAGTGACAACGAAAATGAATAATGACTCACCAAGATTAAATGATGGTGAAATGAATGATAGCTCAATGAAATGATTGGAACCGTCGTTCCTTATGACTGAGGTGATTAATTGACAATGACAAGTTTTGATACGATTAAGACAATGATGAATGAGTTACGATTATGAATGAACAACAACAAAAGGAATGAATATCCTTTTAACCGAGTAAGAATTAACTTACACAATACCGGTGACAATTATCCTTCCACGAACAACGTCCTAATTGAGATATCGGTCGCTCGAACAACCTTGAATTATACAATATCCAACAACTCGTTCAATATACGAATCAAACACGAAGATATCGAACTCAAAACGTCGATACGATTAAACTAAGTTCATTGGGGCATTATATCGAATACGTTGTGGCCAAATTCCGATTGTTTACAATCAAATCTCAATGAACCACTATCAAATCCCCCAAGAGGTGTTTCAAACCAATAAACACCTTCCAAATGATCAATAATCCGAAATGAATATCCGAAAACGTGATTATAACGACAATTAATCGAAAACCCCCAATTTCAACTCGATAATCAAAGTGTTCTTGAATAATCATTCGATAATCCAATGAATCCTTATACAAACTCATAATCATATACATACCCCTTCATATAACATGATTAAAACGTCCAAAACATCATATCTCAACACAAAATCGAAGTCCAAAGTGTCGAAGAAATTACCTCTTGAATATCCAATCACTTCGATCCGAAGAACATGAGTTTAATCGAGTATCCAAGCTTCCCAAATGATTGAAGGTGATGAAAAATACACACTCAAATGATAATTTATGAAGAAAACTCTCCCTCAAGCCTCTCTCTCTCGTAAAAGGTGGAAAAACTGGAAGGAATGAGCTGAAATGCTCAAAAAATGAATTTATAGGGGTTGACTACCCTGCCGGACACGGCCCGTGCCGATCGGCACGGTCGTGTCGCACAGCTGGCCGACAGGTGGCCGACAGGGACTCGACCGTGTCCGTCTTGACACAGTCGCGGCGCGGAGGGCCTACCGACAGTGACCCGTCCGACAGCGACTCGGCATGACTCGACCGTGCCAGACGACACGGTCGGGCGTGCTGGGCAGACGATTCTGGCCTATCCGGAAGGGTTCGACTCGGCCGTGCCAAACGACACGGTCGAGTCCTGTGGGCAGATACTTCGGAACTTTCCGGACGAGTACGGCATGGGCCGTGTCGGACGACACGACCGAGTCCGGTCGGCAGTGATCGGCCAAAAGCTGAAAAATGAGCGGGTGAGATAAAACGACCATAACTCTCTCGTCCGGACTCCGATTGACTCACCGTTTGAACCATTGGAAAGATAACTCGATGCTATATAATATTGCAAAGATTTAGAATTTTGGCAGTTACCAAAAATTAATGGTGATCTAACAAAGTCGAACTCATATGAGGAAAGTTGAAACAATGAACAATAACGATACACAACTCGAAGTTTTTCCGAACGGTGAACACGGTGAAATAACATGATTGATGAATGATTATAATTGAGTGAAAATACACTGAGTGACAATTACAGACTGATAATTACTGAATGAAAATGAATGAATTACAACCGGGTATTACATGGCAAATGGACATAAAGACGGCTTTCCTTAATGGATTCCTCGAGGAGGAAATCTATATGGAGCAGCCTAAAGGCTTTGTGTCTGAAGTCGATATCCAGAAAGTGTGCAAGCTTCAGCGTTCCATTTATGGACTGAAGCAAGCGTCGCGTAGTTGGAACCTTCGTTTTGACGAGGCGGTCAAAGAGTTTGACTTCGTGCAAAATGAAGAGGAACCTTGTATATATAAGAAAGTTAGTGGGAGCAAGATCGCATTCTTAGTACTATATGTAGATGACATTCTACTAATAGGAAATGATGTGGGAATGCTCGATTACGTAAGCTTGGCTTTGAGTAATTTCTCCATGAAAGACTTGGGAGAAGCAACCTATATTCTTGGTGTTCGACTCTACCGGGATAGAGCGAAGAGAACAATAGGCCTTTCCCAAGCCCTCTATATAGATAAGATCTTAAAGCGATTTAAGATGGATGATTCTAAAAGAGGGTTCCTACCGATGCAACATGGAATAAAACTCACCTTGAAGATGTGTCCTCAAAGTGAGGAACAACGCAAGAAAATGAGTAATATACCATATGCTTCGGCCGTGGGTAGCCTTATGTATGCTATGTTGTGTACAAGACCTGACATTGCGCATCTTTGTAAGCGTGGTGAGTAGGTTTCGAGGCAAACCCGGGTAGGGAACATTGACCTTTGTAAAGAACGTTCTCAAGTACTTGAGAAGAATGAGAGATATGGTTCTTATGTATGGCGGTGGAGATTTGGATGTGGTGGGATTCACTGATTCGGACTTCCAAGGACTGAAGGACGACTCGATGTCCACATCTGGCTACATATTTACTCTTAATGGAGGAGCAGTATCTTGGCGTAGTGCCAAGCAAAGCGCGACTGCTGATTCCACTGTCAGCCGAGTATCAAGCGGCCTCGGAGGCTTCCAAGGAAGGGTTACGGATTAAGAAGTTTCTAGGAGAACTTCAAATGATACCATGTCTTTGAGCTGCTGTTCATTTATCGCGACAACGACGGAGAGCACGAGGCCAAGGAGCCGAGGTTTCACAACACCAAACATATTGAGAGGAAGTATCATCTCGTAAGAGAATTTGTTCGCAAGGGATACATTGTCTTTGCATAGAGTAGACTCGGCCGACAACGTCGCCGATCCACTGACCAAGCCACTATCTCAGACTAGCTTGGAGCGTCATCTGGAGAACATGGGTATTAGATACCATAGTGTGTGGCATTGAGTGCAAGTGGGAGATTGTTAGGAGTATGCCCTCGAATGCCACTCAGAGGTTGTTGAGTGAGGGCATTGTACTTGTAATTATGTAAACCATTTATATAAGGCAAATGAATGTTTCTTTATTTACTGGTAGTTACTTGCATTCCTAACTCGTAAATAAACATATAGAAACTAGTCCATGTATTTGAGAGCAAAACGTTCCACTCCTTATTCGATAAGGGGGTTGGCACTGGAAAGGTTATAGCTCAAATACTTAATCGTTCGCAAGTCGATGAAACTTGACTGGGCGTTAAGTTTATGTGAAGACTTGTATGACGTGTTCTTTGACATGGAGAGTGCCTGTCGAACACTAATGGTTAGTGGGAGCACACGTTATAGGTATGCTAATTGGATTAGTATACTCGAACCGACTCACCCTCGATTCGTCACATGGATTTCACTCCGGGACAGTCAATGACGGAATCGAAAGGTTGTGATAGGTATTCGTGAACCTTCGACTTGAGGATTTAGTAGGGATGTGCTTGTGATGTCAAGATTTTCATTAGAGTAGTTCGACCCTGTAAACCGGAAGGCGGGGGTCAACCTCGACGTGCATCTTGACAGGCAAGTAGTAGGTCCTACTGAATACCAAGATAGAATTCTTTCTCCCGTTAGTGAGCGGGTTATATGTCCTATGCGGTTATTGGCAGATGAGATCATAAGTCTTTGGCCAAAGCATTGGAGCTAGTTGTATTAGATACACGACAGCTCGATGATCTCGATTTGCATTAACGCATGCATAGCGTCAAGTACAGATATGGTTTGACTGACCGTGACCCTATAACTTGATCGGGACATTTGAAATAAGGGTTTATACGTATACTGGTATTCACGACAGAATGGTTCTTGAATGATCCCAATCATTCGTTCTCAGTTGGGGTACAGTGTAGGCCACCAGGCTGGCTAGGTGGTGCTACTACTCTTTGGTTCCTCCCATTGCTGACTGAGACGGACCTACCGAGTCGCGCATTAGGATTGACAACGGACGGAATGAATCGAGCTAATTCTCTCATTATGAATATTAGATATTGGATATCTAATTTTGGAACATTGGATGTTTAAATCGATTTATTGGATAAATTGATTTACGGCCTAATGAATTAAATAAATTACTGGGTGATTAATTTAATTCATGAATATAATTATTTCTTGGAGAAATTAATTATGTTATTTTGTATTTGATATGTTTAATTAATTGGATTAATTAAACGACATAAATACATCGGAACGGAATAGGAGTTTATCTGTTTGGACTCACGGGAGTCCGAAACGAACCGAACTCGACCGTTTTCTAGCATGGGCCAACCCCCCACTTATTACCATGTGTGTGTATTGACTTGTCCCCATCATGGTTTTGGAATCTCATGTGATTGAGGGGACAAGTATCATATACATTATATGGGGAATCAAATCATGATATATGTATTTGTTTTCATGTGGGTTGAATAAGAATATATAGAAGACTTTGATCTCTCATCCTTACAACACTTCTTGGCATTTACGTATCATTGAGTTTGAGAGAGAGAGAAAATTGTTTTCTCTTTAGTCATCTTCTTCTTCAACCTTGTTCTTGTTTTTCTTAGAGAAAAATATCAAGACATAAAGAGAGAGTAAGATTAAAACACTTAGAGTGTAGTAATCTTTACATATATAGCTTCATCACCTAGCTCTAGCAGTATCCTCGGAGGATAGCAAGGTGTTGTCATTCCGTTCGTTTCTCCGGCGCGTGGCAAGTAGAGACGCGGTGCTTTCGGCGTTGGATCGTTCAAGAGCTTGGGGAATAGCTCAAGAGAAGGTTACCATTTAATCAACGGACTTCGAGGGTTAGTTTCTTACGACTCTTGCTTTTCGTTTATATATTCGTATATACGTAGCTCGATCGATCCTCGTAGGGATTCAGATCGAATTAATTTTCATTTTACCGCTTCCGCTGGGCCTTCGTTTTAGGCACCGAATCCCAACAGAACACTCACTGTTCCCCGGGCATATACTTGAAGAAACACTCACTGTTCTTTAAAAGAAAAGCCTTCAGAAAAATGACGTCTGCAACGACCTCCAAGAGAGCCACCCTGCGATCTGCCGGAAACCTCATTCCAGCCCGGACCGAATCCCAGCCCACGGCGGAAGGTGACCACAGCGACGCAAGGCTCTCACTCCCGCCCCCGAGGGACGGTCCTAGCCTCTCACTCGATCAGTTCCAGACCGCGGAACAGATTGAGGAGGCTATAGCCATCCTCAGGGAACGACGGAGGGCATGCGACTCGCCCAACATCACTCCTTCAGCCATCCGCTGAGTAGACAAGCGGAAGCTCAAGGGGATATATGTTGAGAAATCGACGGAAAGCCCCGAGCCGCGGGAGAAAGCTATCGTTAGGCGGGATGACTCTGTCTTCAGCCGCCTGGGAAGCGATCCCTCATGGCGACCCGGACACTCAGGCCCCAGCTGGGAGACATCAGTATCTGAATCCTTTACTAGGAGTTCGGCATATCCGACTCCCAGAAGACAAGCCGGTCAGCGGACCCCCGCTCTCCCAAGAAGTGAGCCCGCTGGCAGAGAACTCATCGTCCACCATGGGGCCAGGGGATCTGTGCACGATCGCCTTGGCTCGCGCTCCGGGAGCCAATCAGCGAGCATTCAGGCGACGGCGATGGCCGCCATGCAGCGCCAGCTCGACGAGATGAAGGCGCTCCTGGAAACTGGGGCAGGCGCCAGTAGATCGATCGCTGGACCAAGTGAACCACTCGCGGTCCAGATCGAGATCGCCCCAGTTCAACCAAAGATGGCTCCCCCACAAACACCTCTATATGAGGAGAGATCGGATCCGGAGACCCACTTGAGCGGGGGTCTATGTCGTGGTACCTCCAGAGCCGGGGTCTATGTCGTGGTACCTCTAGATCCGACCATCTCTAAAGACGCGCTCATCACCTTCTCCAACAAGGACAGGGAGGGAGTACAATGCCCCAAAGAGGATGCATTGGTGATCTCTGCTTGTATCCTTGGGAAGATGGTTGACCGCGTGCTGGTTGACAACGGGAGCTTCTGCAACATCATATTCAAGTCCGCTCTTGACCCGCTCGGCAATCTAAGTAAGTTCATCAAGCCGTTCGACACCGTGCTTCAAGGGTTCGGCGACAGCACAGTCCAAGCCTACGGAAGGATCAAGCTCTCTGTCGAGCTAATATGCTTTTACGATCCCAAGGTTAGGATTACTAGGAACCTAAATTTTGTAATCATAGATAGGCCCAGCATCTATAATGGGTTCCTAGGTCGTCCGTTTCTAGAAACCTTTGAGGCGGTCACCTCGTCTTTCTTTTACTGTATCAAATTCCCCACTGCCGATGGGACGGTCGGTACTGTAAAAGGAGATCAGCTAATGGCAAAGAAATGTTTGAACTACTCCTATGTCGTAACTTCTTTCAATACTTCCCATGCTATGTGTAACATTGAAACGATCGACGATCAATCCATGGAGATCGATGAGCCAAGCACATCGTACCAACTCGATTCAGAGGACGCCATCTCACATCGATTAACGGACGACATCGAGCCAAGGATCGGTTTCGAGCCAAGTATCGACATCGATCCAAGAATCGAGTCCGGAAATCGTTCCAAACTAGAGGCGTCCGTCCCCGTTGAAGAGTTGGAAAATATAACGATAGATCCGGTTCGCCCGGAGCGGGAAGTACAGATCGGCGCAAGCATCGATCGCGAATTGAAAGAGGGACTGATCAATTTACTACGTAAGAACATCAGAGTCTTTGCCTGGTCGCATCAAGATATGGTTGGCATAAGTCCTGAACACGCTTGTCACTATCTAAAAATCGACCCGGCAAGGAAGCCTGTTCACCAGAAACATAGGAAATTCGGTCCTGAGAAGTACGCGGCGCTCGACATAGAGGTCAAAATGTTACTCAACAACAAACTAATCGGAGTAGCTACAGATGATCCACAGTGGGTCGCCAATGCGGTGCTCGTCAAAAAGCCAACTGGCTCCTGGAGGTTGTGCATCGACTTCACCGACCTCAACGCGGCATGTCCAAAAGATCACTTTCCGATGCCTCATATTGATCACTTGGTCGATAGTACAGCAGGCTGCGAAATGATGTCGTTCATGGATGATTTCACCGGATACCATCAAATCCCAATGGCGGAGAAAGACATAAAGCACACATCTTTCCACACGGAGAAGGACATATACTTTTGGGTCCGAATGTCGTTCGGGTTGAAGAATGCGGGGGCAACCTACCAATGTCTAGTCAACGGAATGTTCGCCAATCAGATCGGCAAAACGATGGAGGTCTACATTGACGACATCATGGTCAAAAGCCTCAAGAAGGAAGACCACCACAATGACCTCGCCGAGACATTCGCCATCCTAGAGAAGTTCAACATGAAATTGAACCCCAAGAAATGCAACTTCGGGGTGGGCTATGGAAAATTCCTGGGGCACATCGTAAGCCAAAGGGGTATCGAGGCGAACCCCACCAAGATTCATGCGAACCTCGACATCCAGGAGCCACGGAATGTCAAGCAAGTGCAACGACTCACAGGTTGTTTAGCCGCCCTCAACCGCTTCATATCTCGGCTCGGCGATAAAAGTAAGCCTTTCTTCGCGACCATAAAGAACAAGAAGTTCGCATGGATGAAGGAGAGTCAAGTAGCGTTCGCCAAAATCAAGGAATATCTATCTAACCCTCATATCCTGGCAAATCCGATCCCCGGTGAGAAATTATTCCTTTACCTAGCGGCCTCAGAGGTCGCACTGAGTGCCGTTTTGGTGCGAGCGGAGGGACAAGTCCACTTGCCGATCTACTACGTTAGTCAAGCGCTCCACGACGCAGAGACACGTTATACACCATTGGAGAAGATCGCCTACGCTCTGGTCATGAGTGTTCGCAAGCTAAGGGCCTACTTCTTCGAACATCAAGTGGAGGTTCTGACGGCTCTCCCTCTGAGGCAAGTTCTACACCGACCGAAAACCAACGAGCGACTCCTCAAGTGGTCACTGGAGATCGCCCAATATGGTTTCACATACGCTCCCTGCATGACGATCAAAGGCCAGGCTCTGGCGGACTTCGTGGTGGAATTAACATTCCCTCACAGTCCGCCCAGGTCGGTCGCCCTACCTGGAAGCTATACGTGGATGGTTCAGCGACCAACTCGCGAGCAGGGGCAGGGATTGTCCTCATTAGCCCCGACGGCCAAAGTTTCACAAATGCCGTGCGTTTCGGGTTTCATGCGACCAACAATGAAGACGAATACGAAGCCTTGGTAGGCGGGCTCGATCTAGCCCTCGCCCTAGATGTTCGTCGCCTTCATATCTTCATGGAATCCCTCTTGGTCGTGAACCAAGTCAAAGGAGAATATGAGGCGCGCGGCGAACAGATGGTCAAATACCAAGAGCTGGTCGCCGAAATGTGCACGAAATTTGAGGAAGTGCTAATCGAACAAGTCCCGAGAGAGCACAACTCCCAGACCGATGCCCTATCCAAGCTAGCGTCGTCAGATGGGGCAGCCGACTTCTCTAATATCCAAATTACAAAATCAGCAAGGCCGGCGATCGACGGAAACCTGGTTACCACGGTCGCCGTTGCCGAGGAGAACTGGATGACTCCGTTCATCAAATACTTAAAAGATGGAACGGTCCCTGACGACTGTATCAAAGCTCGCCAACTCCAGCTCCGTGCGACCAGATACACCATATTCGACGACCGGCTTTACAAGCGAGCTTTCAGCCTTCCCCTCCTCAAGTGTATTACACCGGAGGAAGGTCGGCTCGTTTTAGCCGAAATCCATGATGGGATCTATGGAAACCATGCTGGCGGATGAGCTCTCATCCATAAAACAACCAGGTAAGGTTTTTTCTGGCCGTCACTTCAGAAGGATGCGATCGCCTATGCCAGATCGTGTCATAGGTGTCAAGTAATGGGACCAAACATCAAACTCTCCCCCGAGCAACTCACTTCAATGTACAGCCCTTGGCCTTTCCCCCAATGGGGCATTGACCTTATAGGTCCCTTGCCGACAGCGCCAGGGGGCTGTAAGTTTGCCATCGTAGGGGTCGACTATTTCACCAAATGGGCTGAGGCCGAACCGCTAAACAAGATCGACCAAGATAAAGTAATCAAGTTCATCTGGAAAAACATCATATGCCGATTCGGTCTGCCCCAGGCCATCATCTCCGACAACGGAAAGCAGTTTGGCAGCTTAGAAGTCATGAAATTCTGCGAGAAGTGGGGAATCAAGAGGTTGTTTTCAGCCCCCTACCACCTTCAGATGAACGGGCAAGTAGAAGCCGTGAACAAAATCCTCAAACACACGATTAAAGCGCGACTAGAGTCCAGGCAAGGACGATGGGCGAACAAACTCCTAGACGTTTTGTGGTCTTATCGAATGACGATCCGTAATTCTACCGACAAAACCCCATTCGCCCTCGCCTTCGGAACAGAAACGGTGATCCCCTAGGAGATCGCCGTCCTCAGCCATCGAACCGAGCAAGAGATAACGACAGACAATGATGTGGCCCGATGGATCGACCTCGACATACTCGAAGAACAACGCCTCACCTCAGAAATGAGGAACACAATCCACAAAAGGAGATCTGAGAAGTTCTTCAATTCGAAGGTCAAGGAAAGAAGGTTTCAAGTGGGCGATCTTGTCCTCAAAAAGATCCAAACCCACACAGGTGTTTTCGGCCCGAACTGGGAAGGCCCCTTCAGGATATCTAAATGGCTAACTAAGGGAGCCTACGAACTTGAACACCCTGACGGTACTTCGGATCAATATCCCTGGAACGCCGTACATCTGAAGAAGTACTACCAGTGAAAATTTTGTATTCAGTTTCAACTACCCAGTGTACAAAGAACATAATGAGATTTATTCCTATCCCATCTATTCTAGCGATCGCCCCACCAGGCAGATCGTATACCGTCAAGGATCGTCGTTCGAACGTGGCGATCCAAGATAGAAACAATGCAGCCATGGTCCTGGAAGTCGATGGAACCGACAACTTCGCCCATGCAAGGTTTCTTTGGGCTGAGATCGCTCGCCCTTTGTTTAAATACGAGGCCGGCGTAGCCGAAGGACCCTCCAAACTAATATGCGGACACGTTCGCACGCCCTCAAGGTACATCATGTAACATGATGTACCCGGACAAGGCGGCGCGTCCCTACCCCTTCACAACGTATACCGTCGAGGGTCGCCATCTAACATGCCGCCCGAGATAGAAAAGTGATAACAAAGCCACGGACATGGAGTCGAATAAACCGACGACGCCCCGTGCAAAGACTCCTCCAGACCAAGACCGCCCACCTTTCGTTTAAACACAAGGCGGGCGCAGCGTAACGGAGGACCCTCACAATAAAGTGAGTCGCGGGAATATCCCTCGCACACAAAGACACGGTTGTGTAGGTCGGTCCATCGAACTCTGCAACCGTGCACGATTCCTCACAATCGGCAAAACTGAAGATAGCTCACCAGACATACTATTTCTGTTCCCTTACTTACAATAAGTAAACAAAAACAAGGGGGCAAAGGAGGCGAGCTAATCCTAAATGCGATCGGAAAGAAGGAACCATACTCGATCGGCTTCGTTCAAACACACGCAGGACGATCGAAATTGTTCAACAATATTTACAAGTAAGAATTTCCAAAACATGTCGATACATTCAAACATTCAAACAATTGGTCGGATGAACAAGACATCGGAAGCAATCATACACATACTTGAAAAAATTCGCATGCAAACATTCAAAGGCGATCGTACATGTAAAGACACAGGTACAAAAAGGGAGTATTTTATTCATGACAAGGAGTTCGTACAATACGAAGCCCGAAGGCAATACAAAGAAAGAGAAAAAAGTTACAAGGAAGAGAAAGAAATCTCTCAAGGTCCCTCCGGCTGGTCTTCATCCCCAGGTGGCGGATCGGCACGAGCTCCCCCATCGGCCTCAGGGTAAAGGAGTTTGTCCGGGTAAGGATATCAACTCAAGTCGATCCCCAAGTCGACGAGGTAAAGGATCGGCAGGGAAAACTCCGGATGCAAAGGGTGATCGAGTGCATAAGCCTTGAAGCTCTCCATCATAGGACCGATCTCGATCCCTACCTTCTTGGCGGCTCGGACAGCGTCGCATAGGCCACGTAATAGGCGAACTCTCCGACGAGTGCCACATTGAGGTAGGGATTGGTCTCGATCGCCTTCAGCTGCCCTCTCAACTCCGTGGTCGTCTTCTCAGCTTCCGCCAGCTCGACCACCTTGGCGGCCTTTTCTCCTTTAGCTTTCTCAAGCTCTCCCTTCGCCGCCTCCAGCTCGCTGTTGAGCCGATCCACCATCGCCTTCAACCCGACCGCCTCCTCCTGTGAAGCCACATGCCTCCGACGATCTTCCTTCTCCTGGTCACGGAACCGATCGGCCACTTCCTTGGAGCGGCTCAGCTCCTGCTTCATCCGATCGACGTCCTGTTTAGCTCGTTTGGGAGTCTCTATGTACGCCTTCTCCTAGCCTGGATACTGTTAGCAAATTCAACATTTTTGTTCCGGGCGGCCTCGAGGTCGCTATGGAGACGAGCATTAGAGGGTCGGCCGTCGTAATCCCTTGCAGCTTGGATGGCCATCGTCGCCGTCTGGAGAGCCAGGGCAAGGGTCGCCTGCATGGCATCTCCGGATCGCCGACGAGCGATCGCATCGAGATCGGTCGTCCAAGCCTTGGGCAGAGAGGTGATGGCCTTCTGGACGTAAGTAGGGACGTCAAGGGACTTCTGCAGAGACTTACTTGCCAGGAAATCCAGCACCATCGGCGAAACGTCCGGATCAGCAAGACGGACCCTGCAACACAAACAAAAGAGACAAAGGAGTTAGAACATACCATACTCAAATTGCCTAACTTGGAAAGATCAATCCGGTCTTACCAGTTGACCAATTCAGGGTCGCGGCCAAAATAGGGCTTGCCCCGAGAAGTTTCAGCTTCGGCGATCGCCACCTTTTTCAAGAAGCCGTCCGATGACCTGGAGCCAGACGCCGAGGGCCTGGTGCCTGATCCCTCCACCATCGGAATAGCGGAGATAGGAGCTGCGGCAACCGGCGGCTCCAAAATAGACACGTCCGCCTCAGTAGTCGGCATGGATTCCTCCGGCCTCCGCCTCTTGCGGTTGCGCTGGAGTTGCTCCTCTTCCTGAATTTCCGGCTCGGAGACCGGCACCACAGCAGGCCTCACCGCAGGGATGGGGCGAGACGTCGATGCAGGAACGCGACCCGTCTTCTTACCCAGGTGAAGACGACCGATGAGGCCAGGGTTAGACATGGCGATCTCCTGCGGTGGCTCGGCGAAGCGGGGAAAATGAATCCCTGCCAAAAGAACAAATTCAGACAAGTTAAACACCTCTGTAAATCAGACGATTGTCAAGCAAGGAAGAAGTATAATTTATACCTGGAACTTTCAGATGACCAGGGAAGCGGAACAATCGTGCCCCTAACCGATGAAGTTCGTGACCGAGTGAGCGAATGTCTATGTAAGAGTCCGGCAAAGCGCGAATTCGCTCCCAGATGATCAAGAAATCAAAGGGGAGATCGCCGATCGCTGGAACAAGGGGTCCTGCAAAAAGGAAACGAAATTAGATCAGTTCAAGACATGTCCGATCAAAGGGAGAGTTAAAACCCTTACTCGAATTCCTCTCCCGAAAATTGGTGGGAATCTCCAACTCTTCCTCCGGCCTATCACTCGACGCCGATCGCCACGCTCCGCCGACCCAGCACCATTTTGCCAGGTTGCCCCGGGTCTTGTTCGGCACACCGAGGACCACTCTTCCCATTTGACCTTGAATGTGATTACCGCCGATCGACCGTTTCTGCGCAGCCAGTTTGAAGAGATAGTTCATCTCCATCGCAGAAAGGAGACGGAACAACCGATGACCGCCGAAAAGTGTCAGAGTACATATGATCTGTAGCCAGGCGTTCGACATTAGTTGGAGCGGTGCCAAATTCCAGGTGATCAACAAAAAGGATACGACGAACGGCAAGGGGAACCGCAGGCCGGCCTCCATAATCATCTCATTCACGGCGACCAGACCCTCGGGAGGTTGATCGGCACGTTCATTTTCCGAGGGCACGTGCAGCAACACGTCGGAGGGAATATGGAATTTTGCCCTCCAGCGACTCAAATCTTTACGGGTCGCCGAACTCCGGATCCGACCAAGAGTCCACTGAGACGGGTCGGCGGCCCGAAACACCGTCCACTTCACAGGTTCGTAGGGATGAGCGGCGGAATACACTTCGAAATCGAATTCTGGACAAGGCCCGGCAATCCCCTCCATAAGCTTAGCAAATTCCATGTAAGCAGGGCCGAAAATGCTATCCCGTTCCCATGACAACCGCACCAGTTCATCTTCATCCACCGGCGAACCCCCTCGCTCCGCCGTCGCCGCAGATCTCGCCACTTCGGCCTCGTTGAAGAGCTCCTCAAGTTCTGTGGGTGCAATCCCCGCACGAAGGGCCTCAACGGCCGTTTCCATGTGAAGTCCCGCGGGAATTTCCTCCCGGTCAGGCAAAGCTGCGGCAGCGGAGGTACTTCCGGTCTCGAAGGTCTTAGATCCTCCAGAAATGTTATAAAAAGTAAAGGGGGAAATAATATGGTTTTTTCTTACCTAAAAAAGGAAGACGATCGGCGCAAGGAGCTTCAGAAATTTTGCAGAATCTCGGCTAGAAAACGAGGAAGCGTGAAGAGTAGAAATGAAGAAGCCATAGCCCCTTTTATAGACAGGAGCAGGTATCTCTTTGCAAATAGGCGAAATCCTGAGGGTTGGAGTTCAACCGTCGGGGGGGGACATATTAAATGCATCCCCTCGAATCCCGCGTGCGCGTCTTTTCGAGGGCACGCCAGGCGACAAGTCTGACAAACCATCGGACTCCCCCAATGGTCGCGCGACGCGTGTCCTTACAACGTTTCGAGAGCCCGCCTTCGTTTCCCACTGCTTCCAGCGCAAAAGGAGATCGTCCAAATTTCGAATTAGATCGTCTAATCGTCTAAACAGTGGCAATCGCCAATAGTGCCACCTCACCCCGTGTTTTCAACATCGAAGCGAGCTGGGGGGCAATTGTTGTGCGGCGATTAATACGCCTCGATGTCGATCGGCATAGTGATCTGAGAGCCAACCATAGAAGACATACTCTGGAAGAACACCCGGAGATCGGCACCCACGGCGATCATCTTTTGGTATCTGGCGATCGTTCTTTGGTATCTGGCGATCGTCTTTGATGTACAACCAGAGACGATCATCTCGTGCCACGTATATATCTAGCATCCATCAAAGTCGTCGAGGACCAAATCTTGGACGGTGACCCACGTGCAGATCCACAAAATGCGCCGACAGATAGGACCTTTGCCCCCAGCCTGTCACCTACCTCACCTACCGACAGGGCCGCCGAAAGATACAAGGTGGGTCCTCCCCAGACAACGACTCAGGACGCGTGCAAGCTTCCCATTGGCTCGCATAGCTGGCTGCCAGCAGCAGCCTCAGACTTTAAGGGAACAGCCCCACGTGACGGGACGATCGGCCACTTTATTATAATATAGAAAACAGCGATCGCCCGCGATCGCCGGAGAGACCCCAGTAGCCTTGTCTCCTATAAATAGGAGGCTTACAACAGTGTCCAGGGATCAAGGCTATTATCTTCATAAACACGGAATGACATCATCGTGAATACAGAGAGAATAAGAACTCATCTGGTAATTACTTACACATTCATAGTGATTCATATACACTCACAGAACATCAAAAGCAAGAAGTCACAGATCTCCCTATCTAGTTCTTCCGACAATCTACACGCTCTACAGCTTAGATAACTAGAAGTCCTTACACTCATTGTAATAGATTCTAACATTAATATTTGTACTCAACAGTATATTTATTAATAACATCTCGCGAGAGCATTCAAGCCCAGGACTAACAACCCCGGCAAATCTTGTGTTATTTATTTTCTCACGGAAGTGTTCTCGCATTTGTTTGTTACTCGATCATTCCAGCAATACTATCTCCGGATAATATTTTGGGTAACAACATCCCGATCTCAAATCAATCTTCGAAAACACTGTCGCTCCTTGTAACTGGTCGAACAAATCATCAATCCATGTCAACGAGTACTTATTCTTGACTGTCATCCTATTTAGCTCTCAGTAGTCGACGCACAATCGAAGCGATCCATCTTTATTTCGAACAAAAAGAACCAGTACCCCCCAAGGTGAAACACTTGGCTGAATATTACCTTTATCCAGCAATTCTTCCAGTTGCTTTTTCAGTTCATACATCTCGATGGGTGCCATACGATACGGCGCCTTAGAAATTGATGTAGCTCCTGGCTCTAACTCGATGGCAGACTCTACATCTCGTTGTGGAGGTAGTCCATGTAATTCATCAGGAAACACATCTAGAGATTCGTTCACAACCGGTATAGATGAAAGCCCTACTCTTACTTATACTTTCTTCATTGCATAACACCATTACCCGGTACAGCCCTGCTTTAGTAGTTTGACAGCTTTCATAGCTTTGTTTACTTTCCCTGAGCTTTCAGGTCTCCATCATTCAAATAATAATTCGGAACCATCTTCGGCTATCATCGAGATATTTCTCTTCCGGTAGTTCATAATAGCTCCATAACGGCTAAGCCAATCGTCTCTAAGGATCAGATCATCTCTTTGTAACTCTACTACAATCAGATTTGAGGGCCACTCTTTACCTCGAATTTTTACAGGAAAATCTCTAGTTTCTAAATTCCCCACAATTCTTTCCCCACTCGGTGTTGGGATAAACAATCCTTTACCTTGTTTTGATAAGTGCCAACATACAGCAAATTCCGCACTATCATCATACATCAAGTCAACATACAACAAGCTATATCTAGTATAACTGCCATCACACAGCGAAGGATTCGAAATACTGCTAAGTATGGAAACTGTATGGGAACTCCATACAGCGCCAACCATACAGCCTAGAGATAGCCTACAGCATTGAAGCCTACAGCTAACAGCAAAAAGACATATTATGCTGGATACATCATACAGGCTGAAAGTGTGAGGATAATAAACTCTTATCCAACAGGACTGAAGACCGTTGAGACGGAATCTACTTTATACGCTAAAGTTAGAACGCCGTTTGAATGAAGTATTTAAATACTATCTGGATAAAGTATTTAAATACCAACCGACAAGAATCTTCAGACAAGGAGCAAAAACCGGATCCTGTTCTTGAAAGTCAATCAACCAATCAGAATGGATCTCAGCTCACCAACCCAGCCAATGGACATATTTATAACGGATCTATTCCTATGTTATAAATAGTCCATGCAATAGACATTGTAAACAACTGATCACATACTGAAGATACGCGAACTTATACTGATCAATCTCGACGAACAAGTTCAAAAGAATGACTGAATATTCATTATCGTCGAATCAAAGCTTATAAGAGCAAAGTATATTTCTTCAAGCATCTATCTATATCTGAAGAGAAGATATACACTCAGTCATCAAGAACAGCACATCATCAGCTCAAGATCATCGTGTTCAAGCTATTGTTCAAATTTGTTACTTTACCATTTTACCTTTGTGTAAAACCTAGTTCTGTGTGAACTAAGAAAGCTATTCTGACCTATGTGGGATGAATAGGATGAAGCTTCAATTGGTGTGAGAAGAAGCAAGTCAAGAGACGCCATCAACCAATCTGTGGGAATGGTTGAAAGCAACAGTCTTCGTATCAATCCTTGTGAACGATACAAGGATAGGTTTGATTATAAGTCACGTAGTTGCGTACGTAGTGATTATAATAAGGTTTTACTCCTGTGTGGAGGACCAGTGGACGTAGAGGGGTTTACCTCGAACCACTTTAAATATTGTGTTATTTACCTTCTGCATTTACTATATCTCATTACTGTGATTATTTTTAAGTATACATTGCATACCCTGTACGCCCCAAGCTAACAAGAGAAAAACCTAGTTGTTGTATTTACAGCAACTCACTTAAACGAACTTCCGCTACGCACTCTTATTTGAAAAAACTATAACTTGTTGTACCAACACTTTTCCAAGCTGTATTATGTATACTTAGCGGCCAACACTCGGTAAACCCACAATAAAAGGCTCAAATTCATGAAAACAAGAAATGTTCAAACGATTAACACAAGACAATGATATAAACGAATGTGTAGCTCCTGTATCGAACAAAACACTAACTGGTTGCGAAAGGATCTGAACGGTACCTGATGCGACAGCTGCATTCTGATTGTCCGCCCATCTCATCTCATAAAGGCATGGAGGTGCAGACCCAACACTCGATGCTTCCTTTCGATCGTACTGTCCCCTGCCCCTACCTCGGCCGAGATTCTGGGGTGGCTGAACACTCTATTGCGTCTGAGGGACACTTGGCTCTTTCTGAACTAGCTGTGGAGTATGAGTTCCAAATGATTTTGCAGCCTCTTCACAGAAGACCGCACGATGTCCTTCTCGTCCATAATTATAACACGTCACTGAGGGAAGTGAGCAATCACATCGATAATGTCCTGTCCGTCCATAGTTAAAACATTTCCTGGTTGCATCCTCCATTGCTGATACTGATCTGGAGTTCTTTCCACCGTTGGATGGATGCGGAGGCCTCTTGAATGAATGAAAGGGTGACTGGGCTTCGCGGGGCCCACTACTCTTGTGCTCTGTAAAACTATCATAGACTTTTTGTTTCTTGGACTTAGAGAACTTTTTCATAGATGCTTCTTTCATTTCATACGCCAGAGATTTGTCTTGGTACTGGCGGAGATTGGTGTATTCAAAACCTGACATGTACCTCTGTAACTCCGGATTCATTCTCATATCAAAGTGAATCATCATTTCTGTATCGGTTCTAACCAGGTGTCGAACAAATGCAAGAATTTGATTAAATGTCCTAATCATATGAGCCACTGGCACATCCGAAGGCTGAATGGAGAAAAATTCCCGAACTTTGACTTCTCTCACTGGACGAGGGCAGTACTGAGCTTCCATCATAAGTTTGAACTCTCCCCAATCGACATCATGATCGATAGGTCGCATGGCTTCCCACCACTTAGAGCTTCTCCTGTCAGGAAATACTGGGCAATGGGGCTCTCCGGTCGTCCGGGCAGTTAATCCCTGCAAATACTCTCCAGCTCTCTCAGCCAGTGATCCCACGTCGGCGTCTCTGAAAAACCATCAAACTTCGGTGGGTGCACCTTCACCACATCCTGTATCCATCTATCTCCTCGATATCCCAAGTCTGGGACATCTTGCTGTGTCTCTCCCGGCTGCAATCCTACCACCACTTGCATTCTGTCCACAACTTGAGCAAATTAGGTCATTTGGTTGACCACCTGACGAAGGATGCCGGGAATACCAAGCTCGGTGTTCGTGGCCACGGTTTGATCTTGTTCATTGTTGAAGGACTCTTGTTGTTCGCCCGAGCTGTGGCTAGCCTGATTTGATAGCGAATCAGGGCAGAGGGTGAAACTTCCCTCTCAGCATTTCTACGTCCGCGTCCACGACCGCGACCGCGTCCACGTCCTCCTCTCAACATAATGTATGCATACATACTCAATATACATGAACTAATATCGTTCTAACGTTCAATTATCGAAAAGGACATGACACGTAAAGGACAAGATTAAGTTTAGGAAACTTACAACCACCGCTCACATGAAGACATAGGCAGTACAGTGATGTTATTCGCGTCCAGTCAACTAAAAAAGACACATATGAACCCTAATTTAACCCAACGGCCAAGATATACTTAATCTTAGCTCCGATACCATATTCTGTAACACCCCGAGATATTCAGGATTATTATAACGCCGTAAATCCTTGATATAAGGATTTACTAGGCGAAGAATTTAAAACAACATTATTAAATAACAACCATAAAATTAATTATTATATTGCCTGTCTGAAACGTACAAATCAACCAACATCCAAATACAACCTCAAAAGACAAACAAAACAACAGCGTACTCGAGTACTTTATTAAAACAAAACACAATCTGACAAAACATCCCGACAGTAACATCACTCTTCACCCTCGTCCTCATGCAGCTTTAATGGTTGTTTCCCCGTCCTCCTGTATCCTAAACATACAACAAATGTCCACCCCCGAAGGGGTTAGCACAACGATTCTTGTACAAGTATGATAATTATACAACAACAGATTATTCAACATCTCATGAAGAATAAAGACAACGTCATCAACGACAATAATAACAACGAGTCTCTACTACGAGAAAACTGACAACACTATACACAATATGATAAACACAACATGATACAGCATACACATGGTAATTCCGATGATCCAACGTTCACTGCATAGATTCCGAGATGATCCCGTCGGACTAACACGAGGTGGAAAAACCTGTCCAATGATCCAGCGCACGCTAGTATAGATCCCAAGATGATCTCGTTGGACCAACACGAGTTGGACATACGACAACCACACAAATGCACAAAAACATGTATATCATCAATACATAAAACATAATTAAAATACTTGCCTTTGAAAGATGGCAAGAAATAAATACTTCACGACTTCCACAAACTCGAAGGCCGTTCCTTTAATCAACTGTTCGCAAATCTCGAACCTTACAAAAAAGGAAAAAATGACAACTCAACTTACGTAACAATTCTAACGTACGAATATCTAACATCTACTATGGCTGAGATAACATTCTAAGTTTGCCGGTTCACGGTTCAACTACTCGATGAATGCTCAGTCGAACTAATGGCGTACTTCATGCGAATCAAATGACCATAAGGGAGATGAAATGTCGATGTCTATGAATTCAAGGATATTCAAATAATCATAAATCCACACTCAAATTATGAGTATAAACTCCAATAACTGGTTCGGTTATTTTAACTCATTTCAACCGAGTTTTAGATTAGTTCAACTCTACCATTTCGTTCTTCTATAAGCGATCCTTCTTGTCAATGTTTTAAGTTCGAAACAATTACCACCAAACTAATCACCTCGTTCTAACCATCAATATGAAGATTATCACATCAAGAAACCTCTACAAATCATGAACTATACTTGAAGAACACCCTATAAATTTACCTTCTTGAATTCATTTAACACATGTGATAACCTTAACAAATCGTTCCTCAAAAGAGTGTTTCAAATTCATCGTCAATGAAAATCCTAAGTATAAATTCTTTCCGTCCTCTTAAAACATGTTCTATTCTATAAGTTATCAATAAACCTTAATAGCTCCTGTAGTAATGCTCATAATCAGTATAAGAACACGAATTCTAGGCTGGGATAGAATCACATACCTTATTACGGGGGAAGACGATGAAACACTCAGTGGAACTCAACACCGAAAGCTTGAACACTAATACAATATGATTCCCAACTTCAACCACCAAGTAGAGAGGCTAATTCAAGGGTTATGTTACGGGAGAGGCTCTATGAACTTATAGAACTCGTACAAGGAGTGAAGGATAAAAAGTGTGAAATGAAGTGATTTGATGTTCTATTTATAAGATTCTGAACTTTATGTACGTTAGCCACAAGACATTGCGTTCGCTATAGCCTTAACGCACGTTAACGTTTGTTAGTAGCTCACTGTCTTGTTTATGGCTTCCTTAATGTACGTTAAAAATCACATTTACGTACGTAATATGTTCAGTGTAGCGTATGTTATTATACTCCTTTAACGTACACTATGCCTCGTTGACTTACTTTATCAAAAGTTGTCCAGGTTCACGGGGGAATCCTTACCCGACAATATCCTATCTGGACCCATACGCAGACCAGACTTATCGGCCTTTGCCTGCATGTTACGTACGCTATGCCTCGCCTATAGCGTACGTTATCTTCATCTCATAACGTATGTTATGCTCAACTGCAAGTGTACGTTATGACGTGCAGATGCATGGATGCATGTTTTTGGAAACTCATGAATGTAGGAATACGAATACGGGTAAATTACACTTTGATTATTAATACCACATAATCAAATGCTACAAGTTTCAAATACAGATGAAATACA
This sequence comes from Orobanche coerulescens, assembly GCA_033398695.1. Lineage (NCBI taxonomy): Eukaryota > Viridiplantae > Streptophyta > Magnoliopsida > Lamiales > Orobanchaceae > Orobanche > Orobanche coerulescens. The sequence continues at coordinate 322,831 of JAWKAU010000105.1, read as the reverse complement.
AGATAATTATCAGGGTATTACAACATGAGGGACTAATTCCTCATGTTTGGCTTGTTCTTCTGTAGTCGGAGGTACAGGAGGGACTGAATCCTCCTGCTGACTCTCAGCTTCTGCCTAATCCGGAAGAGGGATTAATTTGGCTCGGGCGGCATCTTCTTGAGGGACAGGCTGGGCTGCCTGTTCAGGGGCTGATCGCTCTTCAGTGGTAACAGGAGGGACTGATTCCTCCTGCTGTTGATCATTAACAGCTTCCTATCGCAGTGGATGGGAGGGATTCCGGTTAGATGTCCCCTGACCCTGTTGGCTTTGATGATTAGCCATATCTCTTTCCCTTGCCTCTTCACTGCTTATACGTAGACTTGCCTGAAGGGCATCATCGTCCATGTCCGAGTCCAGGTCGGAGTGGTGGCTAGGTGAGGGAGCGTTATCATCGGACTGTGATTTCCCTTTCAGTCTCACATCTTCTTTCCACGTTGTAAAAATCTGAAATGAGCTCATGGCAAAAGTGATCCTCCCAGCGGATCAAGTGCTCGACAGTCTGGGTGTCCATGATCTCCAGAATAAATAGCACTTCGTCCTTCCATGCGGTCCAGTTGTACAGTATGTCGTATAGAGCGACTCTGTATTGACTTTCATACTTTAAAGCGTTCAAATGTCACTACTACAAAAACAACATTTACTGACACTTATTATCTGACACTTTATCAAATGTGTCAGTAACTTCAGACATTTGACTCATTTTTTGTTTTTAACATAATTGTATGTCACAAGATACTGCTTTTGACACTTTATATTTTAGATATATTGTAGATATATTCCTCACAACTCTCCTCCTCTCCTCTGCCCGCTGCCGATTCCTTTATTTTTTCTCTCTCTCTCTCTATGATTTTCGGCCTTTCTCTCTCTAAACTCACTGTAAAATCCCGATCTCTCCATTTCTACACACTCAAGAAATGCTCAATCTGAATCAAAATGCACACACACCTGTACACGAACACATATATTCACTTTTGAACATCGTGATGGTCGAAGACTGAGGCAAATCGACAAAATATTAGGGTTCCGCTCCGGTTCCCGATTGTCCCGTGATGTCGAACTCAAATGGCACCTGTATAGGTCTCTGACTGCGCGACGATGAGACACAGGGTCAAAAACAGGCCTGCTGGGTTTCAGGCTCCTGTTCGGCAGTTGGCTTTCGGGTTTTGGCCCTAATTTTTGGCCGCACACGGCGTCTACGGAAAGGGAAATATGGAGGTTTAGTTCAGGTGGGTTTTAAATTTCTGGCTCAAGGTAGGGTTGAAGTTATGGAATGATAATTTTTCTGATTTGGGTCAGATTTATGTTGTTTGAAGGGTGTGTGTTTATGTGATTGAATTTGAAGGTTCGTGTTTGGTGGCTTTCTGAAAACTGAGATATGGGTTAAGCTGGAGGATATGGATATGGAGCCAAGCTAACTGATATACTCTCGATGGAGTTCATTATCGAAACAGCCGACGGGAAGCGGCTGAAGAAGTATGAGCAGGTATATTAGGGCTTTATATACGTAGGGCATTAGAAGGCTCTATTGCTTATTTAATGGGGTTTGTTGTGTATTTGTTTTTGGCATTTGTCTTGGTTATGTATATCAATCTTATGTTCATTAGAGGGTGTTAGTGTGTTAGTGTATATCAATCATATGTGAAATGTTATTCCGTATGGCAACTATGATACAATGGTGTTAGTGTGTTACCTGTAGTGATTGTGTTACTTTTTCATGCTAGGTAGAATTATAGTTTTTGGTATTTGTGATTCTTGTCAATCTCAGGTGTTTACAAACAACATGGGAAATAAATCTGAACTAGTCATCACAAAATGCAAAGCGAGTGAGAATTAGACAAAGGTCACCTATAAGCCTGACTTGGCAAAGTTCAACATGACATATCTGGAAGATGATGTTGTTGCATTGCTGAAAAAATAAGTGTATGACATGGCTGAATGCCTTGGGAGGACTATGGAAAAAGTTGAATTAAATGGAGAGAATATTTGTAGCAAAATAAAGTTGTTTCCTGATTATGTTGATCTCTACTTGAAATCTGCTGGAAAATTTAAAGACGTTAAACTTCCAAGGTGATTGTTACGAAATTGCCCGTTCACAATTTTCTAGACCACCTGGAGGAACTAGCTAACCTTACCTATTCATGTTTCAGGATAACTGAGAAGGTTAATGATAGGTGGGCGATTTGTGTGAGTTTAAGTGACGGCCAGTTTCAATAGGTTTTATTTAAAACTCTTTATGAGTTTTAGACTCTGCTTACCTGAATTATGTGACTCATGTTTGCTAATCGTAAATTTTCCAGGTCAGCTTTGTGAATAGCATTGCAACGATCAAGGGCGGAACTCATGTTGATTACATCACAAACCAGATTACTGCTCATGTGTTGAAGTTAATATTTCACCTACATTCTTTCATGCGACTGAAATCTCTTTCTGGTCTTGATTTACTTAATCTTATCCTAACATGTATTTGGTTTTAATGATAAAATGGTTGTTTGTACTCTTCTTGCTTTTCATTGATGTGGTACTAACGATGATCCTTTTATATCTGAAGGATTATGCGAACTATTATTTAGTATATTCCAGACTATTATATGTGGACTGCTGGAGCTGTTTTAACAGATAAAATTGATGTTTCCATACAGTATGATTGTATCCCTAGCCAGTTCTGCTTTCACGTAAAGGATAAACACCCATGGCATCTATAGGTTTTAGATTATATTCTACTTATAGATTTAACCAAGTTCTTAAGACGTGGTTTCTGTGTGGCAGTGGACCATATAAAATATCATCTTCTTGATTTTTTTAAGTCGATCGAAGTTAAATCGGTTCTAGGCCTGTTACCTTTGCTGCCAAACGATGTTGTGAAGTTCTCCTATACACACATCTTGTCAGATTTAGTAGATTGGTTCCAGGTCTGTAGGTAAGGAAAATATAAACCTCAAGGGGGTTTTGTAACTTTAAAAGATATGTTTCTTATATTTTTCTTTTTTTGTGATAGTCTAATGGTTAGTTTTTGCAGTTATCCCAAGTATTTTTCAGATGAACTTGAACCTATTTTTCTTCCTTGGTTAGGTGTTAAACAACCCTTCTGCAGATAATCATATCTTCCTGTCTTTGTGTTCTGACATTATATCAAGGATTTTATCCATAGTAATTTCTTTTTCCAGCCCAACCCATAAGCTCAACGGCCTGAAATGATTGATTTCTTCCTGGCTTCTCTTGTATCTCAATTTTAGAATTAGCATCGTTGTGGGAGAGTGTTTCTCAGTATTTTTGTGATGTCTGCATTATTGGATGTCATGGTACCCTTACAATTTCCCTTCTATTTTTATACTGATACCACCAGCATTTTCTTTTGGTTTTTCTCCTTAGGGTTTCTCCCTTTTCAGTCAATTATTAATATTGGTAATACTACTTATCCGTTCTCACACTGACATTATCTGAATTTGTGGGGATGCATGTGGGTCCAGTATCCAGAAGAACGCGATCCCTTATCATCTCACCATGCCATCAAGAAACCAGTAAAACACTCGCAATAAGACTGAACTGATTTTGCAAAGGGCCAACTCTGAATCTGTTGAAGGGGTAAACTCCGGCAGCACCTTGGGGACCAAAGTAAAGGACGTGGAATCTGATGAGAAGGGAAATATAAAATTTGATCTGGCAGCATCAAATGATATTGAAGATGAAAAGTCTAATGAACTTAAAAAGTCTGTTGAACTTGTGATTCCACCGCTGCTGGATGAAGAGGAAGCCTGTCCAACTTGTCTTGAAGATACAGTTCGTTAAGCTATGGGGCCTGAGCTTGTTACTAAATATAGGATTAATTGCAAAAACTACCCCTCAGGCTTGGTCTAATATGCAAATATTTCAGCTATCTTTCAAATTTATAAACTTCTATTTCGTGGTAATTAGGTTAAACCTTTGTAATTAAATTTAACCTGTACTACCGTTTTCCTATGTTAAACTAACTAGTGATCTCCTTATGATATTTAACCTTCGTGTTTATACTTGTTCTGCAGAATATAATGCTGAGAACCCCAAAATCATGACAAAATGTGAACACTATTTTCACCTTGCTTGTTTTCTTGAATGGATGGAAAGAAGTGATACATGTCCAGTGTGTGATCAGGTTAATGCATCTCATCTTCATCATCATCATCATCATCATGGCATAAAGTTTATAGTGTCAATCAATTGTCTAAAGTCGATAGTATGAATTCATGCAGTAGCAAAGTTTTACATCGGCCTCCCTCCCTGATGAAACCTTCATATACGACCTTCATATGATAGAGAAATGCGATGAAATTCGAAAATCGTGACCATCATAAGTTTTCCACCCGCATAGAAAATTTATGAGATGGCGATGCATTGAGTTAATTGCTATAATATGTTCCATTACATAATTTATAATGCAAATCATCATGCATCTTTCTTAGTTCTTGCGAACTGTGATCATCAGTTAGAAATAACCTTATATGGCTTGTTGGATGCACGAAATGATTTTCAGTCCCGCTGTAGGAGGACAAATTTTTGGAATGCTGCTGTTGGTGTCTTAGCTATTGTGTTAGATCATCTGGTACTAGGCTCCCTTGCTGCGCAATGTCTTTTTTTGTTTGCTCATCTTGACTTCAGAGATTTATGTTTTATTCATTTACTTCCTAAAACATCTTTTTTTGTTTGCTCATCTTGCCTTTGGTAATGCTAAAACATCCATGAATGATAACTCCAGCCGATTCGTGAGTTCTCTGTCCATTAGATTAATCTTTAGTAGTAAACTTAAAAATATTTGGCTTGATAGTGTTTCAAATTTGTTGCAGGGGAAATAATTGAGATCCACTTTAGCTCTACTGGAAAAATATCTGGTGCTAAAATACAGACTTGTATACTTGCCAAGTTGAATTCTTAGATTCTAATGTGCTGGACTGCTGTGCTAATGTGAATTCTTAGATTCTAATGTGAATTCTTATATTCTGAGTTGTGTTGTACTGTTATGCTCTTTTACTAAGATTCTGTAGTGCTTTGATTTCGTTCTAGTAGTAGTTTAACAAGATTTTGAGTTTTGTATTCTCTGCTCTTTTTTTTCTAGACTAAAACGTCATCGACCGATGTTGATTATTCAATTTAATAATGCATTTGGGATGTTTTATAAGTGAATTGTTTGTTTGATAATTTTAATTTATGGTAATTTTTTTTTCACGTAATTAAACCAAAAAATATAGTTAAGATAAAAACATAATTGAGATAAAAATAGTTTTTTTTCACAAATCTGAATATATACTGACACTAAAATAGTGTTAGTAATTATTTTTACTGACACTTTATATTAGTGTCAGTAATGCTAAAGCCAGAACATACTGACACTAATGTTTAGTGTCAGTAAAACTAATTACTGACACTATTTTAGTGTCAGTAAAAATAATTACTGACACTATTTTAGTGTCAGTATTTACTGACACTTGTATTACTGACACTAAAAATTAGTGTCAGTATTTTCTGGCTTTAGCATTACTGACACAATTATAAAGTGTCAGTAAAAATAATTACTGACACTATTTTAGTGTCAGTAAAGGGGATATTTGTATAGTGTGCTTGCTCTATTTGGACCTGAAGGAGAGTGTTATTTATTATTTCCGAGGGGGAAGGACTCCGTACAGTAGTTGGGCTTACAGTTCGGATGTGATCCTTAACAGGTATGGGAGTTTGTTTCGTAGAGGGATCCCTTACAGGGGATGGTACCCGGTGGGGAGAGGTATCCTGTACAAGTGGTGGTACCTTGTTAGGAGTTGCGACTCTTAGCTCCGAAGGGGCAACCGACTCTCCTGAGCCCTCCAACTTGGCAAACAATTGTGCATCCGTCATAGCCGCCACAGGCTCGGGATCTGCATATTGTGCAGCAATTGCTTCTTCCATAGCGGTTGCACCATATGGGACAGATTTAGCGATTGGAACAGTATGAACATCTACAGTAACCGCTGTAGTCACTGTAGCCTCGGACTTGGAAGACTTCTTAGCCTTTTTCTTTTTTTCTCAACAACATGGGGTGATCGGCTGTTGGAGGCAGTCATTTTCCTCGACTTTTAGACGCTCGCAATCCTCTCAGTGTCATCCCTGGGGTCACTCGAGATAGGCATGAATTTGGCGTTCGGCCTTTTTGCAATCAAAGGTGATTTTTTGAACACAGTGGAAGTCATTCCTCTAGTGAACTTCCCGCGACCGATCTTCTTTGCCTGTGCAGATGGTAAGGATGTAGTTGAGGATGAGGCCGAACGATTTCTTAGCAGATTCGGGCTTGGCAGCCTCCTGCTGTATATTTTTCAGTAGAATTTGGCACCAGTTTACCTTTTCGTCTGACATGATGGTGACCATCATCCGAAAGAGAAGGTTTGTGCACATTTCAAATGATCCTGTTGTAATACCCGGTTGTAATTCAGTAATTATCATTCAGTATTTATCATTCAGTAATTGATACTCAGTAATTTTCACTCATTATTAATCAATTGTCACTCAGATTCAGTCATGGTATTCATCATTCAGAGTAATTGTATCGTATATCAATCGTCATTCATCACTAATCGGATTGGAGTTTCGTGCCGCGTTTATCATCATTGTCATTTCGTTGCGAGCTGTGCGTGAGGAGTAGCGCACGCTACATAATCCTTTTAGCGTACGCTAATTGGGTATAGGTAGCGCACGCTACCACTCAGCTTTAGCGCACGCTAAGGTTGTCTGGCCGCGATCCGTAAGGTACCGGTGCAGTGAGATTATTGTAGCGCACGCTACGAGTGGTAAGTAGCGCGCTAACGGGTTGTAGTAGCGCACGCTATATGTGTGGAGTAGCGCGCGCTAGGGACGGATCGAGGTTGAGTCCGGTGGCTCTTTGGCATCGATTATTTCATAGCGCACGCTATGTGTTGTTGTTAGCGTCGCAACCGATATATTAGCGCACGCTAAACTATGGTTGTAGCGCCACGCTATCGAGTCGAATCGGAGGCGACAGGTTTTACGGACTCCGATCGGGCATCAATATTTCGTTAGCGCACGCTAATAATGGATCTTAGCGCACGCTAGTAGTATGGTCGTAGCGCACGCTACAAAAGGTACGTAGCGCGCTACGTGTTCGGACAGTGGGTCTGGAATACCCAAATTTCCCGTTAGCGCACGCTACGCATTAGGGCTAGCGCACGCTAACCTCGGATCGACTATAAATTGGACAGTTTAGTCAGAGTTCGTCATTTATCATCCTAATCTCTTTCTCTCGTCGGTTCATGGTGATTTGGGCGATTTTGAGGGTATTCTTCAAGGTGTAATCATCAATCATCATCTTCAAGTCTTTGAGTTGGATTATCATCACTTCATCATCTCCAATACATCAAATCAAAGGTATTAATTTCTTGGATCTTGGATTTGGATTTTTGAGTTTTCCTTCCGATTTCTTCGTGTAAGCTTGGATTATCATCTAATATGTTAGATATGGATTATCTACCTTGGATAAATATATTCCTACGGATTTAATGGTTATTTTCGAACTATTTCAAGAACCCTTGGGGTTGACTTTGGTTAATTGGGGATTTTCCGATTGATGTTGTTGTAACCATGAATTATGGATTCCTAATGGATTATTGATGTCATTGAAGTGTTTTGTTAGTTCGAAATACTCATTTTGGTTTGGTTTCGACATATTCGGGATTGGATAATTCCGAAGTTGTGTGGTTGGTTATGTATTCGTTGGAATGCCTTATGAGTTTGATTATCGTTGTTTCGACCGTTGGGTTAGTCGTGTTTTGTTACTTGATGCGTGTATTGAACGATTGTTGGTAATTATTGTTATTCAAGGTTGTTCGAGCGATCGGTATCTTGGTTAGGACGTTGTTCGTGGACGGAATTCTTCATCGGTATTGTCTAAGTTAATTCTTACTCGGTTAAAAGGATATTCATTCCTTTTGTCGTTGTTCATTCATAATCATAACTCATTCATCATTGTATTAATCGTATCAAAACTCGTCATTGTCAATTAATCACCTCAGTCATAAGGAACGACGGTTCCGATCATTTCATTGAGCTATCATTCATGTCACTATCATTCAATCTTGGTGAGTCATTATTCATTTTCATTGTCACTTTTGTCATATTGTGGCATTCCGGGTCATACTGGCGTGCCGGTTGGTATGTGTAGGATTTTCATGTCGGGCACATTATAGTCGTGTGTTGGTTGGTGGCCTCACATTGGACTGTGCACACGAGTCGATTGCTCGTGAGACTGATTAGGTACAAGACCACGCGTGTTTGATCGTTGGTGGCTTGTGCACGGACACATTTCCATCCCGGACGTAGTGTGGCGCCATTCCTTTGAGCCGTACTGATAGTTGATTCATATAGCATGTTTGATTGCGTATGTTTCAACAGAATAATTCATAATTTCAGATATATCATGATTGTGTATTTTCAACCCTTGAGGATTGTTGTTCTTTGTAACTGACCCCGTTTGGGGATTTTGTTTTTCAGGTCATGGCAAGGCAAACGCACGGGAACAGCATGTTGATGTCTAGGAGTCCTAGTGATACTAGTAGGGGGCCCCGATCTTTCAGTTATTCATGTTATTGTCCTTTATTTTCCGCTGCAGACTTTCATTTGAATACTCCGTTTCATTCAGTGTTGTGTATTTTATCTTCATATAAAATACACTAGTATTCAGTGTTGTCCTGGTGTGTTGTAACTAAACTCCTCATCGGAGTAATTATTGTTGTAATGTAGTTCGGTACTACATTTATCTTGTGTAATTCATTCATTTTCATTTGCGTGGTGGGTCCCAGTTGGGGATCTACGGCACTGTAATATCCGCCTAGTTTGGGGTGTTACAGAGTTGGTATCGGAGCGTGGTTTTGAATACTACCCTCCAAGTCATGTCTCATTTGAAATCATCGTCATCGGACTAGTATCATTGGACTTTCACGTCACGTGTGACCTGTGCAGATGCCGAGCCAATCAGACCGAAAGAACTGTAAGACTTCTAACGCCATGGTATAATTTCTGGCAATAGTCATTCATTCATCATTCATCATTTAACAATCCTCAAATATCATCATCATTCATTCATCATTCATCATATTAACTCATCAATCACTCAATTCATTTCATTACTCAGTTAATAATCAGGACGATCATGTTAACTCGTTAATTACTCAATTCATTTCATTACTCAGTTGTCAATCTGGATGATCATATTATCAATCTTGTTAAGTTATTCAAGATAATCATTTCAAGAATTTCATCAGATAATCATGTAACTTCAGTAAATCATTCATATAATCACTAAGTTAGAGCATGTATACTCATTTTCATCATCTCATGACATAATCATAACGTGCTAATCATGCGGGAAATATAATCATTATGCGACCTTCCTACTTCAGTATGGAGAGAGCTATCAGGGGATGCACGGGGAGAGGCCGCGGTGCGGACCGAAACCCGAGAAATAATCACTCATTGCCGGAAATCGTGCCGTGACTCGGCTCGACCGTAAGATGTTCGGGTTGATCCACTCACTTTTATGCAGCCATGATGACCCATGTGCGCTTGCTCAATCATCATTGCGCCACTGACCGGATTAATCGAGAGAACTCTCCGTATGAGATGGCTACTAAGGAAAGTCTTGAACAACAACCTTCATCTTTCGGCAAGAAATCAACGGCGTAATCGGTCCGAAGGCGGTTGGTCAACCTCCAAGAAACCTCGTGCGGGTCCTACCGCTTCGGCGTCCTCTACGGCACCTAATCTGCGGGATCTCGGTCCCGAGCAATGGCCTGCCATCATCTGTTTCAGCGTGGGCGCCGGGCCATTTCAGTACTAGGTGTACGACGCCGTCTATCACATGTCATAATTGTGGGAATTTTGGGCATAAGGCCCGTTTTTTCCGAAAGAACTCCAAGTCGGCTCCGGTGGCATCTCAGGCCCCGAAGCAACCAGCGTTTAATCGTTGCTTTGTCAACGTCGTTTAAGACAATGGAAGCAAATAGAGTGGGAGCTCGTATTTATCGACGGAGCGTCCGGTTCGGGGCCGGCAGTCCCGGATTCATGTGATGAAGAGGATCGACGATCCGGTGGCCCGAACGATCTCAGGTATACTCGTAATTTTATTTCAACCCGTGTGTACCTTTTGATACTGGTGCACCGCATTCATTCATTTTCAAGTCATGATTGAATAAACTTAATTTGGATAGTCCTATTGCTTGTGGACCTCATACCATCGGTGTACTGACGATAGAAGATTTTCTAAATCATACCAAGGTAAGCTTAATGACCGCAATTGGTCGGTGGACCTATCGTGGTGAATTTATCTAAGGATGTAATATTGAGTGTTAATTAGATGGATTGTCATGATGCCGTTGTCAATGTTCGTAGCGCATGGTCACTATCATTTTCGCGTTGGTCGTCGAATGTGTACTTCAGGAGGTAATCCCGTTGTCCCGAGAAGGATTACTATTATGATCGAAGCACAGAAATTCCGCAAGCAAGTTGTTCAGTCATTCATTATATCATTTTCATCGATTGGCCTTTCTAAGGCAATCGAGTTATTCAGTCATTCATTGTATCATTTTCATCGATTGGCCTTTCTAAGGCAATCGAGTTATTCAATCATTCATTGTATCATTTTCATCGATTGGCCTTTCTAAGGCAATCGAGCTATTTAATCATTCATTGTATCATTTTCATCGATTGGCCTTTCTAAGGCAATCGAGCTATTCAATCATTCATTGTATCATTTTCATCGATGGGCCTTTCTAAGGCAATCGAGTTATTCAATCATACATTGCATCATTTTCATCGATTGGCATTTCTAAGGCAATCGAGATGTTCAATCATTCATTGTATCACTTTTTATCGATTGACCATTCTCGGGCAATCGAAATGTTCAATCATTCGTGGTATCATTGTCATCGTTTGAAGATGTATTCCAGACGAGTTATCTGGTTGCTTTCTCATAGAGTAGTGGAATTCAGGAGTGAGTTGGAGCCGGTACGTCCCCATTATCGAAGACACCGTATCGGATGGCCCAGACCAAATGCAGGAGTTGAAGATTCAACTTGAGGATTAGTTCGAGAAAGGTTATCTCCGACCGAGTGTGTTTCCGTGGGGAGCACCAGTGTTATCTGTCAAGGAGAGGTATGGTTCGTTCGTGTGTGTATTATTTCTCAGGAGTTGAACAGGGTGAGGATCAAGATTAGTATCCTCTATCCCGTATCGACGATCTTTTGGATCAAATTCAGGGAGCTTCAGTATTTTCCAAGATCGACTTAAGATCTGGATATCATCAGTTGCGGATTCGATAGTCGGATATCACGAGGACGGCTTTTCGAACACGCTATGGTTGTTATGAGTTTGCGGTTATGCCGGTTGGGTTGATTATTGCACCTGCGGTATTCATGGAGTTAATGAATCAGGTTTTCATCGACTTTTGGATCAGTTTTGTTGTTGTCTTCATCGATGACATTTTGATTATTCTCGTGACCGGGAGGAACACGAGGTTCATTTTCATCGAGGTTTAGACGTGTTAAGACGAGAGCAACTTTATGGGAAGTTTTCCAAAGGTGAGTCTTTGGACGTCCAAGTGACTTTTCTCGGACTGTAATTTCATCCGATGGAGTGCGTGTTGATCCTCGGAAGACGAAGGCTATCAAGATTGGTCACCTCCGAAGAATGTTAAGCAAATCCAAGCTTTCTTGGATTAGCCGCTATTATCGGCGGTTTGTGGAAGGATTTTCTAAAATTGTTCGATTAATTCATTCATCACTCACCAATCTCATTGTTCACCAATTCATTCATAACTCACCAATCTCATTGTTCACCAATTCATTCATCACTCGACCAATCTCATTGTTCATCGATTCATTCATCACTCATCAATCTCATTGTTCACTCAATTCATTCATCACTCGACCAATCTCATTGTTCACCAATTCATTCATCACTCGATCTCATTGTTCACTAATTCATTCATCACTCGATTAATCTCATTGTTCAATTAATTCATTCATCACGGAGTCAATCTCATTGTTCGATTAATTTATTAACCATCCATCCATCTCACGGTTCGATTGTTGATCTTGTGAATCAAATTTTTCAATCTTGTGAACTTGTTCAAGGTAATCATTTCAGGAATTTCATCAGATAGGCTTGTCACCTCACTTGATTTTTCATGCGATCTTCTCATATTACGGCGTCATGTCGACGATCGTTTTATTGCATTATTAATGCATCCATTTTGTTAGAGCATGTATGCTCATTGTTATCATTTCATCTCGTAATCATAGTGCAATCTTCATACGAGATCTGTAATTATCACGTGACTTTCCTGCCTCGGTATAGAAGGAGTTCCGAGGGACATCGGACTCCGACGTCCAAGAGATCGTTTCTAGTCGTATTCATGCTGGGAGAGCATCTTCATCTCGCATAACGAGTTCGACTGTTGTTTGCTTAAACAGTGATACAACGGGACATTCATCACGGTGTTGAGCAAGTTAATTCTTGCTCGAGAATAGGATAATCATTCATTTCATCGCCGTTCAATTGTTCGCATAGGTCATTCATCATATATCAATCACGTTAAGACTTATATTTATCAACCAATCATTCACTTCACGGGAACAATGGTTCCAATAATTTCATTTGAGTTATCACTCATTTCGTTATTAGTTCACCTCGGCGAGTTATTCTTGATCCTTGTCGGATATCTAATCATTTATCATTCATCTTAGTCACTCTCGTTTTGGTAACCTTTCGGGGTCATATTAAGCGGTGAGTTCAGGTTTGGGTCTTCATCGAATCGTTGGGATCGAGGAGATCGATGGTATGGAGGATATCGATGTTGGGTACATTTGATATATAGCCTTGTCTTTCAGATGATTATATAACTCAATCCGTATTAATGTGTCATGGTTGTGGATCATTTATTGTTGATCTATCTTATAATGATCGTATTTGAGAATCTTGAGATTTTGAGATCGTTTGATGCATTCCTTTTGGTGTCATACCGAGACTTCGTGATATTTTTGGGAAATCGTTCATTGTGATCCGAGACGTCAAGACTTGGGGACTTGAGCGTGCGATTGATTTGGTCCCGAGAACTATTTGGACATTATTGTTGCAGATCGTGATGGATAGTTCATGTCCCGAGTTGTTTACCCTTAGTTTCGAGGACGAAACTCTTTGAAGGGGGGTGTATGTAATACCCGGTTGTAATTCAGTAATTATCATTCAGTATTTATCATTCAGTAATTGATACTCAGTAATTTTCACTCATTATTAATCAATTGTCACTCAGATTCAGTCATGGTATTCATCATTCAGAGTAATTGTATCGTATATCAATCGTCATTCATCACTAATCGGATTGGAGTTTCGTGCCGCGTTTATCATCATTGTCATTTCATTGCGAGCTGTGCGTGAGGAGTAGCGCACGCTACATAATCCTTTTAGCGTACGCTAATTGGGTATAGGTAGCGCACGCTACCACTCAGCTTTAGCGCACGCTAAGGTTGTCTGCTGCGATCCGTAAGTCTTGGATGCGGTGAGATTATTTGTAGCGCACGCTACGAGTGGTAAGTAACACGCGCTAACGGGTTGTAGTAGCGCACGCTATATGTGTGGAGTAGCGCGCTAGGGACGGATCGAGTTGAGTCCGGTGGCTACTTTCGCACCGATTATTTCATAGCGCACGCTATGTGTTGTTGTTAGCGTCGCAACCGATATATTAGCGCACGCTAAACTATGGTTGTAGCGCACGCTATCGAGTCGAATCGGAGGCGAGGAGCTTTTACGGACTCCAGATCGGGCATCAATATTTCGTTAGCGCACGCTAATAATGGATCTTAGCGCACGCTAGTAGTATGGTCGTAGCGCACGCTACAAAAGGTACGTAGCGCGCGCTACCGTGTTCGGACAGTGGGTACTGGAATACCCAAATTTCCCGTTAGCGCACGCTACGCATTAGGGCTAGCGCACGCTAACCTGTACCGACTATAAATTGGACAGTTTAGTCAGAGTTCGTCATTTATCATCCTAATCTCTTTCTCTCGTCGGTTCTTGGTGATTTGGGCGATTTTGAGGGTATTCTTCAAGGTGTAATCATCAATCATCATCTTCAAGTCTTTGAGGTGGATTATCATCACTTCATCATCTCCAATACATCAAATCAAAGGTATTAATTTCTTGGATCTTGGATTTCGGATTTTTGAGTTTTTCCTTCCGATTTCTTCGTGTAAGCTTGGATTATCATCGGAATATGTTAGATATGGATTATCTACCTTGGATAAATATATTCCTACGGATTTAATGGTTATTTTCGGAACTATTTCAAGAACCCTTGGGGTTGACTTTGGTTAATTGGGGATTTTCCGATTGATGTTGTTGTAACCATGAATTATGGATTCCTAATGGATTATTGATGTCATTGAAGTGTTTTGTTAGTTCGAAATACTCATTTTGGTTTGGTTTCGACATATTCGGGATTGGATAATTCCGAAGTTGTGTGGTTGGTTATGTATTCGTTGGAATGCCTTATGAGTTTGATTATCGTTGTTTCGACCGTTGGGTTAGTCGTGTTTTGTTACTTGATGTGTGTATTGAACGATTGTTGGTAATTATTGTTATTCAAGGTTGTTCGAGCGATCGGTATCTTGGTTAGGATGTTGTTCGTGGACGGACATTCTTCATCGGTATTGTGTAAGTTAATTCTTACTCAGTTAAAAGGATATTCATTCCTTTTGTCGTTGTTCATTCATAATCATAACTCATTCATCATTGTATTAATCGTATCAAAACTCGTCATTGTCAATTAATCACCTCAGTCATAAGGAACGACGGTTCCGATCATTTCATTGAGCTATCATTCATGTCACTATCATTCAATCTTGGTGAGTCATTATTCATTTTCATTGTCACTTTTGTCATATTGTGGCATTCCGGGTCATACTGGCGTGCCGGTTGGTATGTGTAGGATTTTCATGTCGGGCACATTATAGTCGTGTGTTGGTTGGTGGCCTCACATTGGACTGTGCACACGAGTCGATTGCTCGTGAGACTGATTAGGTACAAGACCACGCGTGTTTGATCGTTGGTGGCTTGTGCACGGACACATTTCCATCCCGGACGTAGTGTGGCGCCATTCCTTTGAGCCGTACTGATAGTTGATTCATATAGCATGTTTGATTGCGTATGTTTCAACAGAATAATTCATAATTTCAGATATATCATGATTGTGTATTTTCAACCCTTGAGGATTGTTGTTCTTTGTAACTGACCCCGTTTGGGGATTTTGTTTTTCAGGTCATGGCAAGGCAAACGCACGGGAACAACATGTTGATGTCGAGGAGTCCTAGTGATACTAGTAGGGGGCCCCGATCTTTCAGTTATTCATGTTATTGTCCTTTATTTTCCGCTGCAGACTTTCATTTGAATACTCCGTTTCATTCAGTGTTGTGTATTTTATCTTCATATAAAATACACTAGTATTCAAATGTTGTCTGGTGTGTTGTAACTAAACTCCTCATCGGAGTAATTATTGTTGTAATGTAGTTCGGTACTACATTTATCTTGTGTAATTCATTCATTTTCATTTTGCACGGTGGGTCCCGGTTGGGGATCTACGGCACTGTAATATCCGCCTAGTTTGGGGTGTTACAGAGTTGGTATCGGAGCGTGGTTTTGAATACTACCCTCCAAGTCATGTCTCATTTGAAATCATCGTCATCGGACTAGTATCATTGGACTTTCACGTCACGTGTGACTGTGCGAATCTTGAGCCAATCGACCGAAAGAAGCGTAAGACTTCTAACGCCATGGTATAATTTCTCGCAATAGTCATTCATTCATCATTCATCATTTAACAATCCTCAAATATCATCATTCATTATGATCGCACGATCATATTAACTCATCAATCACTCAATTCATTTCATTACTCGCTAATAATCGGGACGATCATGTTAACTCGTTAATTACTCAATTCATTTCATTACTCAGTTGTCAACTGGATGATCATATTATCAATCTTGTTAAGTTATTCAAGATAATCATTTCAAGAATTTCATCGATAATCATGTAACTTCAGAAATCATTCATATAATCACTAAGTTAGAGCATGTATACTCATTTTCATCATCTCATGACATAATCATAACGTGCTAATCATGCGGGAAATATAATCATTATGCGACCTTCCTACTTGAGATGGAGAGAGCTATCGGGATGCACGGGAGAGGCGCGGTGCGGACCGAAACCAGAAATAATCACTCACTGCCGGGAAATCGTGCCCAGGACTCGGCTCGACCAGAAGATGTTCTGTTGATCCACTCACTTTTATGCAGCCATGATGACCCATGTGCGGTTGCTCAATCATCATTGCGCCACTCTGACCGGATTAATCGAGAGAACTCTCCCGTATGAGATGGCTACTAAGGAAAGTCTGAACAACAACCTTCATCTTTCGGCAAGAAATCAACGGCGTAATCGGTCGAAGGCGGTTGGTCAACCTCCAAGAAACCTCGTGCGGGTCCTACCGCTTCGGCGTCCTCCTACGGCACCTAATCCTGCGGATCTCGGCCCCGAAGCGGCCGATTCGGCCATCATCTGTTTCACCGTGGCGCGGGCCATTTCAAGATTAGGTGTACGACGCCGTCTATCACATGTCATAATTGTGGGAATTTTGGGCATAAGGCCCGTTTTTCGAAAGAACTCCAAGTCGGCTCGGTGGCATCTCAGCCCGAAGCAACAGCGTTTGAGAATCACCGCTTTGTCAACGCTGCTTAAGACAATGGAAGCAAATAGAGTGGGAGTCGTATTTATCGACGGAGCGTCGGTTCGGGGCGGTAGGTCGGATTCATGTGATGAAGAGGATCGACGATCCGGTGGCGAACGATCTCGTATACTCGTAATTTTATTTCAACCCGTGTGTACCTTTTGATCTTTCGTGCACCGCATTCATTCATTTTCAAGTCATGATTGAATAAACTTAATTTGGATAGTCCTATTGCTTGTGGACCTCATACCATCGGTGTGACGATAGAAGATTTTGGAAATCATACCAAGGTAAGCTTAATGACCGCAATTGGTCAGTGGACCTAATCGTGGTGAATTTATCTAAGGACGATGTAATATTGAGTGTTAATTAGATGGATTGTCATGATGCCGTTCTCAATGTTCGTAAGCGCATGGTCACTATCATTTTCGTCGTTGGTCGTCGAATGTGTACTTCAGGGAGGTAATCCCCGTTGTCCCAGAAGGATTACTATTATGATGGAAGCAGAGAAATTCCGCAAGCAAGTTGTTCATTCATTCATTATATCATTTTCATCGATTGGCCTTTCTAAGGCAATCGAGTTATTCAGTCATTCATTGTATCATTTTCATCGATTGGCCTTTCTAAGGCAATCGAGTTATTCAATCATTCATTGTATCATTTTCATCGATTGGCCTTTCTAAGGCAATCGAGCTATTTAATCATTCATTGTATCATTTTCATCGATTGGCCTTTCTAAGGCAATCGAGCTATTCAATCATTCATTGTATCATTTTCATCGATTGGCCTTTCTAAGGCAATCGAGTTATTCAATCATACATTGCATCATTTTCATCGATTGGCATTTGTAAGGCAATCGAGATGTTCAATCATTCATTGTATCACTTTTTATCGATTGACCATTCTCGGGCAATCGAAATGTTCAATCATTCGTGGTATCATTGTCATCGTTTGACGATGTATTCCAGACGAGTTATCTGGTTGCTTTCTCATAGAGTAGTGGAATTCAGGAGTGAGTTGGAGCCGGTACGTCCCCATTATCGAAGACACCGTATCGGATGGCCCCACCAAATGCAGGAGTTGAAGATTCAACTTGAGGATTAGTTCGAGAAAGGTTATCTCCGACCGAGTGCGTTCCCGTGGGGAGCACCAGTGTTATCTGTCAAGGAGAGGTATGGTTCGTTCGTGTGTGTATTATTATCAGGAGTTGAACAGGGTGAGGATCAAGATTAGTATCCTCTATCCCGTATCGACGATATTTTGGATCAACTTCAGGGAGCTTCAGTATTTTCCAAGATCGACTTAAGATCTGGATATCATCAGTTGCGGATTCGAGAGTCGGATATCACGAGGACGGCTTTTCGAACACGCTATGGTCGTTATGAGTTTGCGGTTATGCCGGTTGGGTTGATTATTGCACCTGCGGTATTAATGGAGTTAATGAATCAGGTTTTCATCGACTTTTGGATCAGTTTTGTTGTTGTCTTCATCGATGACATTTTGATTATTCTCGTGACCGGGAGGAACACGAGGTTCATTTTCATCAGGTTTCCGACGTGTTAAGACGAGAGCAACTTTATGGGAAGTTTTCCAAAGGTGAGTGCTGGACGTCCGAAGTGACTTTTCTCGGACCTGTAATTTCATCAGATGGAGTGAGTGTTGATCCTCAGAAGACGAAGGCTATCCAAGATTGGTCACCTCCGAAGAATGTTAAGCAAATCCGAAGCTTTCTCGGATTAGCCGGCTATTATCGGCGGTTTGTGGAAGGATTTTCTAAAATTGTTCATTAATTCATTCATCACTCACCAATCTCATTGTTCACTAATTCATTCATCACTCACCAATCTCATTGTTCACCAATTCATTCATCACTCACCAATCTCATTGTTCACCAATTCATTCATCACTCACCAAGCTCATTGTTTAGTCAATTCATTCATCACTCACCAATCTCATTGTTAGTCAATTCATTCATCACTCACCAATCTCATTGTTCAATTAATTCATTCATCACGAGTCAATCTCATTGTTCGATTAATTTATTAACCATCCAATCCATCTCACGGTTCAGTTGTTGATCTTGTGAATCAAATTTTTCAATCTTGTGAACTTGTTCAAGGTAATCATTTCAGAATTTCATCGATAGGCTTGTCACCTCACTTGATTTTTCATGCGATCTTCTCATATTACGGCGTCATGTCGACGATCGCTTTATTGCATTATTAATGCATCCATTTTGTTAGAGCATGTATGCTCATTGTTATCATTTCATCTCGTAATCATAGTGCAATCTTCATACGAGATCCGTAATTATCACGTGACTTTCCCGCCTCGGTATGGAAGGAGTTCCGAGGACATCGGACTCGACGCCTAAGAGATCGTTTCTAGTCGTATTCATGCGGGAGAGCATCTTCATCTCGCATAACGAGTTCGACCGTTGTTTTCTTAAACAGTGATACAACGGGACATTCATCACCGGTGTTGAGCAAGTTAATTCTTGCTCGTAATAGGATAATCATTCATTTCATCGCTGCTCAATTGGTCGCATAGGTCATTCATCATATATCAATCACGTTAAGACTTATATTTATCAACCAATCATTCACTTCACGGGAACAATGGTTCCAATAATTTCATTTGAGTTATCACTCATTTCGTTATTAGTTCACCTCGGCGAGTTATTCTTGATCCTTGTCGGATATCTAATCATTTATCATTCATCTTAGTCACTCTCGTTTTGGTAACCTTTTGGGGTCATATTAAGCGGTGAGTTCAGGTTTGGGTCTTCGTCGAATCGTTGGGATCGAGGAGATCGATGGTATGGAGGATATCGATGTTGGGTACATTTGATATATAGCCTTGTCTTTCAGATGATTATATAACTCAATCCGTATTAATGTGTCATGGTTGTGGATCATTTATTGTTGATCTATCTTATAATGATCGTATTTGAGAATCTTGAGATTTTGAGATCGTTTGATGCATTCCTTTTGGTGTCATACCGAGACTTCATGATATTTTTGGGAAATCGTTCATTGTGATCCGAGACGTCAAGACTTGGGGACTTGGGCGTGCGATTGATTTGGTCCCGAGAACTATTTGGACATTATTGTTGCAGATCGTGATGGATAGTTCATGTCCCGAGTTGTTTACCCTTAGTTTCGAGGACGAAACTCTTTTAAGGGGGTGTATGTAATACCGGTTGTAATTCAAGAATTATCATTCAAGATTTATCATTCAAGAATTGATACTCAAGAATTTTCACTCATTATTAATCAATTGTCACTCGATTCAACATGGTATTCATCATTCGAGTAATTGTATCGTATATCAATCGTCATTCATCACTAATCGGATTGGAGTTTCGTACGCGTTTATCATCATTGTCATTTTGTTGCGGTATGCGTGAGGAGTAGCGCACGCTACATAATCCTTTTAGCGTACGCTAATTGGGTATAGGTAGCGCACGCTACCACTCGCCTTTAGCGCACGCTAAGGTTGTCTGCCGCGATCCGTAAGGTACCGGATGCAGTGAGATTATTTGTAGCGCACGCTACGAGTGGTAAGTAGCGCGCTAACGGGTTGTAGTAGCGCACGCTAGGGGTGTGGTGTAGCGCGCGCTAGGGACGGATCAGTTGAGTCCAGTGGCTACCGGATCGCATCGATTATTTCATAGCGCACGCTATGTGTTGTTGTTAGCGACGCAACCGAGATATTAGCGCACGCTAAACTATGATTGTAGCGCACGCTATCAAGGTCGATCGAGGGCGACGTTTTCTCGACTCCGATCGGGCATCAATATTTCGTTAGCGCACGCTAATAATGGATCTTAGCGCACGCTAGTAGTATGGTCGTAGCGCACGCTACAAAAGGTACGTAGCGCGCGCTACCGTGTTCGGACAGTGGGTACTGGAATACCCAAATTTCCCGTTAGCGCACGCTACGCATTAGGGCTAGCGCACGCTAACCTCGGACCGACTATAAATTGGACAGTTTAGTCAGAGTTCGTCATTTATCATCCTAATCTCTTTCTCTCATCGGTTCTTGGTGATTTGGGCGATTTTGAGGGTATTCTTCAAGGTGTAATCATCAATCATCATCTTCAAGTCTTTGAGTTGGATTATCATCACTTCATCATCTCCAATACATCAAATCAAAGGTATTAATTTCTTGGATCTTGGATTTCGGATTTTTGAGTTTTTCCTTCCGATTTCTTCGTGTAAGCTTGGATTATCATCGGAATATGTTAGATATGGATTATCTACCTTGGATAAATATATTCCTACGGATATAATGGTTATTTTCGGAACTATTTCAAGAACCCTTGGGGTTGACTTTGGTTAATTGGGGATTTTCCGATTGATGTTGTTGTAACCATGAATTATGGATTCCTAATGGATTATTGATGTCATTGAAGTGTTTTGTTAGTTCGAAATACTCATTTTGGTTTGGTTTCGACATATTCGGATCGATAATTCCGAAGTTGTGTGGTTGGTTATGTATTCGTTGGAATGCCTTATGAGTTTGATTATCGTTGTTTCGACCGTTGGGTTAGTCGTGTTTTGTTACTTGATGCGTGTATTGAACGATTGTTGGTAATTATTGTTATTCAAGGTTGTTCGAGCGATCGGTATCTTGGTTAGGACGTTGTTCGTGGACGGACATTCTTCATCGGTATTGTGTAAGTTAATTCTTACTCGGTTAAAAGGATATTCATTCCTTTTGTCGTTGTTCATTCATAATCATAACTCATTCATCATTGTATTAATCGTATCAAAACTCGTCATTGTCAATTAATCACCTCACCATAAGGAACGACGGTTCCGATCATTTCATTGAGCTATCATTCATGTCACTATCATTCAATCTTGGTGAGTCATTATTCATTTTCATTGTCACTTTTGTCATATTGTGGCATTCGGGTCATCTTGGCGTGCGGTTGGTATGTGTAGATTTTCATGTCGGGCACATTATAGTCGTGTATTGGTTGGTGGCCTCACATTGGGTGTGCACACGAGTCGATTGCTCGTGAGACCGATTAGGTACAAGACCACGCGTGTTTGATCGTTGGTGGCTTGTGCACGGACACATTTCCATCCGGACGTAGTGTGGCGCCATTCCTTTGAGCCGTCTCGATAGTTGATTCATATAGCATGTTTGATTGCGTATGTTTCAATGAGAATAATTCATAATTTGGATATATCATGATTGTGTATTTTCAACCCTTGAGGATTGTTGTTCTTTGTAATCGACCCGTTTGGGGATTTTGTTTTTCGTGTCATGGCAAGGCAAACGCACGGAACAAAGATGTTGATGTCGAGGAGTCCTAGTGATACTAGTAGGGGGCCCCGATCTTTCAGTTATTCATGTTATTGTCCTTTATTTTCCGCTGCAGACTTTCATTTGAATACTCCGTTTCATTCAGTGTTGTGTATTTTATCTTCATATAAAATACACTAGTATTCAGTGTTGTCCTGGTGTGTTGTAACTAAACTCCTCATCGGAGTAATTATTGTTGTAATGTAGTTCGGTACTACATTTATCTTGTGTAATTCATTCATTTTCATTTGCCTGGTGGGTCCCAGTTGGGGATCTACGGCACTGTAATATCCGCCTAGTTTGGGGTGTTACACTTGTTCGGTTTTCACCAACCCAGCAGCAGAAGTCATGCAGATAGACATACGGTGGGCAGAAGTTCTTTTTGTGGCACGACGGATGAACATCCTGGGCATCCGCTTCTCCAGTAAACAGCCTCCAGTCGTTAGCAACTCCACCGACCTGTAAGTCTCGAGGTCTTCCATTCTCAGGCCATCATATGGTAGCCTGTAAAGATTTTCTACCAACTCTCCGTTCACAGTGACCTGAATCCCTTGAACATTAGCAGAGATTTCAGACATGTCACCTCTTTTCTTCTTAGATGCATAGATAATAGATGCATCCAGGTAGAACTCTTCCACGATTTGTTCATCATATACCTCAGCATGAAGACTTGCAAGGCGGTACAACCCTTGCTGTTTCACACGGGAAACGACCACTTCCATTCCAGAAAAGTCTTCACCTTCTAGAGTGATTCTTTCCATGATAACTGACCTGGCGAAGATACGCCCGTCGATGATTTTCCCTTTTCTTCATAGAAATGGAGGAAGTCTGGGAAGTCGACATAGTTGCAGAGAAAATATTTGAAGAAAAACTGAAGATTATCGCAGAGAATGCAAAAAGTATAGAGAATAATGTAGGCTGTTTTTGCTTGAGACTCGTTTAGTTGCAGAAAGCGTAAAGAGTCTAAGGGAGCAAGATATAGTCCTTTTATAGTGTACGGGACGATTAGGGTTACATACAGTGAACGGTCAGATTTAAGGGATAGGAACCGTCCTTTTAAAATGAACACACAGGATGGACTCAGAGTAGCTGGTATGTATTATCCATCTATTTTTGAAATGATAACCGGTCCCACTTCTGACAGTTCATCTCCTCTTATTGCACGAAACGACGGTTTTGAAATTATTGAAATCACGTTTGTTGGAGGTATTGAATCCCATTAAGGTATTAAAGAATAAAACATTTGAGGTGTAAACATGGCACGTGGACTTAAAAACGTTTCCTGTACGAATATAATAGTAATATAATATTTATTGATGTCCTTTAATGTATGTGCTGTATCCGCGAAAATACAGCGTTCCCCCTTAAAAGGTACATACAGGTATCAATTCTTACACCAATATCTGGATTAATACTGTATTCATGGTCCGTACTGTATTCCCCCTTAATTAATTCACACATCAGCTGTAGGAAGGTTTGCTGTCTGACTAATTCTAAGTGTACATTTAATTAATGTGGATACTGTAATCTTGGGTCTTACAGTATTCCCCCTCAATTGATGAGTAAAAGCATAAAAACTTATAGGGAGTCAGGATGTAGCATTCCCAATGCTTGATGAAGCATGCAGAATCTGGTTGTGCTGAGAGGTTTTATAAAGATGTCGGCCAACGGAATATCTGTATGAATGTTTCCTATCCGAACATCCCTATTCTCATCGTGATTCCTGATGAAGTGATGCTTCATATCAATATGCTTAGTTCGTGAGTGCAATACAGGATTGTGCATTATTGCAATTGCACTCGTGCTATCGCACATGACTGGCATCTCTCTGGCACTGATTCCATAATCTTGTAACTGTTGTTGCATCCAGAGAATCTGCATACAGCAACTTCCAGCGGCATAATATTCCGACTCAGCTATAGAAAGCGAGTTTGCCAATTGTTTCTTACTGAACCATGCCACAAGTCTTGGTCCAAGAAAATGACAAGTACCACTTGTACTCTTCCTATCCAACTTATAGCCTCTGAGATTCGAGTCGTTGTAGTCAACCAAATTAAATCCTCCATACTTACGATACCACAATCCTACATCAACTGTTCCTTTTATGTACTTAAGGATTTGTTTGGTTGTCATGAAGTGTGACTCCTTAGGTGCTACTTGATACCGAGCACACACTCCTACAACAAACTGGATATCGGGCCTTCTAGCCGTTAGGTACAGGAGTGAGCTAATAAGCTTCCTATAGGGTGATTGATTAACCAGATTTCCAGCTTCGTTTGTACTAGTTTGCATGGAAGTGCTCATGGGGGTTGACGAGGATTTAGAGTTGTTCATCCCAAACTTGTTGAGTAGCTCCTTGCCATACTTCTCCTGGTTGATAAAGATTCCTGTAGGCAATTGCTTCACCTGCAATCCTAGGAAATAACTAAGTCCCCCCATCATACTCATTTTAAATTTACTTTCCATGAGATGAGAGAACTTCGACATACAGAAAGGTTAGTAGGACCAAATATAATATCATCGACATATATTTGTACCATTAACAGGTCATCTCCTTCCTGTATCTTAAATAGGATTTTGTCCACATCACCTTTCTCAAATCTATTATTGGTAAGGTACAGGGACAAGGTTTCGTACGATGCTCTAAGTGCTTGCTTAAGTCCATACAGAGCTTTCCGTAGTCTGTATACAAGGTCTCCGCCTTCTGTGTTGACAAACCCTGGTGGTTGTTCAACAAAGACTTCTTCGGTGAGGTCTCCATTCAGGAATGCGTCCTTAACATCCATTTGATATACTATAAAGCTCTTATGGGCGGCAAACACTAGGAATATCCTGATGGACTCTAGTCTAGATACAGGGGCAAATGTCTCATCATAGTCTATTCCTTCTTCCTGTATGTAGCCTTGTGCGACTAGACGTGATTTGTTCCTGATAACAAGTCCATTTTCATACTTCTTGTTTCTAAATACCCATTTGGTTCCAATTACAGCTTGATGTTCAGGCCTTGGTTCCAGATACCATACATTGTTTCTATCGAAACCATTAAGCTCTTCTTCCATAGAAGTGATCCAGTGAGAATTATTCAAAGCTTCGTTGGTAGAAACAGGTTCGGATTGAGCTAAGAATACAGTGAGGGTTCACATGGCTAGTCTCCTAAGTCCAGCTTGAGATTTCCATATAGGAAATGGAGATTTCTCAGATTTGGATTCTTCTTGCGCACATAGTATAATTCCTTGTGTACTCTGTATTCTCCTTCGGGTAGATACACCAGCATCAATATCACTTATAATTATTTCCCGTGGGTGAATTTTCAACCATCTCCTGCCATGTTCTAGTTCAGCATCCCGTACTATATCTTGAGGTGCTGTAGTTTCAGCTTCAGCTTGTATAACATCGACTTCGACTACTTTGATCTTACAGTTGCTGGATTGATCTCTAAGTCTACGATAGGTTCTATTGGAGTTGAAGTGTCATTAATGGAAAGTGTTCGGATATTCTGGGTTAAGTCTTCTACTCCTGTAGGGTCGAAATGAGGTTCACCGAACACTACATGGACAGATTCCTCGAACGTCAGCTTTCTTTTGTTGAAGATTCTGAAAGCCTTGCCGATAGAGGAATATCCTACAAATATCCCCTCATCTGACTTATCGTCAAAAGTCTTCAGTTGATCTTTCCCATTATTCAGAACATAACACCGGCATCCAAAGATGTGAAAATATGAAACTAATGAGGTCTTATTATTCCATACCTCATATGCTGTTTTGTGTGATGCTTGTTGATAATACATTAATTTTGTGTATAGCACGCTGTATTTGTTGCTTCACCCCAAAATCGCTGTGGCAACTTGCTTGCGGCTATCCTACTTTTTTTGGCTTCCTTGAGCGTCATATTCTTTCTTGCGGAAACACCATTTTGTTGAGGAGTCCGGGCTGTTGAGTATTCGTGCTGTATTCCATTGTCCGAATAGTATTGCTCTATAAAGCAATTTGTGAATTCAGTACCTGTGTCGGAATGAATGGACACGATACTCAACCCTTTATCATTCTGAAGCTTTCTCAGGTGCTCTGGGAACTTTGTTGTGGTTTCTTTCTTCATGCTTAGAAAGATTGTCCAAGCATACCTGAAGTAATCATCAATAATAACGAGACAATATTTCTTACCTCCCAAACTTACCGGGTCTACAGGGCCGTATAGATCCATGTGTAGCATTTTCAGAACCCTGTGAATGGACTGGTATGATTTTCTTTTCACGGAGGTTTTGACTTGTTTGGCTTTCTGACAGGGTCCGCAGACGTTGTCTTTATGGAACGACACATTGGGCAAACCACTAACCATTCTCTGTCTTGCGAGTTTGTTGATTGTCTTGACGTTGATGTGTGACATCCTTTTGTGCCATAGCCAGCTTTGATCTGCAGTGCCTTTGGCAACAAAACAAGGAATACTGGAGTTCGTAGGCTTCCAGTTAGTAATATACATATTACCTGACCTGCTTCCTGTGTGAACAACTTCTTTGGTCAAGATGTTCTTCACTCTACAGTCGATTCTAAATCAATCATGAATTCAACCTCCCACTCCGGCGGTAGTCCGGTAAATTATCTGGAAAGACATCCGAGAATTCACTTACTATGGGAATCGAGGAAAGTTCGACTTTCCCATCCTCTACCTTCGTGGCATAACACCAATACCCAACACAGCCTTCTCTAATAAGTTTGTCGCCTTAAAATTGTTATGTGATCGTTGAAAGTGACGTGCCTCCGGGTAAGATTGATGAATCTCCAGGATCCATACTTGCTAGTATGGGTCGGGCGTGACCGAAGGGTTATCCAAATCCGGGTATGTCTTGCGGGGACTCCGAGGTTCGGGGCTTGCTCGCCCGATGCCGGGATAACTTATGGGGTTATCCAATCCGGGTTTGTCTTGCGGGGACTCCGAGGTTCGTGGCTTATTAGCGCGATGCCGGGATAACTTATGGTTGTGGTTTGGTTATGGTTCTGTGACTGTTGTCACGAGGACATGTGATTTGGTATGGTTTTCTAATGAGTTATTCACTCGGGTATGTTCTGCGGGAGCATCTGAGGTTCGTGCCTTGTTAGCACGGTACGCGAATAATCCTTAGGAATATGTGTTTGATGATTTGGGTCGTGGACCCTTTGATTGATGATTTGGGTAGTAGACCCCGTGATTTGTTATCGGAACTTATATTTTGGGAAAGATGATTTTAGGTCGTGTCCCCAAGTGTTTTCAAAAGACTTGAGAAATCTTTAATCCTAAATTTTTTCAAAACTCCCGAGATCATAAAATGTTTTGTAAGAGATACATTGGGTTTATTTTCCCACTTTCCATGATTCAAACTATCTTGGTAAAATAATTTATCTCGGGAAGCGTGTTCATGATTATTATATTCTTGGAGTATGTTGTTTTGTGACTTGTATTCATATTTTATACTTGCACTAGCAAAATAGTGGAGTTTTGCTAACCCCCTAATATTCGGGGGGTGGATGTCTGTATTGCGTCCAGGTACTTGCAGGTTGCTGGGGAGCGAATCACAGGATTGGTTTGAAGAGTGATCGAAGACGACGATACTAATCACATAAAGACCAATTGTAGAGTATTTTGAATAGTCTTGTTGGTTATTTCTCCGATGTGTTATTATCCTGATATATGAGAGCGTTACTATATTCCAGCCCCTGCGTGGGTATGAGTTATGGGAAAGAATCTTGTATGTAATGATGTGTGTGTTGTGATAATAGACCAAATCGGTCTAATGGTCATTTACATAGCCATGTCGGCATGTGAAGTGATGCATTGTTTTGTATTTAGCCTGGTAGATCCTCATGGAGAGGGTTTGCGGCGCTGTAATATTCCCGAGTGGTTTGGGGGTGTTACATAAATGATGTTCCCAAACCAGTTATATGTTCAAATTAGCAATCTACCAAGCAGATCGTGGTAGCTAATTCTCGAATCATGTGGAGACCATTGCACTGCATGATTGTGTGAAAGAATGTAGTTGAATCTTATTTATAATAGATCATATTTCAGGAGCACGTGGACTGGTTTCTATATTGTTAGCCGTACTTGTATCTTTGTGTATAATATTATATGCATTGAGCAAATGAAATTAGATTTCATTAAGGATGATAATAGAAAAATATATGTCGCCACTGTTCTTTTACAATTAACAACAAGTGAGTTCCACTGACAACTTCACATACATTTCAACTAAATCCCTGTCAAAATCTGCATCTGTGAAACATGTGAAAGGCATTGGCATGCGCCGCCTATCCTAGCTCCTCCAGTGATTTACCCATCAAGGGGGTGCATTTGTATATCCTTTAGGGGGTATGCATTACATGATTTCAGCATTTGTAGAATTTAGTTATTTATTCTTCTCAATTCAGTTTAGGCTATAAGTTGGTTCCCTGCAATTCAATTTTCTTTGAATGCATTTGTAGTTGAATAGACTCATTTATGTTATGCATTAATATTAATGAAATTTTTTAGTTTTCTTATAGTTTAGTTGTTAAGTTACTCCTCTACAAATCAGTTTAAGCTATTAGTTACTTCTCTGCATTTCAGTTTATTCTGAATGCATTTGTAAATAAATAGACTCTTTTCTGTTATAAATTAATATTAATGAAATTTACATATATAGTGTTTGGCAATGCAAAGATAATATTATCCAAGTGCATAGTAAGTTATAAAAATTTACAACATAGTCAAGTTGCTCAGTATGTCTGTTTTGCATAAATAGTACTGTCCAAATGCAAAAATAATATAGTCCAACTACACAAAACCTTATAATTGTTGACACTCTACTTGTTTTGTTAAGTGGTTTTTCATATGTTCAGATGCAAAGATAATATTGTTCAACTTTATAGTAAGTTATAATTCTTAAAATTCTAGTCAAGTTGCTAAGTGCTTATCCATATGTCAGTAACTGTTAACTATATTTGTGTATTTGTTTGTTGATTTCAGAAAAGAAAACAAAGCTAATATGAGTGAAAACAAAAGGAAACGAAGTAAAGAGAATTGCAAATTTGATAGTGATTTTGAAGATGATATTGGTAGTAAAATACCAACAAGAATTAGCAAAACTAACATTAACCTTCGTAAGTTATGTACTAGAGCCACCTCAAAACTATTCCTTGATACAATTGATAGATTAACTGATGAAAAAAAAAAGAAAGTTGTTGATATGGGTTTTGGCAGTGTTTTACATTTGAAAATAAAAGAGCAGCCTAATCGGTTGACCTATTAGCTTCTTGATAATTATAATCCGGTGAGTAGTGAGTTGATACTATAAAATGGTAAAGCAATGCATTTATGTGATGTAGATGTTGACGAGTGTTGGGTTTTCCAAAGGCTGAAAGACTTATTGAGAATTTTTTTTGGAAAATTGTGAACTCATATGGCAGAGGTTTTTGGATGTCTGATAACAAAATAACTGTCGACGAAGTGAGTAAGAAGATAGTGAAGTGCACTGATGGGGGTGAATGGTTCAAGAGGCACTTTATGGTGTTGGTAGACTGTTTAATGATAGGAAACAATCAGTTTGGATATTTAATACCCTCATTATGAAATGCTTGGGTGATGTTGGTACCAATGGGAATTTTAATTGGTGTGAACATACCTTGAAAACTTTGAATACAAGTCGAGCACAGTTGGAGAATACCATCGAAACGCAGTTCAATGGGAGACCATTGTTTCTCATTGTAAGATAATTTGTAAATTTCATCGATAAATCATTAACATTTTTATCTTATTGTTGTTATATTTCATTGTTTATCTTCTTGATGTAGGTACTTTATGCGGACAGAGTAATAGTGTACAGTCGAGATGTGCCAAAGGCTTTTTGCCTTCCATCATTAGTTGGATGTGTGATCTTGTAAGAGAAAAAAGTTTGAAGGAGATAAGATTAGGGGAATTTGGGAGAAGATTTTTTGACAACCCATTATAGATTGAGAAACCTAATAAAGTGAAAGTGGATATACCATCAATTTCGAAAACTAAGGATATAGAAGTAGTTAAGATATCACCACCTGAAGATTGTAACACCCCAATTCTCATAAGGGTCATTACACGATGTAGAACCTTCATCAAGGTCTACCAGGCTATTACATTCAAACAATTTACCGTAATCCCATAATGATAATATTTAATAATATAAATAACACCGGGGCCTAGACCAAAACATTTGGGTGTGAACGCAGGAACACAGAATGTAAAATGAATCCATTGCCCACGCAGGGTACTTAAACAATATTTTTAAAAAATAAATAAGTTTACTCGGCTTACTCCGACGAGCAACATAGACATAATAAAATAAACAACGCATACTCGAGCCTCATAACATCATGCTTGACCATCCTTTGCATGCGTTTCTCGTGCTGTCTCCTCAGCTCGCCCGATACCTAAAATGCATGAAATGTATTTTCCCAATTTAAGGGGTTAGCATTCGAATAGATACTGCAAGTACACAATTACACGACATTATATACGAACACAATTCAACATGATTATTACATTTGAAAACATTTAAGAAAACAATATTCCGGAATACCATATTTTCATCAATCCGTAATCATCAAGAAAACCATAACATCACATTTCATTATACAAAAATCCACACTTGGTAACCCGTGGTTGTGCCCCTTAGTATCGACCCCAGAGGTCCCATCGGACCGTCCCCAAGTGGAAAACCACTTCCGCGGCCGTACTCGTTAGTAGCGGCCCCCAGGTCCCGTCGGACTATCCCTAGGTGGAAGAACAACAACAACACACCCACACATTTATCATAAATCATCATTTATGTCGAATTCACATTCTACATAACATAATGTAAAATATGTACCTGCCTTGAGAAATATGATGTGAAGAAACAGTGAACGGAGAGGGCTTCGATCCAAACTCACTCCAAAGTTTCATTCTTAGCACACAATGATACTTAATCAACTACAAGACTACTGGAATATAAAGGATCACACTAAATTCTACCCTTATGAACAATTCATCGTACACCATGAGGGCTTAACCGATCATAATCAACTAACGGTGGAAATCATGGAAATTCAGTCCACAAAATGTCAAGAAAATCGAGGATTTACGATTATACAATCATAATCTAACATAAATCTAAGCTAAAACGGAGTAGAAGGATGAAATCATCACAAAACCCCCCAAACCCCCAAAAAACAGGGTTCTAGCAATAATACCTCGATTAGAACGGTGGAAGATATTGTAATGATGCTAAATCCGTGTTGCGAACTCAAAAATATTGATGGATGATGACAATCGAGCAAAATCCACACTACCCTATCCAAACCGTCGTAAATCTCCAAGAAAGAGAAAGGGAGAGATGAAAATTAGCGAAATCAGGACTGAAGTCCGCTTAAATAGGTGAATGATATTACGTACGCAATATCCTAATCATGTTAAGATCTTAACATATGTTAAGGTATCTGCATTGCGTACTCAGCGAGCTTCACAGAGCTCACTGCCTTGATGCACAGGTGACATTACGTACGCTGCATGGCAGGCTTAGCGTACGTGAAAGGTACTAGCGTATGCTACAGTCTAATGTTGCATACGTAATAGAGTGCCCAATGCTTACTGACCTGATGCCCAGGTAACTTTACATACGTTAAGGAGTTCATATAACGTACGTAATGAACCTTTATGTACGTTACATCATACAGGCAGCATACGCATGTAATATCCGCAATTTCGTATTTCGGTAATTTTCTTTTTTGGCAAGAGTTCGTTTTGATAACTTGCTTGGGACCGTTTCATCATTCTGAGAAGGATTAATTCTGCACTTTTTGTCATCCGAGTTCGTTTCGGTGTTGTTTTCTTGAGTTTCGTGCTTCTTAACGACTTTTCCGCACTCAAGTTCGATTCTTGTGAATCTCGTTCGAAACTACTGTTTCGAGTTTCCCGTAAGTCCGTTTAACTTTGTTAGACGTGTTGTGAACTTCGGTTTGGTTATTCGATCACGTATCATGATTTTCGGGCGTTTTGGGCCATTTTGTAATTTACCCAAAGTTGTGGGTATCCGCATTCGTATTTGTTGTTTTGACCCTTTTCATGGTCGCGTGTGATTAATTGTTGCATGGTATTTCATTTCGGGTCGATGATGTTGCCCACGAGCGTTTTGTCATGTTCGTTCCGTGCGATATCGGATAATCGAGTCGTCGAGTCCTGGTGGTCGGACACTGGCCGGACGGTTGCGGGTCCTGGCCGGACGGGTGCGGCAGGAACCGGCATAGCGCACACTATGTCCGGAAGGTAGAGCGCACTACTGCCGGAAGGTAGCGCACGCTACGGCCGGTTGGCTGCGCGCGCTAGTCGGCCGAGGCAATAGGGCAGTGGGGTACTGGACTCGGGTGGATCGGCAGGTAGCGCACGCTGCTGTCGGGCACTATACACGCTATGACCGGAAGGTAGCGCGCGCTATGGTCGGAAGGATGCGCACGCTACCTGGCCGAGCCGAGGGGCGATGAGGTTCGATTGCGGCACAGGCCGATAGCGCACGCCCGGCCGACTTAGCGCGCTAAGTCGCACCGAGATAAATGTGACAGAGCAGTCGCATTTTCACTCGTTTCTCATTTCCCTTCTTTTCGATCCGAGGCTAGAGCTTCGGAGGAGGCGAATCCATGTTGTTGAACAACAAATCCATGAAGTTCTTGAGTTCATATCATTGATTGATCATCCTATATCATCCTTTGATCCAGCGAATCAAGGTGAGATTTCCTAGAACCCTATTTTGAGAAATTTTGGGGTTTTTGCGTTTTTGGCCGATTCGTTCCATATCTTTGATTAATACATGATGGGTATGATTAATCTTAGTAGTATTCTTGTGTTTAACATCATTTAATCTATTGTTCTTCGTCGAATCAAAGTATATTTCTTGATTTCCTTCGAATCGACTTTTTGGGGATTTGTTCTTGATCTCATTTTTCCATTCGTTTTTGATGGATCGATTATTGTTAAATCATGTTGTTAAACATATCCTATGGATTGTATATCCATATTTCGATTTGGAATTCCATTTTCGTGTTTTGACGGGATGAATCGTGTTCTTGGCCGTTTTGGGGGAAACACTTGAACTTTCGTCATTCGTTCTTTGAATTCAACGGCTTTAAGTCGTTCTATGGAATTCATTTTCATTGTTGTCATTGTCCTTCATAGTTTATTATCGCGAGTTGGCATTCGGTGGAGTCGGCGGGTTCGTAGTCGGTTCGTGCCAACCTACTTCGGTCGATTCTCCGCGTTGTGGTTATTCGAGGCAAGTACCTTGCCCATACTTTTTTTGTTTCATGGATATGATTGTTGTTACCCCAAATATTATCCGGAGATAGATATTGCTGGAATGGATGGATAGCAAACAAATGCGAGAACACTTCCGTGGAAAAAGTAAATAACACAAGATTTGTCGGGGTTGTTAGTCCCGGGCTTGAATGCTCTCGCGAGATATTATTAATACGAATACATTAGAGTACAAATATTAATGTTAGAGTACAATTACAATGAGTGTAATCACCCTAGTTATCTTAGCTAGTGAGCATGAAGATTGCCGGAAGAACCAGATATGATGCTCTGTGAGTTCTTGTAACAACGATGGGGTGTTGTGACGACTGTGAGAAATCGACGGTCTCTCACAGTGTGTATTAGCTGTATGTTTGAGCTCCTGGGCTTGCGAGTCTCTTCGAATCTGTACAATAGGGAGTTCTTGCCTCTGCCGACCATCTTCTAGTTGAGAGGTGCTGAGAGAGAAATCCTGAGATAGATTCGGGAGAGGAAGCCGAGAGCATGAAAGTATGTATGTTTATATGTATTTGCCAACATAGTTGCCAATCGAGAGGAACAAACCTTTCTCCAGTTGTTGGGAGTTCTCTATTTATAAGACTGGGCGATGCTGGGCGATCGCCTTTGCTGTATTATAATAAGCGGGCGATCCTCTTTAGCACATGGGTTGGTCTCCTTAAAGTCCGCAAGAGTTGGTGGCAGTCAGCTGTGCGGTCCAATGAGAAGTTTGCACGCGTCTGAGTCGCTATCACGGTGGTCCCACCTTGTACCTTTCGGCGAGTCTATGGTAGGTGATAAGGTGGTGTCAGGCTGTGGTCAACGATCCATGAAATGCGGCGCCTGTCGCGGATCTGCGTATGGGCACTGCTTTGAGATCCTGTCTTCGTAGACTTTGACGGACGAAGGTCTCTATTCGTGGTACAGGACGGTCGTCCTAAGTCGGGCACCAGAGTCGATCGCTAGGTGCCAAAGGCGATCGCCTTGAGAGTCGATCCCTAGATACTCAAAGGCCGACTATTAACTTCGCTTAGGAAAGTTCGTCGTAGCTCGGTTGGTTGTGGACTCGGTCGCTCTAAACTTATTCCGATCGCCGTTGAGGCGTATAAATCGCCGCACAACAATGATGATTGGTGCTCGTCTTGGTATGTTTGTTGTTTGTTTGAAATGAGTATTCAAAAGATTCGGTTTAGCCTCGTGAAAGGCTCACTTTCAAAACGCATGTGTTTTGTGAATATTGTGTCCCGTGAATGATTAAATGAACCCTATGAATTCGCTTGTTGTTGTTATTGTTGAGGTTGTTATGCTTTGATAATATATATACACATATTATCTCTTTTCGGTGCGTTATGGTTTGATGTGGTTTTTTGCTAAGTGTTTGATGCCTCTGGGTGAATTATTTGGATATCCTTGGTGTGATATGCTATTTGTGATTGATGTGTTTCGCTAGCCAGCTCGGGAGGGTCCTTCGAGGCCTCGGGTGGGATGTCTGTGGTGGCGTCCTGGTCCTAGGCGATGCATGTGTGATAAGTGTCATTTTTGTACACTTATCCATGGTTTGTATCGATAAAATTCACCCATAATTGAGCTAGTCTACTCGTTTTTTGCTTTTAATTAATTAGTTTTAATAATTTTATTTTTATCTGATGATGATCAGATTAAATAACTGATTTACTCAAGAAATAACATGTTTATTAAATATTCTCTTTGTTGAATTTTGATATATTCATGTTGTAGGGCTTTTCGAGACGAATTCGGCAGTCTTTCCGGATTCAAAATCAGAGTTATATATCAAAAGTTATCATCCGAATAAGATTTGGGGCAAAAAAGCAAAGTCTGAGAAATTCGGCTGAAAACGTAACTCTCAAAGAAACCAAGAACAAATTGACGGTTAGTTACGGCCGTAACATTCAGGAGTTACGGCCGTAAGTCATCCTTGTTATGGCCGTAACTCCTGAATGTTACGGCCGTAAATCTTGACAGATTGTTAAGATTTGTCTAATTTTTTATACTTTTTGTGTATTATTGAGGGGATGGCTGGCATTGATCCGATCTAATGTAATAATACTGGAGTTTTGGAGCTATTAGATGACTTTAGGTGTATAAATAGACCCCTTAGATCCTTCATCATTCATCTTATAATTTTCCATTTTTTGTAAACTTTTCTTTTTGTGTGAAGAACACACTTGTGTTCTTGAGTGATCTTTGTAAGTGTGGTATAGCATATGTTGTTCAGAGAGTTTATTGCTTCTATCTCCTTTATCTACTAAGGGAGTTAGGATAAATTCTTTCTCTTGATTCAACTAATAATGACCACAAAAGCTTGTAATATGTATAATAAACCCTTCATGGGCTAAGTAACCTTTAGTTGGGATTATAAACAAGGTCAGTCATGTTATTTATGTTTGTATAAAGATCTATTGTGAATTACTTATTATTATGTGTGATTTTCATTGTTTTAACAATCTTTATTTATTTGGCCAATAAATGACGATATTTATGGTCTTCATATGTTTCGAAAGAAAATATGTTTGATTAGATCAAATGATCTTCACTCTAAGTTGCTCTAGGGGATAGAAATATACCTCTAGTCCTTAGATGATTCTTTGAGTTATTTTCATAAATTCTAATGCTATGTATTGAATCCAATCAACATAGAAATATAGTGGATTGATTCAATATGTAAGGGGCGTTTTATAGTTCGAAAGAGAAACCGTCTTTTTAAGGAAAATCGAATCTACACAACATAATAAGTAAATTCATCTTATGATCTCCTATACATCTTTTATAACTAATGACGAACTAAGTTTTTAATCCCAACTATTTCATTTTATCGTTTAATCAATCTATTATTATTGCAATATTTTTATTTCCTTAAAATATTAGAACTATTATTGCATTTACTTTGCAACTATTAAACCAAACTTTTTAATTGTGTGTTTCACTCATATTAGTATCTATAAAAATAGACTAATAAGTGTATAATTCAAATTATAACCAAACTTCCTTGTGGGATCGATAAACCGGACTCAAAAAGTCCACTTTACTACTTGATACGATATCGTGCACTTGCGATAGTTACACTAAAAACATGTCAAGTTTTTGGCGCCGTTGCCGGGGAAGTATAAGTTATATTTGAAATCTTACATTGTAAACTATTTTTATAGGTACAACTTTCTCGACATTGTAACTTAGTACTCAATTGTGTTTGTCCGGTCAAGTGGCGGATAACGGTACTCCGTGACTATTATAGTCGGATTTTTCAGTTTCCCACAACAACTGATATTTGTAAATATTTCCTCCATTTATTTTCATTTTTATTTTTTTTAATGGAAGAAACATTGTATAAAATTGAAAAAAGATTTCCCTTTCTAAGCAAAAATGCAATTTTAAAAATTTATAAGGCAAGGCTTGAAAGGATGAGGTTGCTTATGAATAAAAGTATACCTTTTGACATAAGATTCGTTATTGAAGCCAAAGTAAGAATAGAGGGTGAATTCACAGAAACACCGACTAGATTTTTACCAGGGCTTGGAAAAAGTTCATATGCGAAGAAACGACGAGCAAAGTTGATAGTCGTTTGTTATAAATGTGCTAGATGGAACTGTAATTTAAAATCTCGATCTTTAGGAATTCCATCTACAAACAGAGAAGATAAAATTCAGTTCATTAAGGATGGTCTGAATAAGGATAATTTAGATGATATCGAAATTTCTCTTGACTCGCATCCTAGTGGACTCGTACATTACGGAATTCGATGTTTGTGGAATAAATTCCAACCAGAATATGAACAACGTCTTGGGAATCTGACGTTAAAAGACCCTGTTTGCCAATTTATAAGAAAATTGGATGGGAAGCTTCTCCCCGACTCATAGAAGGCGTTTAGGCCGTTTCTGAACGTAAAATCAGAGGAAGATGTGAGCCACAATCACAACTACTGTACATACGCGTAAGTATCTTTTATTTTTGTCGTGTGGTGAGATTTTCTGAATAAAAAAATGTGATACGCGATAAATGCTTTCATTATTCTATTGAGTAGTTGAAGCATAATCAAACGCAAACACAAACTTGTTAAACAATTTTTACCTTCTTTTTCTTCTATAAATAAACTTTGTGCTTGTTTCTTTCATTCATCCCTCAAACTTGTACTTTTCTCTGTTTCTCTCTAAAAAACTTTTCTTTTCAAAAATGGAGTCATCATCTTCAACAAAAATTTAGCACACCGCATTTTGGTGAAGCTAGTTATGGAAAAGAGGCATGCTTTGTCAAGCACCCACAACTTGGGTCGTACCTTAGGAGAAAAATGCATTCATGTAGTTTACGGAGGAGGAAGTCTAGGATTAATGGGACGAGCTGCTGCTTCTGCCTATATGGAAGGAGTAAGAGTGTTGGGAATAATCCCAAAACCTCTGGCTGAAAGTAAAATCGTCGGGTCAACTATTGGAGATGAGTTTAGATCTGTAAATATGCAAGATTGCATAACTCACATGATAAATAATTCTGGTGCCTTTATCACCCTTCCCGGTGGTTTTGGCACCCTTGAGGAACTTTTTCATGTGGTTACCAGAGCCCAGCTAAATGTTCATCAAAAACCAATAAGTGTGCTTAATGTCAATGGTTTCTTTGATGGTTTACTGTCTTTCATCGACTACTCTGCTGAAAAGGGTTTTATTTCAGAGCGTGCTAAACGAATCATAGTCGTTGCAACAACACCAGAAGAACTAATCAAAAAACTCAATGAATTTATTCCTCAACTAGATCCAGCTCTAGCTAAAATTGTCTGGGTAGAAGATTTTACCGTGAAAACGAAAAGTGGATTCATTCCTCTCCCTTTGATAACCCATGTCGGACATCTTGTATTTTTACTTTCTGTTGTGTGTAATAATCGTGCTAAATGATGGCAGCTTAAGGAGTTTCTTATTGATCTCTTGACGCGCATCTATTCGCGATTTATGTATTGTTATTTTATTACTGTAATTTTTATTTCGTGTTTTGCTTTTATAAAAACTTTGATGGCAGCGTAAGGCGACTCTTCGGACTTTCTTGATGCGCATCTTAAAAATTGTGTTATACGTACGAGTATATTTTATTTTCTTTTATTGTGTGCCTCGTATATTTATTCTCTTGCAGATTCTAAAAGGCGTTAGCTCAGACATCAACTTTCTTAACAGGGAGTATTCTGCTTTTCTGCATTGGTTTTTATTTTATTTTATTTTTTTTATTTTTTAAACTGAGGACAGTTTTATTTTCAAGTTTGGGGGTGGTTTGTTTAATTATTTTGGTGTGTTTTGATTGATTTGGTTATTTGCCTTAATTTACATATATATATATAAATATAAATATATATATAGTATTTTGATTTTTGAGATTTCTAGATCTAGCCATAACACCAATAAAATAGCTATATACAAGCTTCTAAAATCATTTTAACCGGTAAAAAAATTGTATATTCCAAAATTTTTGAGCCTTAATCTCTCTTTCCAAACCTTGTAGTTATCATATAAAATCGAGTCATTCGTTACCTTGAGAAAAGAAGAATCAGTCGGTTGATGAAAAATAGAACTGAAATTTACTTAATTTGTGGAGTTTTTGATTTTTCATGCTTAACTAAAAAATAATTTTCTGCAAAAATTATATTCCCTAAAAAAAAATGAGTCATTGGTGAAAAGAGCTACACGTTAGCAAATAACGGTGTGAAAGCTATCACCTAATAAAAAAAATGACGAAAAGGAGAAATGTTGAGCAGCAACATCTGCCCAATTTTGGAGGTCTTAAGTTTTGCGAAAAATAAAGGACTAACCATTGTTGGTGCGTAGCTGCCGTCTCAGAAAAATTGGTGAAAAGAGCTACACGTTAGCAAATAACGGTGTGAAAGCTATCACCTTTTAAAAAAAATGAGATAGAAATTGTGTTAGTGAAAAGAGCTACACGTTAGCAAATAACGGTGTGAAAGCTATCACTAAAAGGGATGTAGTTTATGAGCAGATTTGAATTAATTAGCGGCTGAATTTCAATACACTCAATTTCGTGAATAATCACAATATTTGATGACGCCAATGAAATTCTTCTTCATATTGAGTCGAAAAATAAACGAGTGATCAAGAGCAACCATTAAAGGGAGTCGTGTGTATCACGAGTGGGAAAGAAATAATCAACCTTTTGGGGGGAAACCTTACATTTTGGAATTGCAATACTAAAACCGTGTTTTAACTTCAAAATCATTTGTAGATTTATTTTGAATCTTGATTCATTTATATCTACTGTATAAGCTGGTTGTTGTGTATTAATGGCATTTTGATCTCCTTTTCTCTTTTTATATTTTAATTTATGTGTGTATTAATTTTATTATTTTTGTTTGATTTTTATTTTTATTTTTGGAGCATGAATAATAAAGAGTCTTGCTCGGGACTAGCAAGAATTCAAGTTTGGGGGTGTGATAAGTGTCATTTTTGTACACTTATCCATGGTTTGTATCGATAAAATTCATCCATAATTGAGCTAGTCTACTCATTTTTTGCTTTTAATTAATTAGTTTTAATAATTTTATTTTTATCAGATGATGATCGGATTAAATAACTGATTTACTCAAGAAATAACATGTTTATTAAATATTCTCTTTGTTGAATTTTGATATATTCATGTTGTAGAGATTTCCGAGACGAATTCGGCAGTCTTTCCGGATTCAAAATCGGAGTTATATATCAAAAGTTATCATCCGAAGAAGATTTAGGGCAAAAACGCAAAGTCTGAGAAATTCTGGGCTGAAAACGTAACTCTCAAAGCAACTAGTGAACAAATTGACGTAGCCAAGTTACGGCCGTAACATTCAGGAGTTGTGTATGTTTAGTGAATGTATTTTACTCACCTCGGGAGGGTCCGACGGGGCCTCGAGGGAATCTATGACTTCACTCTAGATTCACGAGTAAAAACTTCATGAGTACGTGTGTATGTTTTGTGAATGTGTTTGCGCACCTCGGGAGGGTTCGACGGGGCCACGGAGGGAGTCCAATGGTTTCGCCCTGGATTCACAAGTGAAACTTCACAGGTGCGTGTGTATTTTATGTCCGTCGAGGACGCATGACGTGGGTTTTAACCTTGTGTATTGTGGTTGGTTTCATTTGTGAAAACAAAACCTTTGGGCTGTGACCCTGTTGATTTTTGGAAAGATAAGGATTCGATAATCCTAAATTTTTTTCTATTAAAACTCTTGATGACATTTTAAACTGTTTTATAAATTGTTTCCCTTGATTTATGATCTTCGGTTTTGGAATGTTTTACCCAAACTCTTGCCTCGAGAAGAAATTTTCGTTATGTTTGGATCTTTGAGGATTCCTGGTTATTATTGTCCTTGGAACTTGTATTATATGGCTCGTATTTGCACTTTGTTCTTGCACTAGCAAAATAATGGAGTTTTGCTAACCCCTGAGTATTCGGGGGGTGGATGTCTGTTTTTGCAATCAGGTTTGGGAGCATAACACAGGGTCGGCACGAAGGATGATGAAAGATGAACGATACTAATCACACGAGGATCCATATAATGTCATTGGTTTAGGTGTATTTTATCTCCAATGCAGTAATCTTTCCCGTTGTGCGGGAGTGTGTTGTTTTCGACCCCTGCGTGGGCATGTAATGTGTTTGAGTTGTATGTATTTATTGAAAGACCAAATCGGTCTACTGAGTCATTTTAGCCTTAAAGGCATTGTTGAGATGTTCTATGTTATTACTAGCCTGGTAGATCCTTGAGGAAAGATTCTACGGCGTGTAATATCCCTGAGCAGATTGGGGGTGTTACAAAAATGGTATCGGAGCTTAGGTTGTGGAAACCTAGGCTTTCGGGTTTACTGATGTTTGTTGAGTTTTGTCTCATTGGATTTTGTCTGACTGAGTCGTGTCGCGACGCGTCGTCTGAGTTTGTTGGTCGTGATTAGTATCGTGGGGCGATCATCATCTTCGTGCGACCTGTGGATGTAAGTCTCCCTTCTTTGTGTTGTGCCTCGTGTGATATGAGTTGCTTGTATGATTATATCGTTGATTGCTTGAATCCTTCTGTGGATTTTTATTCCGTGATATGTTTTTTTTTGACTCATCAAGGTCAATATTATTAAAAAAAAAAAACGAGAAACAGAAAAGAGTTACAAAGAGAGGGCCATCATAGACAACAAAATAAAATCTCAAGCTAATCCCACAGGCGGGTAGTCAAGAGAAATAGAGAGAAAAACACAAATGCAAAAGCAATCTATGAAAATAGAATAAAAGGACCTAAACCCCATACCGATGTATGGGGTTGCAACCGCAGTTCGTTAAAACCCTATCGTAGAAAACCCAATGGGAAAACCTACGATAGGGAAAAGAGTACCCGAGCGTTATGTCATGTGGAAAACTAATGTCGGCTAAAATACATAGGAGACATATCCCTCAACAGAAGATCTCGGAGAGGCTCTGGCGCTTCGCTAGACCACTCGTAAGAAACCAATCTTTTAGAAAGCCAGTCTGCCACAGCATTCCCTTCTCTATAGATATGAGAGACCCTGAAGTGCATGCCGTCAATAATACGCCAAATCCGCCTCAAATGACTGCGGTAGATCCAGGGAACAACCGAACTACGATCCGAGAGAATGCTCACAACATAAGTAGAGTCAGACTCCAGCCACAAATAATCCCAACCATGATAAAAAGCAATCTCAATAGCATGAATAGCCGCGACCAACTCAGCTTGGAAGGCAAAACAGCAACCAATTGCCGCAGAGAGAGTGCCAAAAACCCGGCCCAGACGATTCCGATAAACAAGGCCAATAGCACCCAAGCCTGGGCAGCCTTTAGCCATCCCATCAGTGTTAACTTTCATCCAGCCAATTGGGGGGGGATACCATTTCACATAAATAGGGTAAAGCGGAGGTCTCGCGTGGCCAGCCACACCCAGAGCCCGAAGACGAACCAGATCAGAAATAGAGTTATCCATGGTGCCCATGTCATAGTTATTACATTCTCTGAGAAGAGACCAAACTATAGAACGAAGAGACATGATAGAAAATTTAGCATCATTATATAAAACCTCACAGCGAATATGCCGATAGCCCAGACGGCACTAATAATAGTGAATCTCCAGAGAGTAGAGATCTGTGACTAAATCGATATCCATAGCTCGAATGATGAAGTGCCCGAACCCAAGATTCAATTCTAAAGAGTTTAAGAAGCCCCGCTCAATATAGTCCGTAACTACCGGATAACAACACACTCGGTGAAAATATGGTCAATCGATTCACGGGCAGAGAGACAAAAGGCAAACCGAAGGACCAATGAAACCCCTTAAACGAAGAAGATCAAAAACAGCAAATTGTTGTGAATAGCCTTCCGCATCGTGAGAGAACGATTTAACGGGATTAATCTGCCAAATCCATTTCCCCACTCACCTTAGGAAAGTTGTGGCGAAGGTGCCAATAAGCGATTTGAGAGGTAACATTGCCATGCACCGATTTAGCCCAAACCCGCTCGTCTTTTCCTTCAAAGTCGAGGGGGCATAGACGACATCTAAAGCAACATCACGACACCTTTCCATGAAATCGAGGGTAAGATGCCAGTCCCGTCGTAGTAAAATCGCTGATGGTGTCGGAGAAGGTACTTCGAGATGCCGAGGAATACCCAACCGATCACCAATGATATAACCTAGCCATTGTCCCACCAAAAATTAATATTCGACCATTACCAATAACCCAACGGAAGTGTTAAGAAGACGGGAATATGATTACGAACCCCCCTGAATATAGAGGAAGAAACAATCTTGCGAGTATCCAAATTACTTCGAGAAACCTCGACGAAGGAATTTTCCACAAAAGGAATCCTCCTGCAGAATAACCTGTGCCAAACGGAACAAAAAGGATTCATTCATCGTACGAAGATGCCTCACCCCAAGCCCTCCCTCCTCTAAAGGGGAACAAACTCTACTCCAGGCCACAGTACATGCGTTCTTGTGACTAATGTCCCCTGACCAAATAAAATTTCTAGCCGCCGAATCTAATTTGTTTATCAATTTGATCGGCCAACTATATATCATCATAGAGTGAATGGAGGAGCTCATGATAACAGAGTTAACTAAGCAAATACGACCAGCCATCGAGAGAGAGGATCCTTTCCAAGCAGAAAATTTACTAATAATTTTGTCAACGACCGGGGCAATATGGATGAGACGGGGTATGCCGCACAATCTAACCCCGAGGTAATTGAAAGGGAGTGATCCTCGCGCATGCCAAGGGTGCGCATAATGACCCGTTTGGTGTGGATAGGAACATGAGAACCGAAATAAACCTTAGATTTATTAAGGTTCATAGCCTGGCCCGAAATGGCTGAGTAATCATCAAGAATCTTCGATATGGCATTGGCATTATCCGTAGAGGCACGACCAAACACGATAGCATCATCCGCATAAAAAAGGTGAGAAGGATAGACAATCTTACGGCCCGCAAAAATAGGCTTGAAGAGAGTAGTCTCGAACCGCATTGGAGAGCATGAGACCGAGCATCTCCTCGAATACAAAATAAAAGAGGGGACATGGGATCACCTTGCCGAACCCCTTGATCGCACGCAAAGTAACCCGTAGGAGCACCATTTATAAGAATAGAAAGCTTACGAGTGAAGAATGGTGGAAACCCAAGCAACAAACCGGTCGTGAAAACCAAAACCGTGAAGAACATCCAATAAGAACTCCCAGAAAGAGTGTCAAAAGCTTTACGAATGTCAATTTTAATAGCCATGTTACCGCGAACGCGCGGCGATTCAAACAATTAACGATTCAAGCAATAGATATACAATCGTGGATACGCCGACCGAAATAAAGCCAAACCGATGGGGGCTGATGATCTCATGAATAAAACTAGAAAGTCCGCCGTGAGGATTTTAGTAATAATATTGAAGATAAAG
Source organism: Orobanche coerulescens (assembly GCA_033398695.1). Taxonomy (NCBI): domain Eukaryota; kingdom Viridiplantae; phylum Streptophyta; class Magnoliopsida; order Lamiales; family Orobanchaceae; genus Orobanche; species Orobanche coerulescens. Next base: position 278,466 of record JAWKAU010000105.1, on the reverse strand, counting down.
TTACTTAAGACAATAGGCCGGAATTGCTCAATAGAGATGGCCCTTTGACTTGAGGAATGAGAGCAACTAAGCTAGAGTTAAGACCCGCGGAAGATCACCCTCAATGAAAAATTGCCGAATAGCCGCCACAATATCGGTACCAATGACCTCCCAAGAGAACTGATAAAATAATCCAAGAAAGCCGTCAGCCCAGGGGCACTGTGGGGCTCCATATCGAAAACTGTAGAACGAATTTCCTCGGAATGGGGAATAGCGATAAGGATGGAGTTATGCCGATGAGAAAACTTAGGAAGAGAGAAACCAAGGGGCCAATTAGTAGCAATTGGGTGGCCTTCGAAAAGGTGCCGATAAAAATTCACAATGTGGTTCGAGATGGTAGACGGATCACGACAAAGATCACCGTCAATAAGGAGAGAGGAAAGTCAAGACGATTATTCCTCATCTTAACTGGCCCTATGGAAAAAGGCAAGATTCCGATCACCATCCTTAAGCCAATTAGTCCTACTCCTTTGTTGGAAGAAAAGACTCTCTTTATTAAGGATGTCATTCAAGGCCGCAGCTTGTTTCGACCTCCGACGTAAGAGCCCGCTTGTATACCCATCCGCATCAATGAGAGACTGAATGTCACCAAGTTGATCCAAAAGTCGACTTTTTTAGTGAAAATATCACCAAAAGACGAAAAATTCCAATGCTTGAGGGTACGACGCAGCTCTTTTAAGCTTGTACAAAACCAAGTCCCAAGGAGACCGGTTCCCACAATTAAGATTCCAAGAGTTTCGAATAACATCAATAAATGAATTATCGTAGTCCACATACGTTGAAAACGGAAAGGTCCAGGGAAAAGAAGTATTACCCAAAGTGGAGGTGAGCCAGATCGGGTGGTGATCGAGCAGTCCTAGGGAAAACATGATATTTTGTGGAAACCCGGTGATCGATAAAATCGGGGTGGCCAAAATCGATCAATGCGGGTCTCAACATGATAATCATCATGAACCCCGCCTCTCCGTAAACCGATGACCAAGAAAAGGGATGCCGACAAGCAAGGCCTCATCAATAAATTGATCGAACTCCCGACAAGAAGTAGCATTGGGAACATGAAGATCGCGACGCTCATGTGCCCCAATGACGGCATTAAAATCTCCGAAGACTAAAAGGTTAGGGTGAAGGAAGCTCAGATATCCTCCCAAAGATTCCTGCGACCAATATAGTTACGAGCACCATGAACAACAGACGCCCGAAAGTCCCATCCATTAAAAGAGATGTCCATGATGATAACTCGATCGAGACATGGATGACTTGGTAATTAGATATGTTGAGGGAGCCGAGCACCCAAATGTCGTGGTCTCGGTTCCCTCGCCGATTCTCGGCAAGAAGAGATAGACCACCCGAACGCCAGAGAGAAAGATCGGAACGAGCAAAAGAAGTGAAGGGTTCGATGATACAAAGAATATCCGGCTTACAAACCGTGATATAGTGACGGGCCGGTCCCTAGCAACCCGCTTCCTTATCCCCCTGATATTCCAGAAAGGATATTCATTTAGAAACGAAATTTATCCGTGCTTCAGCGGATTATTTTGCTGATCCTCTTCCTCGAAGAATTTCGCCAAGGTTTAGAAGCGGCCAAATTAAGATTTTTCGCCGCCGTGGAGTTGGCAGAGTAATTGCACGCCTTTGGGAATTTAACATCCCTTTTAGCTTGTTTTAGTGGAGCTTGTGGTTTTTCCGAGGGAATGATAGGAGAAATAACAATAGATTTTCCGCCTTAACAAAGAATGGTATGGCTCGATCTTTGTCATGGTCACAGACACAATAGGGGCCCAACCGTGTCGGCCGATTGCTCATGACGAGAGGATGAAGAAGGGTTATGCAAGATCGTGCTCGAAGACACCGACGTGTTTTTATTATCAGCCGAAGACGTTAGTGGTAAGGGATAACATGTTATTGTTGGCATGTTCAATGAGAACTCAGAGGTGGGGACAATGGTATCATTTTGCTCTATTGAAGGCTGGAAAACCGTTAAGGCGAGCTGATGGTGATCATTATTGGAATCGCCTTCTATTGGTTCAACATCAAGCACATTGAAGCGATTATTGTTGTTTGAATTATTGACCCTAACAGTAGGGGTAGGGGATGGTTTCCGAACATATTTAGATTGACGATTCTGGCGGTCGCTAGGAACCGTAGAGTTGGAGTTCGGAGCCAATTTTTGGCTTCTACAGGAATTGTTGGAGTGACCAACGATTGAGCAATGAGTGCAAAACTCTGGAAACTTTTCGTAGCCAATAGAAGGGAAAACACAATGACCCGAACATTCAACCATGACATTGTTGTGAACATGGTCTTTCAAGTCAATTTCAATTAGGACCCGAACAAAATGACCCACTTCCCCATTCAGAGAACGTTCATCAATTTTCGCAGGGTTGCCAAGAGTCTTAGCAATTGTAAAAATAAGTTGAGGGTGCCAGTATTCAATCGGCAACTCATAAATTCGGATCCAAACTTGTGCTTTAGAAGTTGCAATTTTATAAGGGTTGAAATCCGGAACCCAAGTGGATAAACGAAAATATCCGAGACCAAGTTCCATGAAGTTTTGCTAAAAACACGATTTTTATCTTCCGAATTATTAAATTGAACGTTAAAGTATCCTTTTCCCAAAGGTATTAATTTCCAGGACGTGGAGATAGACCAAGCATTTTGCAATTCAGCCTTCAGTTGATCAAGAGAGTAAGGCTTAGAGTTTTTCGGTTGCAACAACCGGCCATTTAAGGAATTTTGAAGGTATTTAACCCTTTCGTAGTAAATTTTTTCATCTAAGGAAATAGATATGAAATCCCCTTTGCGCACGGATCACAAAGAGTTACGATAAATATCATCTGAGAAATGAATATCTTTCCTCGAGTGAGAAAGATTACCTGTCAGAGCTTCCTTGAAAGATGAAGGAGAGGGACCCGTAGTTTTTCCCAAACTTGGGTCATCTTGTTTGAGGGAACTGAGGGGGGCCGAATTATGGAGCGGCGCCAAGACGGAATGATGGAGAGACCAAGGCGTCTTCGAATAGGAAATGTTGGAAAGAGATGACATCATATGTTGGAAGCATGACATGAGGACTTCCGTAGAAATCATTGTCGGAATCGACGATGGATGAACAAAGTCCTGGTCGCCCATTCGCCGGCGGCGACGGGCCGTCATCGGCCATGACCGGAACTAAATCACTGGAGAGCGGCTCCCAAGAACCCTAAGGAAGACCCCGTCGGAAAATCTCGCGGACCGAGGTCGCCGAAAATCTCGCCGAATCCGAGGTGGCGGAAGCCGGTCGAAATTGTAAGCAACTAAGCGGCTCGACAAGAGGAATCCAATGAAAGTGGTCCGCTACCGAGAGGAGGCCGAGCACGCCGGAAAAGAGAAAACGGCGCGGTCAACGGTTGACCAAGAAACTTCGCCGGCCGGAGACCGCGATTCAGCCGACGAGACCAGAGGGTAAATGACCGGAATTACAACAGGAGTCTATTCCGGTTGGTGCCCAAGATATTGCGCCACGGACGTGGCCGGAAAATGCAACCGAAGTTCAGCGAAATTGTAGTTTTCAGCCGGAATTTGCAACCTAGATTTGCACAGGTAAACGTTGTTGGAATTGAGTGAAATTTGGAGGGGACGTTCGTCTTGGAGAGACGAACAATCGGCCGTCGGCCGATGATGGAGGGGATTTCTCACGCGCCCACACGCGCCGCCGGGCCGGGAGCTGTTTTGTGTGTGAAAATCGCCCCTAGAGTGTGTGTGAAGTGTTTTGAGATTGCATTTGGTAAGGCATATGATATGTGAGTATTCGACTCTAATATTTTATTTATATGCGGAGCGGTGTCGCTGCTAAGGTATTTTGGAACTGTATTTTATCCGCTGCGTGAGTTCTTTCAAAATGACTTTCAGTATTTTGCAAACTGAGTTCTAATTCGTAAAACCGGTTCCCTAAACCGAGGTTTGGCACTTTGGCCTTGAATGTTTTATGACAGTTTGATAAAGGATTTTGTGAGTTTTGGGCATTCTGGCCTATTGAATTTTTGAAAACCTTGAGCATCTTAGAAAATTAAATTACGACACGTACTTTTAAAACGAATTATTTTCTTGCGGTGTTTTCAAGGTGCTTTCTAATGCCGCAATACATTTCAATTTCCAATTGAGGACCAAAAATATTTTGAGATATTTTCAAATGCGTTTGCTTAGACCGAAGGGTCGAATATTTCTGAAAGTTATTCACTAAAAGAAAAGTGTCCTCATTTTTGTTCAAACGCAAGATAATTTTCAAAGTCTCTACAATGATGTTTGTTCAACTTTTTGTAAAATGATACTCAAGATCAACTGGTGTTTCCAAACTGTTTTCAAAAGGTGGTTTTCGTTTTTAAAACCCATCATTTCCTGCTTGTGGTCGGAGAAGGTGTGTATGATGTTGGTATTGTTGTTAGGGTGTTAGCCCTCCGAATTGTGATTGAATTGGTGGTGTGAACGTTGAGTCGTTCGCCACGCATATGTTTTGTTAGCCCTTTGTGGGACGTGTGATGATGATCTTTAATGTTGTCATTTCGTGGTGGCTTGCGTGTTATCGCACCTATGTGAGCTGTTAAAGCTTGGGTTTGTACGTTTGTGTACATGTGTGATTGTTTCATGATGTTTGTAATTATGTGCTGGTAATTGTTCGGGCCGTTGAGGTCGCCGAACGATACCGTCGTTGCTGTAGTGTTTGTGTGTGTATTACTTTACGATGGTAATCGTTGTATATGATATGTGTAATGATTCTTTGTTGTGCTGAGTTGGCATCTACGCTATGTTGTTTTGCGACGTTATGCCCCATTGTATCTAGCATTTGTATTTTCGGTATGCCGAGCTGAGGCATTTCAACCGTGATGTGCGGCGGCATGCACGTGTAATTTGTCCTTCTCGTCAATAACACGTTTCAATTGCGGACTCAAGGGACACCGCATTCAGTTTTGCGAATTGGCTACCGAGACTTTCGGAGTTCGCGCTTCAGCACAGTTATCAGAATCGGCTTTGAGAGGCCTTTGAAGGATGTTTCTATCGGTTGCTTGTTGTGTTGTCACCTTGATTTCGTTGTTGTGAGTTTCGGGGACGACACTTGTTTTAGAAGAGGTCGAATATAATACCCGTATTATTTTTGGCTTCTGCATTTTCTCTTTCTCAATTCTATCGACTCGCTTGTGTTCGTTAATACTTTATGAACTTGTTTAGTATTTCGGTTTCATCATTCGAACGAGCTGTGATCTTGTTTTGAGTCGATCTAGTTATCGCTGTGGCTTTTCCGAGTTCGGTTCGATTCTTGTGAACCTTGGAGTTGTCGTTTGAATTTTATTGTTCTTCGTGATTCGAACGTGATTGTTCGATTTTTTTTGTTGCCTCGATCGATGTGGTTCAATCGTTTGATTGTTCGGTTTTTGTTGATCTCGTCTCGTGATTGTTGAACTTTCAGACTCCTTCGTAATTCCCTTAAGTTCGGGAAATTAGTCTCGTTTTCGATCTCCTAACCCTTGGGCGGTGGAATTCCGTATTTGTTCAGCGATTGACTCGCGTTTTGATTGATGTACCGTTTGGTTGGTCAATCATATTGATTTTCGTTCGTTGTGTTTTGTGATCGTTCGGATAATCGACTCGATTGTATTGTCTATTTGATGACGCTTGTCACTTGTTGATTTTATTATGTTTCTACCGTTGGCATTGTGTTGGTCGTCATGGAGCGCGTTTTCACGCCGTATAATCCTTTGCGTTGCTTGTAACGTTTCGCCGTTAGGCGTAAGTTACGCGTTTCTTGTGTATCTCGTCGAGTTTTCCTGGCGGGATATTGCTTCACCCTACTTGTTTAAATTTTCACGACGAAACTTCTTTTAAGGAGGGTAGAATGTAATATCCGCAATTTCGGATTTCAGTAATTTTCTTTTTTGGCAAGAGTCCGTTTTGACGACTTGCTTGGGACCGTTTCATCATTCTGAGAATGATTAATTCTGCACTTTTTGTCATCCGAGTTCGTTTCGGTGTTGTTTTCTTGAGTTCCGTGCTTCTTAATGACTTTTCCGCACTCGAGTTCGATTCTTGTGAATCTCATTCGAAACTACTATTTCGAGTTTCCCGTAAGTCCGTTTAACTTTGTTAGACGTGTTGTGAACTTCGGTTTGGTTATTCGATCACGTATCGTGATTTTCGGGCGTTTTAGGTCATTTTGTAATTTACCCAAAGTTGTGGGTATCCGCATTCATATTTGTTGTTTTGAACCTTTTCATGCTCGCGTGTGATTAATTGTTGCATGGTATTTCATTTCGGGTCGATGATGTTGCCCACGAGCGTCTTGTCGTGTTTGTTCCGTGCGATTTCGAATAATCGAGTCGTCGAGTCCTGGTGGTCGGACACTGGCCGGACGGTTGCGGGCACTGGCCAGACGGGTGCGGCAAGAACCGGCGTAGCGCACGCTACGTCCGGAAGGTAGTGCGCGCTACTGCCGGAAGGTAGCACACACTACGACCGGTAGGCTGCGCGCGCTAGTCGGCCGAGGCAGTAGGGCAGTGGGGTACTGGACTCGGGTGGATCGGCAGGTAGCGCACGCTACTGTCGGGCATTGTGCATGATATGACCGGAAGGCTGCGCGCGCTACCTGTCCGAGTCAGTAGGGCAGTGAGGTTCTGGATTGCAACCTGGTCCGATAGCGCACGCTAGCCCGGCAGCCTAGCGCGCGCTAGGCTGCACCAGTATAAATGTGACAAAGCAGTCGCATTTTCACTCGTTTTTCATTTCCCTTCTTTTCGATCCGAGGCTGTAGCTTCGGAGGAGGCGAAGCCATGTTTCTGAACAACAAATTCATGAAGTTCTTGAGTTCATATCATTGATTCATCATCCTATATCATCCTTTGATCCAGCGAATCAAGGTGAGATTTCCTAAAACCCTATTTTGAGAAATTTTGGGTTTTTTGCGTTTTTGGCTGATTCATTCCGTATCGTTGATTAATACATGATAGGTATGAATAATCTTAGTAGTATTCTTGTCTTTAACATCATTTAATCCATTGTTCTTCGTCGAATCAAAGTATATTTCTTGATTTCCTTCGAATCGAGTTTTTGGGGATTTGTTCTTGATCTCATTTTTCCATCCGTTTTTGATGGATCGATTGTTGTTAAATGATGTTGTTATACATATCCTATGGATTGTATATCCATATTTCGATTTGGAATTCCGTTTTCGTGTTTTGATGGGACGAATCGTGTTCTTGGCCGTTTTGGGGGAAACACTTGAACTTTCGTCATTCGTTCTTTGAATTCAACGGCTTTAAGTCGTGCTATGGAATTCATTTTCATTGTTGTTATTGTCCTTAGTAGTTTATTATCGCGAGTTGGCGTTCGGTGGATTCGGCGGGTTCGTAGTCAGTTCGTGCCAACCTACTTCGGTCGATTCTCCGCGTTGTGGTTATTCGAGGCAAGTACCTTGCCCATACTTTTCTTGTTTCATGGATATGGTGATTGGTGCTCGTTTTGGTATGTTTGTTTTTTGTTTGAAATGAGTTTTCAAAAGATTTGGTTTAGCCTCGTTAAAGGCTCACTTTCAAAATGCATGTGTTTTGTGAATATTTTGTCCCGTGAATGATTAAGTGAACCCTATGAATTCGCTTGTTGTTGTTATTGTTGAGGTTGTTATGCTTTGATAATATATATATATATATATATACATATTATCTCTTTTCGGTGCGTTATGGTTTGACGTTGTGTTTTGCTAAGTGTTTGATGCCTCTGGGTGAATTATTTGGATATCCTTGGTGTGATATGCTATTTGTGCTTGATGTGTTTCGCTAGCCAGCTCGGGAGGGTCCTTCGAGGCCTTGGGTGGGATGTCTGTGGTGGCGTCCCGGTCCTAGGCGATGCCTGTGCGTATATGTTTAGTGAATGTATTTTACTCACCTCGGGAGGGTCCGACGGGGCCTTGGGGGAATCTATGACTTCACTCTGGATTCACGAGTAAAAACTTCACAGGTTGGTGTGTATGTTTAGTGAATGTATTTTACTCACCTCGGGAGGGTCCGACGGGGCCCTGGGGGAATCTATGACTTCACTCTGGATTCACGAGTAAAAACTTCACAGGTTGGTGTGTATGTTTAGTGAATGTATTTTACTCACCTCGGGAGGGTCCGACAGGGCCTCGGGGGAATCTATGACTTCACTCTGAATTCACGAGTAAAAACTTCACGAGTGCGTGTGTATGTTTTGTGAATGTGTTTGCTCACCTCGGGAGGATTCGACGGGGCCACTGAGGGAGTCCAATGGTTTCGCCCTGGATTCCCGAGTGAAACTTCACGGGTGCGTGTGTATTTTATGTCCGTCGAGGATGCATGACCTGGGTTTTAACCTTGTGTATTGTGGTTGGTTTCATTTGTGAAAACAAAACCTTTGGGTTGTGACCCTGTTGATTTTTGGAAATATAAGGATTCGTTAATCCTAAATTTTTTTCTATTAAAACTCTCGATGGCATTTTAAACTGTTTTGTAAATTGTTTCCCTTGATTTATGATCTTCGGTTTTGGAATGTTTTACCCAAACTCTTGCCTCGGGAAGAAATTTTCGTTACATTTGGATCTTTGAGGATTCCTGGTTATCATTGTCCTTGGAACTTGTATTGTATGGCTCGTATTTGCACTTTGTTCTTGCACTAGCAAAACAGTGGAGTTTTGCTAACCCCCCAGTATTCGGGGGGTGGATGTCTATTTTTGCATTCAGGTTTGGGAGCATAACACAGGGTCGGCATGAAGGATGATGAAAGAGGAACGATACTAATCACACGAGGATCCGTATGATGTCATTGGTTTAGTTGTATTTTATCTCCGTTGCAGTATTCTTTCCCGTTGTATGGGAGTGTGTTGTTTTCGACCCCTGCGTGGGCATGTAATGTGTTTGAGTTTTATGTATTTATTGAAAGACCAAATCGGTCTACTGAGTCATTTTATCCTTAAAGGCATTGTTGAGATGTTCTATGTTGTTACCAGCCTGGTAGATCCTTGAGGAAAGATTCTACGGCGTGTAATATCCCTGAGCGGATTGGGGGTGTTACATAAATGGTATCAGAGCTTAGGTTGTGGAAACCTAGACTGTCAGGTTTAGTGATGTTTGTTGAGTTTTGTCTCGTCGGATTTTGTCTGACTGAGTCATGACGCGACGCGTCGTCTGAGTTTGTTGGTCGTGATTAGTATCGTGGGGCGATCATCATCTTCGTGTGACCTGTGGATGTAAGTCTCCCTTCTTTGTGTTGTGTGTTGGAATATTTATTCCACACATTATTTAATTTATGTTTTGATGATTAAAGTTGCTAAACTACAAAACAACATCGAGGCGAAGCAAAACGGCGAAGGAGACGAAGACGCAAAAATTGCAATCTGGACTGCATTAGCGCACGCTAAGGGACATATGTTAGCGCACGCTAACGAGGAGTCAGCTGCATTCCAGCCTAGTATCGAAGTAAGCTGCAGTGAAGTCAGCAGATGGATAGCGCACGCTACACTCTATTATTAGCGCACGCTACCCTCTATTATTAGCGCACGCTACAAAGGATGATTAGCGCACGCTAAGATGTTTGAATCTAGTCAATCCGAACGTTGGGAAAAGCAGGTCAAAGTCAGCATATCAAACGGTCACTTTGACAATCCATGCAACGGATATATTGGATTAGCGCACGCTACAAAGAAAGTGGTAGCGCACGCTAATCGTTAAGGCGGTAGCTACCGGATCAAATATAAAGTGATTAACGACGCTACATGAAAGCCTTTACGTACGCTAGAGCAAAATGTGCGATAGCGCACGCTAAAAGGAAGGCTAGCGCACGCTAGCTAGTCAACCGGCAAAGAACGGCTAGTAAGGAGGAAGAAGGCTATAAATACCAAGGAGTTGGTATTATTCCATACAACAACATTGAGCAAAGCATACATACGTGTTATATCATTGTAAACATTATAGTTGTTGTTCTTGAGCTTAATTAAGAGTGATTGAGTGTTATACACAAGATCATACACGAGCGATAAAAAGAAAAGATACGATTTGATTCGGTGTTATTAGGATCAAGGATCCGGCATTGTTAGAATCACAATCGCGATCTTAGTGAGGTTTATCTAGTACCGATAGAAAGCTAGAGTGGTTGATTCCTTATCCAATAGAAAAGGAAAAACGGTTTTACTCGGACCGATAGAAGACGAGCTTGTAACGGTAATCCCTCGACCGATAGAAGAGAGGCGTAGAGGTTTTGATCTTAAGCCTAAGGAAAAAGATACATCGAGAGAGGACGTAGGCTTCGTTAATAGCCGAACCTCTATAAATCCTTGTGTCCTTTATTTTCCGCAATTTATTTTCGCTTCCGCATAAAACGGTGCAAATATCCGACCCCATACCCAACAATTGGTATCGGAGCGGTACTCCAATACGCGGCTTAGCATCCGAGGAGAATGTAATATCCGCAATTTTCGATTTCCGGTAATTTCTTTTTTTTCGGCGGAAGTCTGTTTTGACGACTCGCTCATGTCCGTTTCGTCATTCTGAGAATGATTAATTCTACACTTTTTGACATCCGAGTTCGTTTCGGTGTCGTTTCGTTGAGTTCTGTGCTTTTTAGCGACTTTTCCGCACTTGAGTTCGATTCTTGCGAATCTCGTCCGAAACTGTTGTTTCGAGTTTCCCGCAAGTCCGTTTAACTTTGTTAGACGTGTTGTGAACTTCGGTTTGGTTATTCGATCACGTATCGTGATTTCCGGCGTTTGGGCCATTTTGTAATTTCTTGAAAGTTACGGTATCCGTATCTGTAATTGTTGTCTCGACCCGTTTCTTGGTCGCGTATGACTAATTATGGTATTACGCTTTCATTTCGAGTCGTTTATGTTGTCCGCGAACTTTTCGCCGTGTTCGCCCGTACGTTTTCAAATCGGGTCGCCGAGCCCTCAGCGGTTGCGGATCGCCGACGATTATGGCACCGGCCGGACGGTGCGGCAGAACCGGCGAGCGCACGCCACGGCCGGAAGGTCGCGCGCGCTAACCGGCAGTGTAGCGCCTGCCGCCGGTGGCCTAGCGACGCTATCGGCCCGGGCAAAGCGGGGGTTTCGAGGTTCGACTCGGCCATGATCGGCAGTAGCGCACGCTACGCCGAGCGTAGCGCGCGCTAGTCGGCGTAGCGCACGCCGTCGGCCGGCTAGCGTGCGCACTGGCGGCAGTCATCCGATGGCTATCGGACAGTCGGCTAGCGTGCGCAGGCTTCCGGCCGTAGCGCACGCTAGCGGGAGTCGGGTCGGCAGGTTTGGTCGGCAGGGTTGGTCGGTGATGCCGGGTCGTGTGGGCTGATGTGAATCAAGATATTATGAAGAACCCGGATGAGGACTTGAGCATGCCGACTGGACCAATAACGAGGTCTCGATCAAAGAAGTTCAAAAATAATTTATCGACACTCATCATTGATATGTTTAAAAATAACTATGTTATCAAAGACAACAAATTCGTGAGTAGTGTCGAAGTTGTCGAACAATAAGTTTTTCGTTTATTTTATCTTGGTGTATTTTAATTTGAATTGTATTTATTGAGTTGTATTTTTATATTTTGAGTTGTATATAATCAAGTCGTGTAATATTAATGTCGAAGACGATCGGAAAAGACGAACAAACAAAAAAGGATCAAATTCCCGCGCGTAAGACTGACACGCAGCAGTCTCGTATTTTGGCCATAACTTACTCGTCCGAAATCCGATTCAGGTGATTCAGGTGTCTATGGAAAGCTAAGAAAGAGAGCTACAAATATTGTTCAGACCATAGGACCAAATTCGGAGACATTGGAGCTCAGAAATGATAAAACAGACAGCATCGGATTTATGGTGACTTGTTGTCCTTGTTTTCACACCTTAAAATCTTGGTCTTTGATATTTTGTCACCTAAACATATGTTGACTGACTTTGTATCAGATTTTAGGATCTTTGAATGTTGATTTTTCTATTTTGTAGGTTTCTAGTTGTTTCCTTGTTCACACTAGAGTTAGGTGTAAGATTTTGGCTATAAATAGCCTTGAAGTTTCATTGTAAGAGGACACCAAAGATTTTATGAATTTGAGAGTGTTTGTATTAACAAACCTTTGTGAGTGCTTTCTTGTTTTGTTGAGTGTGTCTCCAAAACATCCCTTGTGTGATTTATATACTTATCAAGTGCAATCTTGTTAGTATTTATATTCCACCCCTTCCGAGTTGCTACGGCGTGTCACGTAGAGGTTTGGAAGTAAAGCCCCATTTTGCTTATTTTGGAAACATCCTGGGAACGAATTCATCTAGCGGTGTCGGTTACCATAGCGTGTCGTGTGGGGGTCGCATCAGTTGGTATCAGAGCTCGGTTATTCCAAAACTAAGTGGTATCATCTATTTTCCTTCATTACCATAATCTTCCTATCTTATCATCCTATTATTTCCTTTATCTTTTAAATCTTCCATCTTCTTCACACACAAAAAAAAAAAAAAAGAAAAAAAAAAAAAAAAAATATATAAGTGGTGAAGGTTTTGATTGTTTTTGTTAACTCTTCAAGCCGAGGCCAGGGAAGAACTTGTTCCTTAGCCTTCTGCCCGGTGATTTTAAGCTTGCGGATCGAATATCAAATATCAATCCATTCATTTCATTACTAAAAAAAAAAAAAAAAATTATAAGTCGTGAAGGTTTTGATTGTTTTTGATAACTCTTCAAGCCGAGGCCAGGGGAAGAACTTGTTCCTTAGCCTTCGGGCGTCTGGTGATTTTAATCTTGCGGATCGAATATCAAATATCAATCCATTCATTTCATTACCAAAAAAAAAAAAAAATTATCAAGGAAGAAGAGAAGAACGAATTTTGATCGATCTTATCAAACAGTTATCATACTTTTCGTTCCGCTCCATATTCTAAACTATTCCAAAATCTTTTGCTCCCATCTTTCCATTTTTTTATCTTATCGTCATTCGCAATCGTTGGGGGATCGTGGGATTTGAGTTCTTTCAAGAAGAAACTTGATTTGAATCACCAAAATCACCTTGTAAGTTGTGTGGAAAAAGGCAAAAAAAAAAAAAAAAATTGTGAGGAATTAAGAAAAAGCCAAACGAGAGATACGCGAGTGTGAGCGATCGAGCGATACACGTGAGGATCTTGTGAGGAAATTTTTATAGAAAAACAGAAAAAAAAACAAAAAAAGAAAAAAAGGAAAAAAAAAGAGAGAAAGGGAAAAAAAAAGAGAGAAAAAAAAAACAAAAAAAAAAAGAAAAAAAAAGAAAAAAAAAGAGAAAAAAAAGGAAAAAAAAAAAGAGAAAAACAGAAAAAAAAAAAAAGAAAGAAAAAAAAGGAAAAAAAAAGGAAAAAAAAAAAGAAAAGAAAAAAAAATGTCAGGAACCGAAGGAAACGAGCAAAATCTTATCCTTCAAAATATTGTACAACAACTTGCTCAAATAGTCGGAAGACTAGATAAACAAGAGGAAACAATTGCTACTCTTACGAAGGGTAGAGAAGAGGAGCCCGTACGAAGGGGACCGGAACCCATTCGATTTGGAGGCTATGATGATGAAGATTCGATGAATTCCGAGGAGGAAACTCCGAGGTTTGTACATCGAGGAGGGCGAGAAGGACGAGGAGGAAGGAGAGAGTATGAAGGAAGACGAGGAAGATATGTCCGAAACGAGGAGGATCGGAATATGGGAAACATCAAAATGAAAATCCCATCTTTCGAAGGGAGAAGTGATCCGGACACATATCTCGATTGGGAAAGGAAGTTGGAGACCATTTACGATTGCCACAACTATTCCGATGAGAAGAAAATGAGGTTAGCAATAACCGAATTTTCGAATATGCAAGCATTTGGTGGGACCAACTTGTGACGGAGAGAAGGAGGAGTCGGGAGAGACCGGTTAGCGGTTGGGAAGAATTGAAGGTTGTTATGCGGAAAAGATTTGTTCCTAATTACTATCTTAAGGAACTATTTTCTCGCTTACAAACTTTAAAACAAGGCTCGAGAAACATTGAAGATTTTCGAAAGGAAATGGAGATGTTGATGATCCGAGCCAATGTTCGGGAATCGAGAGAGGCCACCATGGCGCGGTTTTTACACGGGATGAGAGCCGATATAGCTAAAGAAGTTGACAAACAACACTTTGTTGAATTCGAGGACATGGTATATGCGGCGGTAAAAATCGAGCGGAGCTTACGAAGAGGAGCAATAACAACTATTCCACGGGATACTCTACCCCTTGGAAACAACAATCTCAAGTAAGTTCGGACAAATTTAAAAATTTTGATAAAAGAGAAGGGAGTGTCTTGAAAGGAAAGTTTGAAGTTGGGAGCACTAGCAAACCAAAATTTGATGGGAAACCTAAACCCGTCAAAGCACCCAAAGGAGAAACCGGGACATCCAATGCTATAAGTGCCGTGGTCGTGGACATATAGCATCCGAATGCACCAACAAACGGGTGATGGTACTTCGGGATGGGGAGATTGAAACGGAAAGCGAAAAAGAAGAAGAAGAAGAGACAAGAGAGGTGGAGAGTGATGATGAGACGTATGAGTATGCACCCGCACTTGTTGTTCGGAGGGTGTTAAGTTCTCAAGCAAAAGAGGAGGAAGTTAACGAACAAAGAGAAAATCTATTTCACACACGTTGTTTTATTAAAAATAAAAATTGTAGTGTGATAAAGATAACGGAGTTGCACTAATGTCATTAGCGCTATGTTAGTGGAAGAACTCGATCTCCCAACAAGAAGACACCCTAAACCGTATCGTTTACATTGGCTAAATGATTGTGGGGAAGTTCGAGTTAATAAACAGTACTAGTGGCTCTCACCATCGGAAGGTATCAAGACAAAATCCTATGTGATGTCGTTCGATGCATGCTTGCCATATCTTGTTGGGAAGACCATGGCATTTTGATCGAGATGCTACTTTGAGCGGAAGGAAAATCGTTACTCATTCGAGAAGGACGGAAAGAAAATTACCTTAGCTCCCATGACTAAGGTACAAATAAGAAGATCAACTTCGTCTTGAAAAGGAAGTTGAAGGAAAATCGAGGAAAGAAAAGGAAAAGAAAATGAAAAAATGAAAAAAGCGAGAAAAATGAAAAAAATGAAAAAAGCGAGAAAAATGAAAAAAATGAGAAAAATTGAAAAAAATGAAAAAAATGAGAAAAATGAAAAAAATGAAAAAAATGAAAAAAAGAAAGAAAAAGAAAATTTGAGAAAATGCATGCTTGTAAGTGCAAAGGAACTTGAAGAAGATATCAAGGAAAATGCACCCATATACTTGATTATTTTCCGAAAAGTTTGCGCTACTACTAACCCCGAACCGGATAATTCCGAGTTCTATTGAATCTTTATCAGGAATTTGTTGATGTTTTCTGAAGAACTACCCATAGGTTGCCACCAATCCGAGGGATTGAACATCAAATAGACTTTGTGCCTGGAGCGGTCATTCCAAATAGACCGGCATACCGACACAACCCTGAAGAGACCAATGAAATCCAAAGACAAGTCGAGGAGTTGTTAAGTCTTGGGTATATCCGGGAGAGTCTAAGTCCTTGTGCCGTTCCTGTGATCGTCGTGCCAAAGAAAGATGGAACGTGGAGAATGTGCACCGATTGCCGAGCGGTAAACAATATCACGGTTAAGTATCGACACCCTATTCCAAGGTTAGATGATATGTTAGATGAATTACATGGTTCATGTGTTTTCACTAAAATCGACCTAATGAAAGGATATCACCAAATTCGTATGAAAGAAGGAGATGAATGGAAAACGGCTTTCAAAACTAAATACGGATTATACGAATGGTTGGTAATGCCCTTTGGACTAACGAACGCACCAAGTACTTTTATGAGATTAATGAATCATGTTTTACGTGCATACATCGGAAAATTCGTTGTTGTATACTTTGATGATATACTCATTTACTGACAAAAATGTTGAAGAACATGTTGAACATTTAAGATTAGCTTTAATTACCTTGAGAAGGGAACAATTATATGCTAGTCTTAAGAAATGTACTTTTGCATGAATGAAGTTATTTTTCTTGGATATGTCGTTAGTGCCGACGGCATAAAAGTTGATGAAGAAAAGGTTAAGGCTATCCGAGAATGGCCTAGACCAACGAACGCCCGAGGTAAGAAGTTTCCATGGCCTAAGGTGGTTTTACCGACGCTTCGTAAAGATTTTAGCACAATTGCAGCCCCATTAAACGAACTTGTCAAGAAACATGCTAAGTTTAATTGGGGAAATGAACAAGAAAAAGCATTTAACACTGAAAGATAAATTGTGCACCGCACTGTCTTAGCATTACCTAATTTTTCTAACACTTTTGAAATTGAGTGTGATGCTTCAGAGTAGGAATAGGAGCAGATTAATGCAGTGGAAAAAGGCCGATAGCCTATTTTAGTGAGAAACTTGGAGGAGCTACATTGAATTACCCGACCTATGACAAGGAATTGTATGCTTTGGTTCGAGCCCTACGTGCGTGGCAACACTACCTATGGCCTAAGGAGTTCGTGATTCATACCGATCATGAATCCTTAAAGCATCTCAAAGGACAGGGTAAATTGAGCAAGAGACATGCCAAGTGGTTAGAGGAAATTGAATCCTTTCCTTACATCATCAAATACAAACAAGGTAAGGAAAACATTGTCGCGACGCTTTGTCAAGAAGGTATGTATTACTCAATACACTTTCTTGTAAACTTTTGGGATTTGATTTATTGAAAGAAGCATATGAGGGGATAAAGATTTCCATGATATTTATGTCGCTATAGAAAAAAGGAGTAGAAAAATTTTATCGGGATAATGGATTCTTGTTCCGTGAAAATAAACTTTGCATTCCTTTTTGTTCAACACGGGAATTATTGGTAAGAGAAGCACATAGTGGAGGTCTAATGGGACATTTTGGGATTTCTAAAACTTACGAAATATTGCATGAACATTTCTTTTGGCCAAAAATGAAACATGATGTTTTTAAAGTTGTAAATTCATGCATTGTTTGTAGGAAAGCAAAATCGCGAGTGTTACCGCATGGTTTGTATATGCCACTTCCTACCTTCCGAACCTTGGGTTGATCTTTCTATGGACTTTGTATTAGGATTACCTGTGGCGAAATCCGGTTGTGACTCCATTTTTGTTGTAGTTGATAGATTTAGCAAAATGGCACACTTCATTGCATGTCATAAAACAGACGACGCCACACATATTGCTAATCTATTTTTCAAAGAAATTGTTCGTTTGCATGGTATGCCCAAAAGCATCGTATCCGATAGAGATACCAAATTTTGAGTCATTTTGGAGAGTCTTATGGGCAAAATTGGGGACGAAATTGCTTTATTCTACAACATGTCATCCCCAAACCGATGGTCAAACCGAGGTTGTTAACCGAACGCTTGGTCAATTGTTGCGAACTATTGTTAACAAAAATTTGAAAAATTGGGAAACATCTTTACCATTTATCGAGTTTGCCTATAATCGAACCGTACATTCTACTACGACATTTTCGCCATTTGAAATCGTGTATGGTTTTAATCCAATAACTCCTTTAGACTTGTTGCCTATTCCAATAGATGACAGGAGTAACCTTGATGGCAAGAAAAAGGCGGAGATGGTGAAGCAATTACATGCCAAAGTTCGTGAACAAATTGAGAAGCGCAACGAACACAATGCAAGAATGAAGAACAAGGGACGTAAACAAGTACTCTTTGAACCAGGTGATTGGGTTTGGGTTCATTTGAGGAAAGAACGATTTCCCGTTCAAAGAAAATCCAAGCTAATGCCAAGGGGAGATGGACCGTCAGCATCTTAGAGCGGATTAACGACAATGCCTATAAAGTAGATCTACCTGTGGAGTATAATGTTTCCACTACTTTCAATGTTGCTGACTTAAGTCCTTTTGAAATTTCAGATTCGAGGACGAATCCTTTTGAGGAACGGGGGAATGATGTGAATCAAGATATTATGAAGAACCCGGATGAGGACTTGAGCATGCCGACTGGACCAATAACGAGGTCTCGATCAAAGAAGTTCAAAAATAATTTATCGACACTCATCATTGATATGTTTAAAAATAACTATGTTATCAAAGACAACAAATTCGTGAGTAGTGTCGAAGTTGTCGAACAATAAGTTTTTCGTTTATTTTATCTTGGTGTATTTTAATTTGAATTGTATTTATTGAGTTGTATTTTTATATTTTGAGTTGTATATAATCAAGTCGTGTAATATTAATGTCGAAGACGATCGGAAAAGACGAACAAACAAAAAAGGATCAAATTCCCGCGCGTAAGACTGACACGCAGCAGTCTCGTATTTTGGCCATAACTTACTCGTCCGAAATCCGATTCAGGTGATTCAGGTGTCTATGGAAAGCTAAGAAAGAGAGCTACAAATATTGTTCAGACCATAGGACCAAATTCGGAGACATTGGAGCTCAGAAATGATAAAACAGACAGCATCGGATTTATGGTGACTTGTTGTCCTTGTTTTCACACCTTAAAATCTTGGTCTTTGATATTTTGTCACCTAAACATATGTTGACTGACTTTGTATCAGATTTTAGGATCTTTGAATGTTGATTTTTCTATTTTGTAGGTTTCTAGTTGTTTCCTTGTTCACACTAGAGTTAGGTGTAAGATTTTGGCTATAAATAGCCTTGAAGTTTCATTGTAAGAGGACACCAAAGATTTTATGAATTTGAGAGTGTTTGTATTAACAAACCTTTGTGAGTGCTTTCTTGTTTTGTTGAGTGTGTCTCCAAAACATCCCTTGTGTGATTTATATACTTATCAAGTGCAATCTTGTTAGTATTTATATTCCACCCCTTCCGAGTTGCTACGGCGTGTCACGTAGAGGTTTGGAAGTAAAGCCCCATTTTGCTTATTTTGGAAACATCCTGGGAACGAATTCATCTAGCGGTGTCGGTTACCATAGCGTGTCGTGTGGGGGTCGCATCATGGGCCCTGGCCGAGGATGCTCGGCCGATACCGGCCGATAGCGCACGCTAGTCCGGGAAGGCTAGCGCACGCTAGTCTGGCCAGTATAAATATGGCTGAGCAGTCACATTTCACTTCGTTTTTCATTTCCTTCCTTCTCCATCCGCGAGTGGCGATTCATGGGCGACGAAGCCATGTTGTTTAACAACAAATCCATGAAGTTCTGGAGTCCATAACATCAATCGATCGTCCGTTATCAACCTTTGATTCAGCGAATCAAGGTAATCTTCTTTAGAACCCTAATTTCGGGAATTTGGGGATTTTTGCAATTTCGTCCGATTCGTTCCGTGTTGTTGATTAATTCATGATGGGTATGATTAATCTTGATAGTATTCTTGTGTTTAACATCATTTAATCCATTGTTCTTCGTCGAATCGAAGTATAATTCTTGATTTCCTTCGAGTTGACTTTTCGGGGGATTTGTCCCCGATCTCGTTTTCATCCGCTGATGGATCGATTATGGTTAAATGATGTTGTTAAACATATTCTATGGATTGTATATCCATATTTCAACTTGGAATTTCGTTTTCGGGTTTTGTCGGGACAAATCGTGTTCTTGACCGTTTTGGGGGAAATCCGTGAACTTTCGTCATTCGTTCTTTGAATTCAACGGCTTTGAGTCGTGTTATGGAATTCAATTCATTGTTATTATTTGTCCTTCGTAGTTTATGAACGTGAGTTGGCGTTCGGTGGAGTCGGCGAGTTCGTAGTCGGTTCGTGCCAACCTACTTCGGCCGATTCTCCGCGTTGTGGTCATTCGAGGCAAGTACCTTGTCCATACTTTTCTTGTTTCGCGGATATGATGATTGGTGATCGTCTTGGTTTGTTTGTTTGTTTGAAATGAGTTTTCAAAAGTTTTGGTTAGCCTCGTTAAAGGCCTCTTTCAAAACCGTGTGTGTTTTGTGATTGGTGTGGTTCGTGAATAACCATGTGAATTCTATGTATATGCTTGGTGTTCATGTTGCACTTGGTATTGTGTGTGGACGTATATTATTTCATTTCGGTGCGTTGTGGATTGACGTGGTGTTTTGCTAAGTGTTTGATGCCTCTCGCGAATTGTTTGAATATCCTTGATGTGATATGTTATTTGTGTGAATGTGTGGATATGGTTGAAGGTCTACGGTGGCACATGGCATGTGATCATGTGGCCAGGATGCAACAAGTGATTGATCCAACCGTGAGAGCCTGAGATAATCTACGGTGGCACATGGCATGTGATCATGTGGCCAGGATGCAACAAGCGATTGATCCAACCGTGAGATGTGTGTGATTTGTTTCGCTAGCCAGCTCGGGAGGGTCCTTCGAGGCCTCGAGTGGGATGTCGGTGGTAGCGTCCCGGTCCTAGGCGATGCGCGTGCGTGATTATGTTTCATTGATTTTACGTCCGTTGAGGACACGTGATGTTGGGCTTTGACCCTGTAAATTGTTGGTGGTTTCCTATTTGCGAAAACAAAACATTTGGGCCGTGACCCCATTGATTTTTGGAAAGAGAAGGATTTTATAATCCTAAATTGTTTTCTATTAAAACTCTCGACGGCATTTTAAACTGTTTTGTAAATTGTTTCCCTTATTTGCGATCTTTCAGTTTTGGAAATGTTTACCCAAACTCTTGCCTCGGGAAGTACTTTTCCTTACGTTTGAACCTTTGAGGATTTCTGATTATTATTGTTCTTGGAACTTGTATTGTATGGCTCGTATTTTTGCACTTGTACTTGCACTAGCAAAACAGTGGAGTTTTGCTAACCCCAGTATTCGGGGTGGATGTCTATTTTGCATTCGTGTTTTGGAGCATAGCACGGTGGTCGGCGCAAGGATGATGAAAGATGAACGATACTAATCACACGAGGATCCGTTGACGCTGCTTTTGGTCTAGTTGTATTTTCTTTTCCGCCGCAAGATCTTTTCCCGTTGTACGGGAGTTTATTGTATTTTGACCCCGCGTGGGTATGTGTTTGGAATTGAGTTGTATGTATTTGTTGAAAGACCAAATCGGTCTCATCGAGTCATTTTAGCCTTAAAGGCGAGGTTTAGATGTTTGATTTTAGTTATCACTGGTAGATCCTCGAGGAGAGGGTCTACGGCGTGTAATATCCCCGAGCGGATTTGGGGTGTTACATAAATGGTATCGAGCTTAGGTTGTGGAAACCTAGGTCATCGGGTCGATGGTGTCTATCGAGTTTTTGTCTCGTCGGATTTTATCCGATCGAGTCGTGTCGCGACGCTCGCCCGAGTTTGTTGGTCGTGATTAGTATCGTGGGGCGATCATCATCTTCGTGCACTGTGGGTCGTAAGTCTCCCTTCTTTGTGTTGTGCCTCGTGTGACACGAGCTATTTTTATGATTTATTTGCTAAGTGACGGAATCCTCTTATGGATTTTGATTTCTTGATACGTGACTATTTGACTCTCATATTTCTTTCACGTGAGGAGTAGTTGCTGGATTGTGCATGTTGGACTCTATTTCTTTTTTCCGCTGCGTGAGTTCCTTTGTAATAGCTTTCGGTATCTTACCGACTGAATTTTATTTCGAAAATCGATTCCTTTAACCGAGTTGTTGGCCTTGACCGTTTTGACGGTAGTTGGGTGTTTTCAAATGATTTTGTGAGTTTTGATAAGTACTACCGTCATCGATCTTTTTGGGCATTCTTGTAATTGGTTTTTAGCCTGGTGGGTTCCGGCGCGGGACCCACGGCGCTATATTGTTCCTTGTAATTACCTGAAAATTTTGGGGCATTCTAACCCATTGAATTATTTTTGAAAACCTTGAGTATCCTAGAAAATTAAAATTCGAGACGTACTTTTAAAACGAATTATATTCTTGCGGTGTTTTCAAGGTGTTTTCTAATGCCGCAATACATTTCAAAAATTTTCCGGTTGAGGACCAAAAATATTTTTTGAGATATTTTCAAATGCAGTTGCTTAGACCCAAGGGTCGAATATTTTTGAAAGTTTTTCACTAAAGGAAAGGTGTCCTCATTTTTGTTCAAACGCAAGATGATTTTCAAGGTCTCGATAATGGTGTTTGCACTACTTTTTGTAAAATGATACTCAAGATCAACTGTTGTTTCCAAACCGTTTTCAAAAGGTGGTTCTCGTTTTAAAAGCTATCATTCCTGCTTATGGACCGAAATGCGTGTATGGTTTTCGAACTTTCATTACGTGTCAACCCCAATTGTGATTGAATTGGTGGCGTGAGCGTCGAGTCGCTCGCCACGCAGATGTTTTGTTTGACCTCTGTGAGAGGTTAGAAATGGTGTTTAATGTTTATCGCCTAGTGGAGATTTGCGTATTGTCGCACTAGTGTGGGTTGTTAAAGCCTGGATTTTTATGCGTTATACACATGGGTGATTGTTTCATGATGTTTGTGATTGTGTGATGGATGTCGTTCGGGATGTTGTAATCTTCGAATGATGCCGTTGTTGTTGTGATTTTTGTATGCGTTGATATGTTATGCTGAGTTGGCATCTCCGGTATGTTGTTTTGCGGTGTTTTAATCCATTGTATCGAGCATTTATATTTTCGGTATGCCGAGCCGAGGCGTTTCAATCGTGAAGTGCCGGCATGCAAGTGTAAATTGTCCTTCTCGTCGATAACACATTTTAAGTGTGGACTCGAGGGACACCGAATTCAGTTTTGTGATTTGGCTACCGAGACTTTCGGAGTTCGCGCTTTAGCACAGATATCAGAATCGGCTTTGAGAGGCCTTTGAAGGATGTTTCTGTCGGTTGCTTGTTGTGTCGTCACCTTGATTTTGCTGTTGTGAGTTGCGGGGGCGACCTTCTTTTATAAGAGGTCGAATGTAGTACCCGTGTTGTTTTTAGACTTCTGTATTTTCTCTTTCTCCAGTCTATCGATTCGCTCGTGTTCGTTGATACTGTCTGAACTTGTTTTGTATTTCGGGTTCATCATTCGAACGAGCTGTGATCTTGTTTTGGGTCAATCTGGATATCGCTGTCACTTTCCGAATTCGGTTCGATTCTTGTGAACCTTGTTCGGAAGTAACATCTTTTGGTTCTACTAGTTCTTTTATTCGAAGTGGACTGGATCTTGAACTTTTACATTTTCGACTGGCCGACTCGTTTATGTTCGTTGACATTTCTGAGCTTGTCCGGCTCCTTGCTTTTGTTGATCGAACGAGTGTGGTGTTATTTCAGAATAACTCGTTGTCGTTGTGACTTTTCAATCGCTATTCCCTTTCCTGTGGATCTTCGGCAATGCATGTCTTGTAGTTCTCACCAGATCATCCTGGGAGTTGTTGTTTGAACTTTATTGTTCTTTGTGATTCGAACATGATTCTTCGATCTTTGTTGTCTCGATCGTTGTGGTTTGATCGTTTGATTGTTCGGTTTATATTGACCTCGTTCCGTGATTGGCGAACATTCAGGCTCCTTCGTAATTCCCTTGATTCGGGAAATTAGTTTCGTTTTCGATCTTCCACCTTAGGCGGTGGGATTTCGTGTTTGTTCACGGTTGACTCGCGTTTTGATTGATGTACCGTTGGGTTGGTCAATCATATTGATTTTCGTTCGTTGTGTTTTGTGATTGTCGGATAATTGATTTGGGTTTATTATACGTTTGATGATGTTTTTGACTTGTTGGTTTTTTTTATATCCCTAACGGCGACGTTGTGTTGGTCGTCGTGGAGCGTGTTTTCACGCCGTATACTCCATTGCGTTGTTTGTGACATTTCGCCGTTGGGCGTTAGTTACGGATTCTTGTGTATCTCGTTTTGTTTTCCTGGCGGTATATTTCTTCTCCTACTTGTTTTAAGTTTCGGACGAAACTTCTTTTAAGGAGGGTAGAATGTAATATCCGCAATTTTCGATTTCCGTAATTTCTTTTTTCGGCGGAAGTCCTGTTTTGACGACTCGCTCATGTCCGTTTCGTCATTCCGAGAATGATTAATTCTACACTTTTGACATCCGAGTTCGCTTTGTGTCGTTTCGTTGAGTTCTGTGCTTTTAGCGACTTTTCCGCACTTGAGTTCGATTCTTGCGAATCTCGTCCGAAATCTGTTGTTTCGAGTTTCCCGCAAGTCCGTTTAACTTTGTTAGACGTGTTGTGAACTTCGGTTTGGTTATTCGATCACGTATCGTGATTTCCGCGCTTTGGGCCATGTTTTAATTTCTTGAAATTTACGGTTATACGTATCTGTAATTGTTGTCTCGACCCGTTTCTTGGTCGCGTATGACTAATTATGGTATTACGCTTTCATTTCGAGTCGTTTAAGTTGTCCGCGAAATTTTCGCCGTGTTCGCCCGTGACGCTTTCGAATCGGGTCGCCGAAAGCTCGCGGCCATGGATCGGCCGGACGGCTATGGATCGCCGAACGATTGCGGGCACCGGCCGGACGGGTGCGGCAGGAACCGGCGTAGCGCACGCTACGGCCGGAAGGCTGTGCGCACTAACCGGCAGGTGTAGCGCACGCTGCCGGGTGGCCTAGCGTACGCTATCGGGCCTGGGCAGTGGGGGTTTCTGAGGTTCTGGACTCGGTCATGATCGGCAGGTAGCGCGCGCTAGTCGGCAGGCGTAGCGCACGCTGTCGTCCGGCTAGCGTACGTTACCTGGCCGGGCGATCAGCCTGGCTATCGGATGTCGGCTAGCGTGCGCAGCTTCCGGCCGTAGCGCACGCCAGCGGAGTCGGGTCGGCAGTTTGGTCGGCGGGGTTGGTCGGTGATGCCGGTCGTGTGGGCTCCCGCCGAGGATGCTCGGCCGATACCGCCGATAGCGCACGCTAGTCCGGGAAGGCTAGCGACGCTAGTCCGCCAATATAAATATGGCCGAGCGCCACATTTCACTTCGCTTTTCATTTCCTTCCTTCTCCATCCGCGAGTGGCGATTCATGGGCGACGAAGCCATGTTGTTTAACAACAAATCCATGAAGTTCGAGTCCATAACATCAATCGATCGTCTGTTATCAACCTTTGATTCAATAATCAAGGTAATCTTCTTTAGAACCCTAATTTCGAATTTGGGGATTTTTGCAATTTCGTCCGATTCGTTCCGTGTTGTTGATTAATTCATGATGGGTATGATTAATCTTGATAGTATTCTTGTGTTTAACATCATTTAATCCATTGTTCTTCGTCGAATCAAGTATAATTCTTGATTTCCTTCGAGTTGACTTTTCGGGATTTGTCCCCGATCTCGTTTTTCATCCGTTTTCGATGGATCGATTATGGTTAAATGATGTTGTTAAACATATTCTATGGATTGTATATCCATATTTCAACTTGGAATTTCGTTTTCGGGTTTTGTCGGGACGAATCGTGTTCTTGACCGTTTTGGGGGAAATCCGTGAACTTTCGTCATTCGTTCTTTGAATTCAACGGCTTTGAGTCGTGTTATGGAATTCAATTCATTGTTATTATTTGTCCTTCGTAGTTTATGAACGTGAGTTGGCGTTCGGTGGAGTCGGCGAGTTCGTAGTCGGTTCGTGCCAACCTACTTCGGCCGATTCTCCGCGTTGTGGTCATTCGAGGCAAGTACCTTGTCCATACTTTTCTTGTTTCACGGATATGATGATTGGTGATCGTCTTGGTTTGTTTGTTTGTTTGAAATGAGTTTTCAAAAGTTTTGGTTAGCCTCGTTAAAGGCCTCTTTCAAAACCGTGTGTGTTTTGTGATTGGTGTGGTTCGTGAATAACCATGTGAATTCTATGTATATGCTTGGTGTTCATGTTGCACTTGGTATTGTGTGTGGACGTATATTATTTCATTTCGGTGCGTTGTGGATTGACGTGGTGTTTTGCTAAGTGTTTGATGCCTCAGGCGAATTGTTTGAATATCCTTGATGTGATATGTTATTTGTGTGAATGTGTGGATATGGTTGAAGGTCTACGGTGGCACATGGCATGTGATCATGTGGCGAGGATGCAACAAGTGATTGATCCAACCGTGAGAGCTCGAGATAATCTACGGTGGCACATGGCATGTGATCATGTGGCCGAGATGCAACAAGCGATTGATCCAACCGTGAGATGTGTGTGATTTGTTTCGCTAGCCACCGGGAGGGTCCTTCGAGGCCTCGAGTGGGATGTCGGTGGTAGCGTCCGGTCCTAGGCGATGCGCGTGCGTGATTATGTTTCGTTGATTTTACGTCCGTTGAGGACACGTGATGTTGGGCTTTGACCGTAAATTGTTGGTGGTTTCCTATTTGCGAAAACAAAACATTTGGGCCGTGACCCTATTGATTTTGGAAAGAGAAGGATTTTATAATCCTAAATTGTTTTCTATTAAAACTCTCGACGGCATTTTAAAGCTGTTTTGTAAATTGTTTCCCTTATTTGCGATCTTTCGCTTTGGAAATGTTTACCCAAACTCTTGCCTCGGGAAGTACTTTTCCTTACGTTTGAACCTTTGAGGATTTCGATTATTATTGTTCTTGGAACTTGTATTGTATGGCTCGTATTTTTGCACTTGTACTTGCACTAGCAAAACAGTGGAGTTTGCTAACCCCGAGTATTCGGGGTGGATGTCTATTTTTGCATTCAGTTTTGGAGCATAGCACGTGGTCGGCGCGAAGGATGATGAAAGATGAACGATACTAATCACACGAGGATCTGTTGACGCTGTTTTGGTCTAGTTGTATTTTCTTTTCCGCTGCAAGATCTTTTCCCGTTGTACGGGAGTTTATCAGATTTTGACCCTGCGTGGGTATGTGTTTGGAATTGAGTTGTATGTATTTGTTGAAAGACCAAATCGGTCTACTGAGTCATTTTAGCCTTAAAGGCGAGGTTTAGATGTTTGATTTTAGTTATCAGCCTGGTAGATCCTCGAGGAGAGGGTCTACGGCGTGTAATATCCCTGAGCGGATTTGGGGGTGTTACAGAGAAGATCCAAAATGGCGTTTCAAATAGGTCCCGTCGAAGGCCTTGCTCTCAACCGACCACCATTTTTTGATGGCTCAAACTTCATGACATGGAAGAAGAAGATATCTATATTCATCCGAGCATATGACATCGAGCTTTGGAAGGTGATTTGTCTTGGTCCGAAAATTCCAACAAATTCCAACGGTACGCTCAAAACCTTCGAAGAATATGACGATTCCGATTGGAAAAACGACCACTACAATTGTAAGGCAACTCAACTTCTCTATTGTGCCTTAAATCCGGAAGAACACAACCGGATATCATCGTGTGATAGTGCCAAAGAAATCTGGAAAATGCTTGAGGTAACACACGAAGGTACGTCTCAAGTTAAAGAGACGAAGATAAACATGATCCTTCACGATTATGAATTATTCCAAATGAAGGACGACGAATCCATCTCGATTATGCTTGACCGATTTTCGGTTATTACTAATGGATTAGCATGTTACGTAAAACCACTTTCGAGTAGTGAAAAAGTAAAGAAAATTCTCCGATCACTACCTCGAGAATGGGACGGTACGGTTACGGCAATAATGGAATCCAAAGATTTAAATACTCTCAATTTTAGTGCTCTCGTTGGTTCTCTTATCAACTACGAGATTGTTCTAAAATCTCGGAATGCCAAACCGAAACCGAAGGAGAGGTCGATAGCATTCAAGGCTAAAATATCGAAGAAGAAAGAAGAAACCCCGGTGGACGAAAGTGACGAAGAAATGGCATATTATGCCAAAAATATTAATAAGTTCCAACACTTATTAAACCGGAGAAAGAAGGACATTCAAGCGGGCGAACCTAAGAAATTCGACAACACTTGTCGATTATGTGGTAAACCAGGCCACTTTGCTAAGAACTGTCGAGTAAAGCAAAAGGAGGTTCTAATCGCAACATGGAGCGACGAAGATCCCGATGAAGACTTTCTTGAACAAAATAATCTCGCGCTCATGGCCCGGAGTTCATTCGACGATAGCGACGTCGAAAGCCAAGTAAGTAATTCTTACGACGAACTTTTTGAAGCATTCGAGTTATTACATACGGACTATCAAAATGCTTTAAATGAAATTAAATCCCTCAAGTCTAAATATAAAACTTTGGAAATTGAAAATTCCAAAATACTTGAAAAAGGAAAATTTGTCGAAAGTGATCATTCGAAATGCCTTGAAAATGAAAATATTTTGAAAAATGATCTTTTAAAAGTTCAAGATGAACTAAAAATTTTGACAAAGAAATTCTCGTGCGGCAACGATAAATTTGAACAAATGTTATGTGTTCAAAAATATACTCTAAATAAAGAGGGGTTAGGATTCAAATCACGCTCGAAAAACGAATCCGTTAATTTCAATATACCCCATTGCGAAAAGTGTTTAAAAATCGGGCATCACATTTCAAATTGCAAAAGCCCAAAACGGACGATAAAAATTAAAAAGATTTGGGTTCCTAAAGGAACAAACGTTTCAAACATCGTCTATGTTTCAAAAGAAAAACCAACTATCGGTTGGATCCCCAAAAATAAATTTTGACAAATGATATTTTACAAAGGGGGAGAAGGAAATAATATTTTCAGGGGGAGTTTATACCCTTATTAATGGATAAATTGGTATCATGCATATTTATATTTCATTTGGTATCCTTTATATTTTTTTTACTTTTTGATGAAAACAAAAAGGGGGAGAAAGATATGAATTGAGATAAAAATGATAAAAATGAGAAGGAGATGAAGAGGAGATAAAAACGGAGTTGAAAAATGAAGAAGTCGAAAAAAAAAGAAAAAGAAAAGAATTGGAGAAACTAACGAAACGATCAAAGCCGAAAACTTTGATTCGTATAAATATACATATATTATTTTTACAGATTATCCAATTCAAGAGTTGTTTTGTAATCATCAAAAAGGGGGAGATTGTTGGAATATTTATTCCACACATTATTTAATTTATGTTTTGATGATTAAAGTTGCTAAACTACAAAACAACATCGAGGCGAAGCAAAACGGCGAAGGCATTTAAGACGCAAAAATTGCAATCTGGACTGCATTAGCGCACGCTAAGGGACATATGTTAGCGCACGCTAACGAGGAGTCAGCTGCATTCCAGCATAGTATCGAAGTAAGCTGCAGTGAAGTCAGCAGATGGATAGCGCACGCTACACTCTATTATTAGGGCACACTACCCTCTATTATTAGCGCACGCTACAAAGGATGATTAGCGCACGCTAAGATGTTTGAATCTAGTCAATCCGAACGTTGGGAAAAGCAGGTCAAAGTCAGCATATCAAACGGTCACTTTGACAATCCATGCAACGGATATATCGATTAGCGACGCTACAAAGAAAGTGGTAGTGCACGCTAATCAGTAAGGCGAGCTACTGGACTGAAATATAAAGTGATTAACGCACGCTACATGAAAGCCTTTACGTACGCTAGAGCAAAAATGTGCGATAGCGCACGCTAAGAAGGAAGGCTAGCGCACGCTAGCTAGTCAGCTGGCAGCAACGGCTAGTAAGGAGGAAGAAGGCTATAAATACCAAGGAGTTGGTATTATTCCATACAACAACATTGAGCAAAGCATACATACGTGTTATATCATTGTAAACATTATAGTTGTTGTTCTTGAGCTTAATTAAGAGTGATTGAGTGTTATACACAAGATCATACACGAGCGATAAAAAGAAAAGATACGATTTGATTCGGTGTTATTAGGATCAAGGATCCGGCATTGTTAGAATCACAATCGCGATATTAGTGAGGTTTATCTAGTACCGATAGAAAGCTAGAGTGGTTGATTCCTTATCCAATAGAAAAGGAAAAACGGTTTTACTCGGACCGATAGAAGACGAGCTTGTAACGGTAATCCCTCGACCGATAGAAGAGAGGCGTAGAGGTTTTGATCTTAAGCCTAAGGAAAAAGATACATCGAGAGAGGACGTAGGCTTCGCTAATAGCCGAACCTCTATAAATCCTTGTGTCCTTTATTTTCCGCAATTTATTTTCGCTTCCGCATAAAACGGCGCAAATATCCGACCCCGTACCCAACATTGTGCCTCGTGTGAAATGAGCTGCTTGTATGATTATATCGTTAATTGATTGAATCCTTATGTGGATTTTTATTCCATGATATGTGAGTATTCGACTCTAATATTTTATTTATATGCGGAGCGGTGTCGCTACTAAGGTATTTTCGAACTGTATTTTATCTGTGTGAGTCCTTTCAAAATGACTTTCAGTATTTTGCAATCTAAGTTCTAATTCGTAAAACTAGTTCCCTAAATCGAGTTTTGGCACTTTGGCCTTGAATGTTTTATGACGATTTGATAAAGGATTTTGTGAGTTTTGGGCATTCTGGCCTATTGAATTTTTGAAAACCTTGAGTATCTTAGAAAATTAAATTTCGAGACGTATTTTTAAAATGAATTATTTTCTTGCGGTGTTTTCAAGGTGCTTTCTAATGCCGCAATACATTTCAATTTCCAGTTGAGGACCAAAAATATATTGAGATATTTTCAAATGCAGTTGCTTAGACCCAAGGGTCAAATATTTCTGAAAGTTTTTCACTAAAAAAAAAGTGTCCTCATTTTTGTTCAAACGCAAGATGATTTTCAAAGTCTCGACAATGATGTTTGTTCAACTTTTTGTAAAATAATACTCAAGATCAACTGGTGTTTCCAAGCTATTTTCGAAAGTTGGTTTTCGTTTTTAAAACCCATCATTTCCTGCTTGTGGTCGGAGAAGGTGTGTATGATGTTGGTATTGTTGTTAGGGTGTTATCCCTCCGAATTGTGATTGAATTGGTGGTGTGAACGTTGAGTCGTTCTCCACGCATATGTTTTGTTAGCCCTTTGTGGGAGGTGTGATGATGATCTTTAATGTTGTCATTTCGTGGTGGCTTGCGTGTTATCGCGCCTGTGTGAGCTGTTAAAGCTTGGGTTTATACGTTTGTGTACATGTGTGATTGTTTCATGATGTTTGTAATTATGTGCTGGTAATTGTTCGGACCGTTGAGGTCGCCGAACGATACCGTCATTGCTGTAGTGTTTGTGTGTGTATTATTTTATGATGATAATCGTTGTATATGATATGTGTTATGATTTTTCGTTGTGCTGAGTTGGCATCTCCGCTATGTTGTTTTGCGATGTTATGCCCCATTGTATCTCGCATTTGTATTTTCGGTATGTTGAGCCGAGGCGTTTCAACCGTGGTGTGCCGGGGCATGCACGTGTAATTTGTCCTTCTCGTCAATAACGTGTTTCAAGTGCGGAATCGAGGGACACCGCATTTAGTTTTGCGAATTGGCTACCGAGACTTTCGGAGTTCGCGCTTCAGCATAGTTATCAGAATCGGCTTTGAGAGGCCTTTGAAGGATGTTTATGTCGGTTGCTTGTTGTGTTGTCACCTTGATTTCGTTGTTGTCAGTTTCGGGGACGACATTTCTTTTAGAAGAGGTCGAATATAATACCCGTATTATTTTTGGCTTCTGCATTTTCTCTTTCTCAATTCTATCGACTCGCTCGTGTTCATTGATACTTTCTGAACTTGTTCTGTATTTCGGTTTCATCGTTCGAACGAGCTGTGATCTTGTTTTGAGTCGATCTGGTTATCGCTGTGGCTTTTCCGAGTTCGGTTCGATTCTAGTGAACCTTGGAGTTGTCGTTTGAATTTTATTATTCTTCGTGATTCGAACATGATTGTTCGATTTTTTTTATTGTCTCGATCGTTGTGGTTCGATCATCTGATTGTTCGGTTTTTGTTGATCTCGTCTCGTGATGGTTGAACATTCATAATCCTTCGTAATTCCCTTAAGTTCGGGAAATTAGTCTCGTTTTCGATCTCCCAACCCTTGGGCGGTGGAATTCCGTATTTGTTCAGCGATTGGCTCGCATTTTGATTGATGTACTGTTTGGTTGGTCAATCATAATGATTTTCATTCGTTGTGTTTTGTGATCGTTCGGATAATCGACTCGATTGTATTGTCTATTTGATGACGCTTGTCACTTGTTGATTTTACTATGTTTGTACCGTTGGCGTTGTGTTGGTCGTCATGGAGCGCGTTTTCACGCCGTATAATCCTTTGCGTTGCTTGTACCATTTCGCCATTGGGCATAAATTACGCGTTTCTTGTGTATCTCGTCGAGTTTTCCTGGCGGGATATTGCTTCTCTCTACATGTTTTAAGTTTCAGGACGAAACTTCTTTTAAGGAGTGTAGAATGTAATATCCGCAATTTCGGATTTCGGTAATTTTCCAAAAGTGTCAGTAACTTCAGACATTTGACTTATTTTTTTTTTAACATAATTGTGTCATAAGATACTGACACTTAAGTATCAGTAATTTGAGTATCAAAATTTACTGACACTTAAATATCAATAATAACAAAAAACTTAATTTATTTAAAACATATTATTTATTTATAATAGTTAAAACCTAACCCTACGAAATCTCTATCTCCTCTCCCTCATTTACATCTGCACGCCGCCCCCCATTCTCACATTCTTCAACTTCACCAACGATGGTTCGATCTCCGACGGGTTCCTTCTCCCTCTTCCGCAAAATCTTCCTCAGGTAAACACAATCGAGCATCTCCGTGCGATTCTAGGGTTCATCTTCATCGAGCATCAGTCGATGCATACAATCGATCCCATATTATTCTCTGTTTTTTTTTCTTTTTTTCTATATTAGCCTTCTCCTTTCTTCCTTCCCCAGTAAATATTATCTTCTTTTCGATTTCAGTTGAGGAAGCTTCATGGAAATATTATCTCCAACATGTGAATTTTTCGAGAATTACGAGAAGGCCGCATCCGATCCGTTTTGCCTCCCGGAGTTTGTGCGTTACGGGTTTCGTTTTGAAGCTCAAACATTTGTTTTTGGAGTATTGGTTTATAGAAAAACGAATGCGATTATTTGTTTTTGAGTCGTGCTTCCATATATGGGTTATTATGTACAACACGTAAGGTAGACTTTGTGGAGTAGTCGTATATATAAAGCCCACACATAAGCAAAAAGAAGAAAAAACTCTACCACACAAAGCAGTTGTATATCAATCTTATGTTCATTAGAGGGTGTTAGTGTGTTAGTGTATATAAATCATATGTGAATAATGGCAAATCGTGATACAATGGTGTTAGTGTGTTACCCGTAGTGGTCAGGTTGCTTTTTCATGCTAGGTAGAATTATAGTTTTTGGTATTTGTGATTCTTGTCAATCTCAGGTGTTTACAAACAATTCTTGAGTTAGCAGGAGTATGCTCATCAATTCTTTATACTCACCCTACCTACATGGAAAGAAAAGATAACACTTTGCAATCAGAATCTTAAAGTATTGAGTTCTGTCATTTATTTTAGTTATGGTTTATCATGTATGTATCTGGGGGAGCAAGCAAAAGTCAGAAACAATCTTTTAACTTATTCTATGTGCTTATGGTCAAGTTTACTAAGAACGTACGATTCGTAACCAACTCTCGTGACATGTTAACTGGAAAGTGCATGCTGAAAAATGCCTGCTTCTGAAGCACCTAAACATATGCTTCCGGTGCTGTACATATATTTTCTGCAAGAAAGTTGTTTATGCAACACTAGAAATACATGCTCAGCAATCTGATAAGAGAGGCTTAATTACTTCGATTCGCAAGGCATAGTTCTTAGGTTGAAATGTATACTGAGTTCACTCTTATATCAAGAGGATTACCTGTTTTCTTGCTGAAATTTAGTAGCTGATTATTGTCTGTGATAGTTGTTTTAGTTTTCATTTCAGCATCAAGTAAGCTAGGTATTGATTTTGCAGGAAAAACGATGAGCTTAGGAAGGATGCTGTTGATGCACTTTGTTGTCTAGCTCATGCTCTTGGGGAAGACTTCTCTATTTTCATCCCTTCCATCCATAAGCTTTTATTGAAGCATCATATGGAGGTACTGTCACTACTACAAAAAATACATTTTACTACGGTTATTTCGTACATTTTACATCGGTTATAGAACTGATGTAAAATGTACCGTCATAAAATAGACGTTAAATCTACATCGGTTTAAAAACCGATATAAATGTGCAACATTTTACATCGGTTCTCTTTGAACCGATGTAAAAAGTGCAGAATTCGTACATTTTACATCGGTTCTAGGAGTAACCGATGTAAAATGTTGCACATTTTACATCGGTTCGGAAGAAAACCGATGTAGAAAGTGCATATTTTGAACATTTTTACATCAGTTTAGTTCATAACCGATGTAAAGTGCTCATCTTTTTTACATCGGTTTTAATCAAACCGATGTAAAATGTATACCTTTTATTTTTCTACATCGGTTTCAAACAACCGATGTAAAAAAATTTTTAATTATTTCAGTTGTTTTTAACTATTCCAACCTCGTAATATCAAATTACCGTTAAAAGCAAAACAATCAAATCCTCGTTAAAACAACACATTCCTTAAAAGACGCCCAAACGGAGAGTAATTAGTCATTAAAACAACATATTCCTAAAAGTCGTCTAAAAAGAAGTAACATGAGTATATATGATTACACTCCTTAATACATAAGAAAGATGTAAAACCTGACATAATAGATGCTTAGTCGCTTGGTAAAACATAAGGCAACCATACATTCGGATTTTTTTATCAAATCACAACATTAACTCCGACTCCTTATATACATATAGCAACAATGGTGTATATGACTATTCGAGACCAAGAATATCCGACATCCCGAGACATGTTCAAGAATGATCTCCGTGTCAAAGTCAAAAGCTGCTTCCACCACCATGCTTGGCTTCCTTTGATTGATTCCATCTCCATCCCTTGCTGAAATTCATGATTTTATTAATCCCAATACCTTCGTTTTTTCCAAGGTGTTGTGTATTAAAAAGTTACCAATATAATAGCTTAATGTTTTAAATGCTTACAACAGAGGAGATTTCTTGCGATCTCAATCTTGTCTTTTTTGCATACTCTGATTGCTTATACTTTTCAACAAGAACCGATCTGATGTCTCATTGCTACCAAATTCATTAGAGGATCAAGAAGAAAATGGAGACAAGAATATTGGATTCATACACTAACTCTTTGTGAGCCTTTTAGTGTGGTCACACGAAGTCAAAATCCGAGTTAATGCAGTAGAAATGATCTGAAGGATTTCTCCTACTCGGACATGGAAATCGTGCTTCGGCAAAAAACTGTAAAATCACGATATTAGATCGAGAAACATATCATACGAACACCAAAAAAAAAAACTGAGCACAAAACTTCCCCTAAGAATCAATTGTTTGTTGCATTTTTTTGTCCAAAAAGAACCAAAAAAAAATAATACAAAATAAAACTTCTGCTTGGAGCAAAATGCACAAATAAATGAAATCAACCTTCTGGTTCGACCAAAAGTGCCAATGTCACAACAATGAGGGACCAAAGTGCAATTCTATCAATCAGTATGTAATGTACCTTTGTTGCCATCTTAGCTTCTCCAAAGTAAATCGTTTCACCCCCGGATAATAAATAAAGATCATCAAAGAGAGCAAAGACTTCACTACTTGGCTGATGGATTGACGATATAACAGTTCTTCCATCCCGAGCGAGATTCTTAATAGCTTGGATCACGAAAAAGGCAGCTGCACTGTCGAGGCCGTTACTAGGTTCGTCAAGAAAGAGCAGATGGGGCCGAATGAGAATTTCAAGGGCGATGCTCAATCTTTTCTTTTCACCACCACATATCCCTCTTAACTGCCAATTCCTATTTGTCGGTCAGCACAATCTTGAAGTCCATTTCCATGATAGTCCCCTCTACAATGCCTTTTACTTCCTCTTTAGTCATGGAGATCGGTAGCCTCAAATGGGCCGAAAAAGTTAGCGTCTCTCTGACCGTGAGAGTGCCCAACAATACATCTTCTTGTGTGACATAAGCCTGATTTGGTCAAAACATTAGAAATGCATTCAACAAATACTTGCATAGAAAATATTTTAAGACTAAATTTTCATTTTTTACACATATGTATATAGATAGATATATATACTTACAACCACACCGTAGTCTAGCCTTCGCTTCTTCCCATTAAGAAGAATGTTTCAAATATGACTATATTTCTTGAGAGTCGCCCGTGATCACAGAAACTCATTAGCGAGAAATGAAGATATAAACAGTTCCGTACATGAAACGAGCATTTTGTTAATTCAATTCTCTTTGTGTAGGTATTATTATACTGATTTGGTACATCTGCCACTCGGTCAACAGTTGCAGTAGTTATCGCTATTCTAGATCCAAGAATTGTTCAAGCTACATAATCTAATAACAAGCATTGAAGATTTTGTATATATTAATCAAATAAAAAAGGATGCTCTCAAGTCGATCCATCCTCTACCACCCGATTCGGAATTGCAAGATGGCTTATAGAACGATAAGGTTCAGGATGTCGTAGACTTTTTCCTGCTCCACGAGCTTATGAGGCTCACACCTATCACAAAGGTGCGATTGGACTGAAGTTCACAAAGAAAGAAAAGAGACAATTATTTCATATTATACCATTTTAATTAAGGTTGGTTTGCTCACCATTATGGGGAGCTCAACTCAATACCAACAGGTTTGATGCTAGCTTCAATGGGACACATCAAAGATTTAACTACAGCGGAGCTCCATTTGACGAGCCCCACTAGAACACAACAAAGATTATGTACAGCTTTGATATTTTCTCGGCTCTACATGTTAAGGGATATATATCCCACATCGATCGAGATGTCGGCACAGACCAATTAATAGAGATCTCGGGATACTCTCTTAACAAGGTTTAGTAAATCTAAGATCTTCACACCACATTCAGGTTGAGTTACATTGAAAAGTGGTCACAATGTGATGAGATATTACGTTTCCATCACGAGATATCTATTATTTCTCACATGAGCATCCCATTTTTTGTTTAGAAAATAATTGAATTATTTGACAATGTAAAGTAACTCTATTCCTCAAGTGGAGAAAAACTGAAGAACACAATTAAAAATCAGTCAAAGATTCATTGGAGATACCAGGTGTGTTCTAAGTGATCGGTGATGCCAACTACAGACAATCTTTGCGGATTAACAAAAGAAGCACAAAAAGATGGGAGTCACCTCTGATTGAGAGACATATATTCAGGGACATTAGCAATGTTTTTTTTTAGGCAAATCAAATGTTCATCTAAAAAAGCCATCCATTGGGGTGGGGGGGGCACCCGAACCACTATAGGGTTTGAAGACTTCAATAATACAATGGGGAGCACTCACACTTATAAGTCTATAATCCAACAAAATAAAACTAATGCCAGGATATGGTCTCAAGGTGCCGATAAGCGATAAGCTCACAAGAACCAAAACGAACAAAAGCCTAAATCTAAAATACCTAATTATAAATGGGAAAACCGTAATAACTCCGGTAGTTTGTGCTTCTCGTCGGATAAACGCAAAGGGTATCCCGAAACCGTTGAAAAAAGCAGGAAAGAGAATGAAGATCGCCAAAACTCACCTTGGATTAACGGATCGCCGAGCTCAACTTCGGGTGTGCCACCGACGGCAAAGAGAATGAAGATTGGCCGATGGAATCTCTCTCAAAACAAGCTCTTGCTGCTGCAAATTCCTAGCCGCGATGAAGTGAAATCACCTTACGGTAGAGGTTGGTTGACGATGATTCGCGGGGTGAGGGAAAAACTGTTCTCTCGGTTTTAGGGTAGGTTTTTGCGCAAAATAATCGTAATGAAGTAAGAATGAAGTAAATAATCAGGTTAATAATAAAAATTGTCGGTTTTACGTCGGTTAGAAACAACCGATGTAAAAATTAAGTACTTTACATCGGTTTTCTGAGAAACGTAAAATTAATTTATATTCAACTTTTACATCGATTACTTTTAACCGATGTAAATAAGGAGTAATATTACATCGGTTTTTCTACACAATCGACGTAAAATCATCAACATTTTACGTCGGTTTTTAGAAACCGATGTAAAATTAATTTATATTCAACTTTTACATCGGTTACTTTTAACCGATGTAAATAAGGAGTAATATTACATCGGTTTTTCTACACAACCGACGTAAAATCATCAACATTTTACGTCGGTTTTTAGAAACCGATGTAAAATTAATTTATATTCAACTTTTACATCGGTTACTTTTAACCGATGTAAATAAGAAGTAATATTACATCGGTTTTTCTACACAACCGACGTAAAATCATCAACATTTTACGTCGGTTTTTAGAAACCGATGTAAAATTAATTTATATTCAACTTTTACATCGGTTACTTTTAACCGATGTAAATAAGAAGTAATATTACATCGGTTTTTCTACACAACCGACGTAAAATCATCAATATTTTACATCAGTTTTTAGAAATCGATGTAAAATTAATTTATATTCAACTTTACATCGGTTAAAATTTAACCGATGTAAATAAGGAGTACATATTACATCGGTTTTTCTACACAACCGACGTAAAATCATCAACATTTTACATCGATTTTCAAGATAACCGATGTAAAAGGTCCGAAATTTTTTATTTACATCGGTTTTCACTAATAACCGATGTAAAATCGACGAATTTTTTATTTTTACATCGGTTTTATGTAAACCGATGTAAATTGAGCGTCGTAAAAGGCATATTTTGTAGTAGTGTGTGGATGTCTTTTGTTTTGCAATTCGATCATTGTTAGTGAAGGTAATGCGCTGGTTTATTAAGATTTTTAAGCTTTATCATTTTCCTTGACCAGCATAAGGATTTTAAAGAAATTGAAGACCGCCCACAAAGAAGGGAGCCACTGATCCTAGGGTACACCGATCAGAAACAAACATGTCGACTTCCTGGTGAATTAATTAGTGACCCTTTAATTAATGAAGAGGATCCGGAGTGTAGAATTGATCCACACAAGCCGCATAAGGTATACTCGTTGATTTTCCTTTACTACTGTAATTGTAAGTGGAAGTTGATAATCTGTGCAGTCACTTGAATTTCGGGGTTGATATACATGGGATGATAATAATATGGTGTATTGTTGATCAACTTGGTATGTAGGAAATACAGTGAATCTCTTGTTTTGAAACTTCTCAATTAAATGAAATAGGAATAAGCCTACGTCTGGTCCACTATTTTCTCTATGGAAATAAGCTGTGAATCAAAGCAATTCATTTTTTTGGTGGTATTTATGTTCAGTGGTTTAGTACGCTGAGTTTTCTTGCACGAGTTTTATTTTCTGGAACGTTTTACTAAGTTGTGCTTATGCTGGACGGAATGCGGTGCTTATTTGCTGGACTATGGCCTGGCTACTTTCATTTATGTAAACGAGTGAATATTTGGCTTTACTTTTTTTAAGTTATGTCTATAGAGAAATCTGATATATATATATATATATATACATACACACACATACATACATATACAATATAGAGAATATCTGATGTGTATCTACAGTGCTCCTGCTGCTTTTATGTTGATGGTAGAAGGATATGAAAATTGTTTGGATGCTTCATAATTAATTATCTCGTGTTGCTTAATCCTTTCATGTTTGAATAGATTCTTCAAAAATTTATGTGCTATTTTTAAAGTGAATGTATTGAGTGCTTTCCTTCTCTCTTTCTCAGTTAAATAACTTCTATCGTTCAAGAAATATGATTTGGTTTATTATATTTGAAAAGGGATCTTCTTTTTATAATTTTTAATATTATTAAAAGTCTATAATTCTCTGTCACACTCCATTGTTCAATACAAACAATTTGGGGCTCAGCTTATATTTGTTTTCATGGGATAAATTGTGCACCTGGCAACCACCTGGGCAAAATATTTTCATCACAAAGTTTGATTTATGTTGTAATTCTTCAGGGTTAAATTGTTCCGATTTTGCCGAACATTTTCTTCCAGTTCTCCAAAACTTCTACACAATGCAAATAGTTCTCCTGATTGCATAAGGTTTTCTGGTTGTTTGAAGTACTTCAATTGCTTTATGCCGTGTAGACGTTCTTTTGAGTACGTTGAGTTGGTCAAAATCTGCTTCTGCAAGTAATTAGTCACAATCAGGTTAAGAAAAGTGCGCTTACCACACATTGAAAACACACGACCTTGTAGATCTGCCCTTATAAGTTCCAATCTCAGTCCCCAACACTAGTTCAGTTTCCAAGAGATCTTTTCATATTGCCTTCAATATGCTTGAATTTGCTGTCAGAACAGTGCGCTTACCACACATTGAAAACACACGCCAGTATTCCGAATGAAGATCGATAGAGTAGAATCTTGGCAGCACGGTAAGTGCCACAGACTCTATATGACATACTCTCCGAAATGTGAGTTTTAAATGTCCGTGTAATTATCACATTCTTGTTCTGCCAAATTTTGTTATATTTGAGGTATAATAACACGTAGCGTTACCAATGGTAATTGTGTTTGTGCATTTTTTACATTTTGATAAAGAAAAAAATGTTGGATTAAGCCTTGATTTGCAGGTAATAAACTCATTTCTATCAGCATAGTGAATTAGATTCACTAGTTGGTCTCCTTATATTCGCTTTCTTCTATCTCAGGAGTTGGTTATCATGTGTACCACCGTATGTCATCATGTATATGAGCTTTAAATATAATGCTATAATAAACCTATACCGCTGGATTATACAACAATATTACATGTGTTTACCAAATAGGCTTCAATTGATGGTTTTCGTACTCTAGTATCTACTTAATATATTGATGTAGATATCTTCCTTTATAATTATTGAACTTTTAGCAAGCACAATCCGATAATGACGCCTAGTAGTATCATCCACCCTACGCATCGGTGGTAGTCCGATAATGAACTAAGGTGTTCGCACTTTAGTGTCTCGGCTTAGTTTCACATAAAAGGTTTTGATTTTAAATTCAATGGGGTCATTAAAGTTTGAAGATCTCTGTGTTTCGATTTGCACTCGCTAATACCGAGTTGTCGGGTTTGTCGGGAGCCTTTCAGCATTGGATATTGGTAATAATGCAATAAGCTCAAAAGGCCTGTTTGCCACCTGAATTTTAGATTGCATGGTGTTTGGTATTATCTTTAATTTTGAACTTGTTCCGACCTTTTGTCCATATAAGAGAGTTCCATAGCCTCTATGTTTTGTAGCTTAGACGTTTAGAGTTGTTGGTTGCCACTTATTGCTTCAATCATGAGTTTCTTCTGGATTTTTCACCAAGAATTATTATCTGAAAGTTATATGTGTCGTCCTGTGGCTCTAAAACTCGTAAGTGGAAGATTATTGTCAGAAATCTTCCATTGAAGGTTGTTGACATTTACTTAGATATTTTGAGTTTGCAGTTCGATAATCAAGTTTGCATTTACTTAGATACTTAGAATTTTTTTCTGAATGTTATATGTGTCGTCCGAGGGCTCTAAAACTCAGAAGTGGAAGATTATTGTCAGAAATCTTATATTGAAGGTTGTTGACATTTACTTAGATATTTTGATTTTTAAGTTCGATAATCAAGTTTGCATTTTCAGGTCTTGCTTTATCTTTAATTTTTGGAAGATCTTTCTTATTAATTTTGTTTTCTGAATGCTAGTATCCTTATCGTCGCTTTGTTGACTATTGCTTTGCGTGCTACAAAGGGCATAGATTAGAGAGATGTTTGCTGCTGTAGGATTTGTATGGGATGTAGTTAATCCTCAAAATGCTAGTAGTAGTTTAATAAGATTTTGAGTTATGTATTCTCTGCTCTTTTTTTTCGAGACTAAAATGTCATCGATCAATGTTGATTATTCAATTTAATAATGCATTTGGGATGTTTTATAAGTGAATTGTCTGTTTGATAATTTTAATTTATGGTAATTTTTTTTTCATGTAATTAAACAAAAAATGTAGTATTCATAAAAATAGAATTGAGATAAAAATATTTTTTTAACAAATCTGAGCATATACTGACACTAAAATAGTGTCAAGATTTTTTTATCGACACTTTATAATAGTGTCAGTAATGCTAAAGCCAGAACATACTGACACTAAAGTTTAGTGTCAGTAAAAAAATTAATTACTGACACTATTTTAGTGTCAGTAAAAAAAAATACTGACGCTATTTTAGTGTCAGTATTTATTAACTCTTGTATTACTGACACTAATTTTTAGTGTCAGTATTTTCTGGCTTTAGCATTACTGACACTATTACAAGGTGTCAGTAAAATTAATTACTGACACTAAAATAGTGTCAGTAAAGGGGAAAACTGTACTAGTGTTCTTTTTTGGCAAGGGTCCATTTTGATGACTTGCTTGGGACCGTTTCATCATTCTGAGAATGATTAATTCCGCACTTTTTGTGATCCGAGTTTGTTTCGGTGTTGTTTCCTTGAGTTCCGTGCTTCTTAACGACTTTTCCGCACTCGAGTTTGATTCTTGTGAATCTCATTCGAAACTACTGTTTCCAGTTTCCCGTAAGTCCGTTTAACTTTGTTAGACGTGTTGTGAACTTCAGTTTGGTTATTCGATCACGTATCGTGATTTTCGGGCGTTTTGGGCCATTTTGTAATTTACCCAAAGTTGTGGGTATCCGTATTCATATTTGTTGTTTTGACCCTTTTCATGGTCGCGTGTGATTAATTGTTGCATGGTATTTCATTTCGGGTCGATGATGTTGCCCACGAGCATTTTGTCATGTTCGTTCCGTGCGATATCGGATAATCGAGTCGTCGAGTCCTGGTGGTCGGACACTGGCCGGACGGCTATGGTCCCGCCGGACGGTGCGGGTAGAACCGGCGTAGCGCACGCTATGTCCTAAGGTAGCGCGCCATCGCTGAAGGTAGCGCACGCCACGGCTCGCCGGGCCGCGCGCTAGTCGACCGAGGCAGTAGGGCAGTTGGGTACTGGACTCGGGTGGATCGGGAGGTAGCGCACGCTACTGTCGGGCACTACACATGCTACGACCGGCAGGTAGCGCGCGCTATGGTCGGAAGGCTGCGCACGCTACCTGGCCGAGTCAGTAGGGCAGTGAGGTTCTGGATTACGGCCTGGGCCGATAGCGCACGCTAGCCCGACAGCCTAGCGCGCGCTAGGCTACACCAGTATAAATGTGACAGAGCAGTCACACTTTCACTCATTTTTCATTTCCCTTCTTTTCGATCCGATGCTGGAGCTTCGTAGGAGGCGAAGCCATGTTGTTGAACAACAAATCCATGAAGTTCTTGAGTTCATATCATTGATTGATCATCCTATATCATCCTTTGATCCAGCGAATCAAGGTGAGATTTCCTAGAACCCTATTTTGAGAAATTTTGGGGTTTTTGCGTTTTTGACCGATTCTTTCCATATCGTTGATTAATCCATGATGGGTATGATTAATCTTAGTATTATTCTTGTGTTTAACATCATTTAATTCATTGTTCTTCGTCGAATCAAAGTATATTTCTTGATTTCCTTCGGATCGACTTCTAGGGGATTTGTTCTTGATCTCATTTTAGCATCTGTTTTTGATGGATCGATTGTTGTAAAATGATGTTGTTAAAGATATCCTATGGATTGTATATCCATATTTTGATTTGGAATTCTGTTTTCTTGTTTTGACGAGACGAATCATGTTCTTGGCCATTTTGGGGGAAACACTTGAACTTTCATCATTCGTTCTTTGAATTCAATGGCTTTATGTCGTGCTATGGAATTCATTTTCATTGTTGTTATTGTCCTCCGTAGTTTATTATCGCAAGTTGGCGTTCGGTGGAGTCGGCGGGTTCATAGTCGGTTCGTGCAAATCTACTTCGGTCGATTCTCCGCGTTGTGGTTATTTGAGGCAAGTACATTGTCCATACTTTTCTTGTTTCATGGATATGATGATTGGTGCTCGTCTTGGTATGTTTGTTGT
The DNA here is from genome assembly GCA_033398695.1 of Orobanche coerulescens. Classification (NCBI taxonomy): domain Eukaryota; kingdom Viridiplantae; phylum Streptophyta; class Magnoliopsida; order Lamiales; family Orobanchaceae; genus Orobanche; species Orobanche coerulescens. Next base: position 234,800 of record JAWKAU010000105.1, on the reverse strand, counting down.
TTGTTTAAAATGAGTTTTGTGAATGTTTTGTGAATGTTTTGGGGAAAAACTTCACGAGTGCGTGTGTATGTTTTGTGAATGTGTTTGCTCACCTCGGGAGGGTTCGACGGGGCCACGGAGGGAGTCCAATGGTTTCGCCCTGGATTCACGAGTGAAACTTCATGGGTGCGTGTGTATTTTATGCCCGTGGAGGATGCATGACGTGGGTTTTAACCTTGTGTATTGTGGTTGGTTTCATTTGTGAAAACGAAACCTTTGGGTTGTGACCCTATTGATTTTTGGAAAGATAAGGATTCGGTAATCCTAAATTATTTTCTATTAAAACTCTCGATGGCATTTTAAACTATTTTATAAATTATTTCCCTTGATTTATGATCTTCGGTTTTGGAATGTTTTACCCAAACTCTTGCCTCGGGAAGAAATTGTTTCACCCCAAACTAGGCGGATATTACAGTGCCGTGGACCCCCGACTGGGACCCACCAGGCGAATGAAAACGGATGAATTACACAGGGTAAATGTAGTACCGAACCACATTACAACATCAATTACTCCGATTAGGAGTTTCATACAACACACCCAGGAAAAAATAGAATACATGTGTATTTTATGTGACGATAAAATACACAACACTGAATGAAATGAGTATTCAAACGGAATGTCTGCAGCGGAATAAATAAAGGAAACATAATGACTGAATAAATGACTGAACATACTGGGGCCCCCTTCTAGTATCATTGGGACTCCTCGCCGTCAACGTGCTCTCCCTGTGCCTTTGCCTTGGCATGACCTGAGAAACAAATATCCCCAAACGGGGTCAGTTATACAGAATAACAATCCTCCAGAGTTGAATAAACACAATCATATAAATATGTAGTATAAACCACAAGTTCGATTAAAATGAAACGGTTAGATTATAACCCAATCTTGTTGAAAACATACGCAATCAAACATGTTGTATGAATCAACTAACAGTACGGCTCAAAGGGTGGCGTCACACTACGCCCGGGATGGAAATGTGTTCGTGCACAAGCCACCAACGAGTATCGATCGAATACCCGCATGGTCTTGTACCTAATCAGTCTCACGAAGCAATCGACTCGTGTGCACAGTCCAATGTGAGGCCAACAACCAACACACGACATAAATGTGCCCGACATGAAAATCCTACACATACCAACCGGCACGCCAGTATGACCCGGAATGCCACGATATAACAAAAGTGACATCGAAAATGAATAATGACTCACCGAGGTAAAATGATAATGAAATGAATGATAGCTCAACAAAAGGATTAGAACTGTCGTTCCTTGTGACTGAAGTGATTAATTGACAATGACAAGTTTTAATACGGTTAACACAATGATGAATGAGTTACGATTATGAATGAACAACAACAAAAGGAAATGAATATCCTTATAACTGAGTAAGAATCAACTTACACAATACCGGTAACAATTATCCTTCCACGAACAACGTCCTAATTGAGATATCGGTCGCTCGAACAACCTTGAATTATACAATATCCAACAACTCGTTCAATATACGAATCAAACACGAATATAACGAACTCAAAACGTCGATACGATTAAACTAAGTTCATTGGGGCATTATATCGAATACGTTGTGGCCAAACTCCAGTTGTTTACAATCAAATCTCAATAACCTACTATCAATTCCCCCAAGAAGTGTTTCAAACCAACAAACATCTTCCGAATGATCAATAATCCAAAATGAATATCCGAAAACGTGATTATAACGACAATTAATCGAAAACCCCCAATTTCAACCCGATATTCAAGGTGTTCTTGAATAATCCCTCAATAATCCAATGAATCCTTATACAAACTCATAATCATATACATATCCCTTCATATAACATGATTATAACGTCCAAAACATCATATCTCAACACAAAATCGAAGTCCAATGTGTTGAAGGAATTACCTCTTGAAGATCCAACCACTTCGATCCGAAGAACACGAGTTTAATCGAGTATCCAAGCTTCACAACCGAATGAAAATGATTAAAAACCACACTCAAGTGATAGGTGAAGAGAATTTTCTCCTCAAGCCTCTCTCTCGTAAAAGGTGGAAAAAATGGAAGGAATGAGCCGAAATGCTCAAAAACGAATTTATAGGGTTGATCGCCTGCCGGACACGGCCCGTGCCGATCGGCACGGCCAAGCCGCGCAATCGCCGGCAGGGACTCGACCGTGTCCTCGCTTGACACGGTCGCGGCGCGAGGGCCTTCCGATAGTGACCCGTCCGACAGCCGACTTCGGCATGACTCGACCGTGTCCCGAACACGGCCGCGGCCTGGCGCCGGTTACGCTTATCCGGAAGAGTTCGACTCGGCCGTGCTGCATTTACACGGTCGAGTCCTGTGGGCAGAGACTTCGGCATTTCCGGACGAGTACGGCACGGGCCGTGTCGGACGACACGGCCGAGTTCGGTCGGCAGTGATCGGCCAATAACTGAAAAATGAGCGGTTGAGCTAAAACGACCATCACTCTCTCGTCCGGACTCCGATTGACTCACCGTTTGAACCATTGGAAAGCTAATTCGATGCTCTATAATATTGCAAAGATTTAGAATTTTTTGAGTTACCAAAAATTAATGGTGATCTAACAAAGTCGAACTCATATGAGGAAAGTTGAAACAATGAACAATAATGATACACAACTCGAAGTTTTTCCGAACGGTGAACACGGTGAATGAACATGATTGATGAATGATTATAATTGAGTGAAAATACACTGAGTGACAATTACAGACTGATAATTACTGAATGAAAATGAATGAATTACAACCGGGTATTACATACTCCCCCCCTTAAAAAGAGTTTCGTCCCCGAAACTAAGGGTCAAACAACTCGGGATAACTCTCCCGCATATTCTCCTCGGTTTCCCAAGTGGCCTCTTCGACTCCATGTCTAGACCACTGAATCTTGACCAAAGGGATCGTCTTGTTCCTCAACTGTTTGATTCGCCGCTCTAACACTCGACAGACGCTCCTCGCACGAATGATCATCTCGCGATCTCGATTGGCCGAATCAAGTATGTGACTCGGGTCGGCAACATACTTCCGCAACTAAGAGACGTGAAACACATTATGAATCCTGCTCAAAGCTGGAGGTAAAGCCAATCGATAAGCTAACTCGCCTACTCGATCCAAAATTTCAAACGGTCCAATGAATCTCGGGCTCAACTTCCCCCGTTTTCCGAAACGGAAAATACCTCGACTCGGGGATACCTTGACCAAAACATGGTCACCCGTCTCGAACTCTAGTGGTCGACGATGATTATCCGCATACGATTTCTGTCGACTCTGAGCTGTCAACATACGACTCTTGATCAAAGCTACCTTCTCCCGGGCAGCTATAAGCATATCGGGCTCGGTGCCGATTGATTCTGACAAGTCATCACAACACAAAGGAGAGTGACAACGACGACCGTACAAGGCCTCGTAAGGTGCCATCTTAATGGAAGCATGCCAACTATTATTATACGTGAACTCGATCAATGGTAGTTGGGCTTCCCAATCGTCCTTCCAATCGAGGACGCATGCCCTCAACATGTCCTCTAATGTCTGAATAGTCCTCTCTGATTGTCCGTCGGACTGAGGATGAAAGGCGGTACAGAGATTGAGCTGAGTTCCCATAGCACGATGAACTGATTTCCAAAAATGAGACACAAATCGACCGTCACGATCGGAAACGATACTCTTAGGAGTACCGTGCAGTCTCACTATCTCCTTGATGAGTAACTGGGCAAGTCTCTCGGGACCCCAAGTATCCTTAATCTCAAGAAAATGAGCAGATTTAGTTAAGCAGTCCACAATCACCCAGATCGTATTCATGCCACGAAGACTCGTCGGCAAACTCGTGATGAAATCCATAGAAATGTCTTCCCACTTCCATTCGGGAATAGGAAGAGGTTTCAGCATACCTGCCGGTCGTTGATGTTCAATCTTGACTTGTTGACAGGTTAAGCATCTCGAAACAAATTCTGCGACTTCTCGCTTCATATTACTCCACCAGTAATTTTGTTTCAAGTCCTTGTACATCTTGCTGGACCCCGGATGAACAGAATAAGGGGTAGTATGAGCTTCTCTCAAAATAGAGTTTTTCAACTCGTCATTTGCCGGTACGCACAACCGGTTCTTAAACCTCAAAAGTCCATCCTCGTGGATCACGAATCCAGGGGCTTTCCCCTGAGCCACATCTTCACGGATGCGCATCAATGCTGGGTCTGAACCCTGATCCTCCCTGATTTTCTCCTCAAGTGACGATGAAATCTCTAACATACAAAGTTGTCCCCGACTACTGGGCTGCACCTCGATCTCGGGTCTAAGGAATTCCTGCTGAAGCTCCTTCTGAACTGTTAAACGAGTAAGCATTTGCTCCTGCACGGACTTACGACTCAAGGCGTCGGCGACAACGTTTGCCTTGCCCGGGTGGTAGAGGATCTCGATATCATAATCTTTGATTAATTCCAACCACCGTCTCTGTCGCATATTCAACTCCTTCTGAGTAAATATATACTTTAAACTCTTATGATCGGTGAATATCGATGTAACGCCATAAAGATAATGACGCCAAATTTTCAAAGCGAACACCACGGCTGCTAGCTCCAGATCATGGGTCGGATAATTAACCTCGTAAGGTCTCAATTGCCGTGAAGCATAGGCAATAACCTTTCCATTCTGCATGAGCACACACCCGAGACCCTGTCCGGACGCATCACTATAAACCACAAATCCCTCCGTCCCCTGTGGCAAGGAAAGTACAGGTGCTGACATTAACCGGCTCTTGAGTTCCTCGAAACTCCGTTGACACGCGTCGGACCACGTGTATTTCTTATCCTTTCGCAAAAGGCTCGTCAAGGGTTGAGCGATTTTAGAAAATCCTTCCACAAATCGCCGATAATAGCCCGCTAATCCGAGAAAACTTCGGATTTCCTTAACATTCTTCGGAGGTAACCAATCTCGGATAGCCTCCGTCTTCTGAGGGTCGACACGAACTCCGTCTGATGAAATTACATGTCCGAGAAAAGTCACTTCGGACATCCAAAACTCACATTTTGAAAACTTTCCATAAAGTTGCTCTCGTCTCAACACGTCGAGAACCTGATGAAGATGAACCTCGTGTTCCTCTTGGATACGAGAATAAATCAAAATGTCATCGATGAAGACAACAACAAACTGATCTAAAAAGTCGATGAAAACCCGATTCATTAACTCCATGAATACCGCAGGTGCATTAGTTAGCCCGAACGGCATAACTACGAACTCATAATGACCACAGCGTGTTCGAAATGCCGTCCTCGCGATATCCGACTCTCGAATCCGCAACTGGTGTTATCCAGATCTTAAGTCGATCTTGGAAAATACTGAAGCTCCCTGTAGTTGATCTAAGAGATCATCAATGCGGGGTAAAGGATACTTATTCTTGATCGTCACCCGGTTCAATTCCCGGTAATCAATACACAACCGGAATGAACCATCCTTCTTGTTGACAAACAGAACTGGTGCTCTCCACGGGGACGCACTCGGTCGGATATAACTTTCTCGAACAATTCCTCAAGTTGATTCTTCAACTCCTGCATTTCGGTCGGGGCCATCCGGTACGGTGCCTTCGATATTGGAGACGTACCAAGCTCCAACTCAATCGTGAATTCCACATCTCTCTGTGGAGGCAAACCAGGTAACTCGTCTGGAAAAACATCGGCATATTCCCTTACTACCGGAATATTCGACAACATTACTGATGATTCCTCGGTTTTGGTCATATAGCACCAATAACCAACACACCCCTGACTGAGTAATCTCACTGCTTTCATCAAATTAATGACTTTACCAGAACAGTCGGGATTACCTCCCTGAAAAACACACTCAACCCCATCGTCTGAAATGATAGTGACCATACGCTTACGGACACTAATGATGGCATCATGACGATCTATCCAGTCAATACCCAAGATGACGTCGTCCCTCGGCAAATCTACTACGATTAGGTCCGCTGGCCACACACGACCATGAAACTGAATCGGACAATTCTGAATCTCACGATTACCGATAATTCGTCTACCGTCAGGTAGACCAATGACATAAGGCTCACAACTAGTAGCACTACCCAGACGTAGTCTACGCAAACATGACTCGGAAATGAATGAATGCGATGCACCAGTGTCAAAAAGGGTACACATAGGTTGAGATAGAATATCGAGTGTACCTGAGATCATCCGGGCCTCTGGATCGTCGGTCTTCTTCATCTCATAAATTCGGGGCTTTCCGGCCCCAGAGCCGGACGCTCCCGTCTGATAGCTCTTGGCTCCGCCTTTAGCTCCTGTCGTCTTGAACGACGCTGACTGAGTGGCCTGATTCTGCACCGCTGAATGACCTGGGGCCTGAGATGACGCCGGAGTAGGTTTAGAGTCCCTTCGGCAAAAACGGGCCCTATGCCCAGCAATCCCACAGTTGTGGCACGTGACAGACTGCTTCGGACATTTGGTGCTGAAATGACCCTGTTCCTCACAGTTGAAACAGGTGATGGCCGAACTGGCCGCTCGTGACTGAGATTCCGCGGGTTTAGACGCCGTGGGAGGTCGCTCAGAAAAAGTAGAGCCCGCACGTGGTTTCTTGAAAGTGGCCTGACTCCCGTCAGACTGATTACGGTTCTTGGACTTCTTGCTAGCAGACGAAGGTTGCTGCTTAGCAATTTCCTTAGCAGTAAGCTCATAGGTAAGAGCTTTCTCAATGAATTCAGCCAACGTGGTACAGTTATGATTAAGCAGTTGTAGCCGCATACGAGGTTTCAGCCTCTTGCTGAAATACTTGATCTTGTCCGCCTCAGAGTGAATGATAGATGAGGCGAACGAAAGGAGTTCCTGAAATTTCTCGGTAATGGCGAGAACATCCGCATCTGATGAGGGGTCGGGAGTGAGTAACTCTGACAGCTTGGCCTCCCTGAGTGGGGCCGGATAGTACCTCTCCATCATGAGAGTTTTAAACTGATCCCAAGTACATGATCCGTCTGTGGGCTTCAACGATAACCACCATGAATGAGCGCTCTTACCCAGATAGTAAGCCGCAACTGAAACTTTATGCCCTTCTGGGCAATCCACCATAGCAAATAACTTCTCGAAATGCTCAAGCCAATGAACAATATCCGCCGGCTCAGATGAGCCCTCAAAGGTAGGTGGTCGCTGGCGAGATATATCGCTAATGATATTGCTTACATTCCTCTCTTGCCTCTGAGGTGGCGGCGGAGGAGCCTGTTGATTTTGATTGACTGAGTTATGCATCATCTGCATCAGCTGTGTCATCTGGGTCATTTGGGCCATCATGCCCTGCATAAAAGCGAGTGGGTCAACCCGAACACCTTCTGACTGAGCGGTGTCCCAAGTACAACTCCCTGATAGAGAATGATCACGTCCAGGTGAATGAGTAGCAGCGTCGCTACTAGATGAATTAGCATTATTCCTCGCATTCGCACGTGTATTCACACGAGCTCTCGGGATTCGGACCGCTCCACGGCCTCGTCCTCCACGTAGGAGGAAAGTCACATGATGGTTAAATCTCCCACATGAATATCACGTTATGATTACGTCATTAAATGATGAAAATGAGCATACACGTTCTAACACAATGATTATATGAATGATTAACTGAGGTGACATGATTATCTGATGAAACTATTGAAATGATTATCTTGAACAAGTTAACAAGAATAATGATATGATCATCCAGATCAACAATCGAGTAATGAAATGAATTGAGTGATTAATGAGTTAAAATGACCGTCCTGGTCAAAATGAAAACAATGTTTGAGGATTGTTAACTGATGAATTATGAATGAATGATAATTGCCAGAAATTATACCATGGCGTTTGAAGTCTTATAGTTCTTTCGGTCTGATTGGCTCGGCATCTGCACAGGTCACACGTGACGCGAAAGTCCAATGATACTAGTCCGATGACGATGATTTCAAATGAGACATGACTCGGAAGGTAGTATTCAAAATCACGCTCCGATACCAACTCTGTAACACCCCAAACTAGGCGGATATTACAGTGTCGTGGACCCCCGACTGGGACCCACCAGGCGAATGAAAACGGATGAATTACACAGGGTAAATGTAGTACCGAACCACATTATAATATCAATTACTCCGATTAGGAGTTTCATACAACACACCCAGGAAAAAATAGAATACATGTGTATTTTATGTGACGATAAAATACACAACACTGAATGAAATGAGTATTCGAACGGAATGTCTGCAGTGGAATAAATAAAGGAAACATAATGACTGAATAAATGACTGAACAGACTGGGGCCCCCTTCTAGTATCATTGGGACTCCTCGCCGTCAACGTGCTATCCCTGTGCCTTTGCCTTGCCATGACCTGAGAAACAAATATCCCCAAACGGGGTCAGTTATACAGAATAACAATCCTCCAGAGTTGAATAAACACAATCATATAAATATGTAGTATAAACCACAAGTTCGATTAAAATGAAACAGTTAGATTATAACCCAATCTTGTTGAAAACATACGCAATCAAACATGTTGTATGAATCAACTAACAGTACGGCTCAAAGGGTGGCGTCACACTACGCCCGGGATGGAAATGTGTCTGTGCACAAGCCACCAACGAGTATCGATCGAATACCCGCGTGGTCTTGTACCTAATCAGTATCACGAAGCAATCGACTCGTGTGCATAGTCCAATGTGAGGCCAACAACCAACACACGACATAAATGTGCCCGACATGAAAATCCTACACATACCAACCGGCACGCCAGTATGACCCGGAATGCCACGATATAACAAAAGTGACATCGAAAATGAATAATGACTCACCGAGGTAAAATGATAGTGAAATGAATGATAGCTCAACAAAAGGATTGGAATCGTCACTCCTTGTGACTGAAGTGATTAATTGACAATGACAAGTTTTAATACGGTTAACACAATGATGAATGAGTTACGATTATGAATGAACAACAACAAAAGGAAATGAATATCCCTATAACTGAGTAAGAATCAACTTACACAATACCGGTGACAATTATCCTTCCACGAACAACGTCCTAATTGAGATATCGGTCGCTCGAATAACCTTGAATTATACAATATCCAACCACTCGTTCAATATACGAATCAAACACGAATATAACGAACTCAAAACGTCGATACGATTAAACTAAGTTCATTGGGGCATTATATCGAATACGTTGTGGCCAAACTCCGGTTGTTTACAATCAAATCTTAATAAGCCACTATCAATTCCCCCAAGAAGTGTTTCAAACCAACAAACATCTTCCGAATGATCAATAATCCAAAATGAATATCCGAAAACGTGATTATAACGACAATTAATCGAAAACCCCCAATTTCAACCCGATATTCAAGGTGTTTATGAATAATCCCTCAATAATCCAATGAATCCTTATACAAACTCATAATCATATACATATCCCTTCATATAACATGATTATAACGTCCAAAACATCATATCTCAACACAAAATCGAAGTCCAAGGTGTTGAAGGAATTACCTCTTGAAGATCCAACCACTTCGATCCGAAGAACACGAGTTTAATCGAGTATCCAAGCTTCACAACCGAATGAAAATGATTAAAAACCACACTCAAGTGATAGGTGAAGAGAATTTTCTCCCTCAAGCCTCTCTCTCTCGTAAAAAGGTGGAAAAAATGGAAGGAATGAGCAAATGCTCAAAAACGAATTTATAGGGTTGATCGCTTCGTCGGACACGGCCTGCCCGATCGGGCACGGCCGCGCAGAATCGCCGGCAGGGACTCGACCGTGTCCTGCTTGACACGGTCGCGGCGCGGAGGGCCTTCCGATAGTGACCCGTCCGACAGCGACTCGGCATGACTCGACCGTGTCCTGGAACACGGTCGGGCGTCTGGGCAGTCGGTTCTGGCTTATCCGGAAGAGTTCGACTCAGCCGTGCCAAACGACACGGTCGAGTCCTATGGGCAGAGACTTCGGCATTTCCGGATGAGTACGGCACGGGCCGTGTAGGACGACACGGCCGAGTTCGGTCGGCAGTGATCGGCCAATAACTGAAAAATGAGCGGTTGAGCTAAAATGACCATAACTCTCTCGTCCGGACTCCGATTGACTCACCGTTTGAACCATTAGAAAGATAATTCGATGCTCTATAATATTGAAAAGATTTAGAATTTTTGGAGTTACCAAAAATTAATGGTGATCTAACAAAGTCGAACTCATATGAGGAAAGTTGAAACAATGAACAATAATGATACACAACTCGAAGTTTTTCCGAACGGTGAACACGGTGAATAAACATGATTGATGAATGATTATAATTGAGTGAAAATACACTGAGTGACAATTACAGACTGATAATTACTGAATGAAAATGAATGAATTACAACCGGGTATTACAGAAATTTTCATTACGTTTGGATCTTTGAGGATTCCTGGTTATTATTGTCCTTGGAACTTGTATTGTATGGCTCGTATTTGCACTTTGTTCTTGCACTAGCAAAACAGTGGAGTTTTGCTAACCCCCGAGTATTCGGGGGGTAGATGTCTGTTTTTGCATTCAGGTTTGGGAGCATAACACAGGGTCGGCACGAAGGATGAAGAAAGATGAACGATACTAATCACACGAGGATCTGTATGATGTCATTGGTTTCGTTGTATTTTATCTCCACTGCAGTATTCTTTCCCGTTGTACGGGAGTGTGTTGTTTTCGACCCCTACGTGGGTATGTAATGTGTTTGAGTTGTATGTATTTATTGAAAGACCAAATCGGTCTACTGAGTCATTTTAGCCTTAAAGGAATTGTTGAGATGTTCTATGTTGTTACCAGCCTGGTAGATCCTTGAGTAAAGGTTCTACGTCGTGTAATATCCCTGAGTGGATTGGGGGTGTTACAATGCAAAGATGTATCCAGAGGCTTCTGTCCCAACTACACGGAAGAAATAACGTATGCTAAATGTTAAGCATAACGTACGTTATGCTTAGAAATCAACAGTACTGTTCTAAACAATAGTGACATGACGAGAAATAAAATTATCCATCCAATATGATATATTCAAGTACGAACAACAATAAATAGCTCAGGAATCACGATTATAGAATGAGTACATTATACGATATGACACACGCAAAAGTCGTATCGAGTACAAATGGATCACAACAGTTGGGATAAATGGAAATGAAAAGTGTGGATATTACATTCTCTCCCTCTAAAAAGAAGTTTTGTCCCGAAACATACTATGTGAATAATTCCGGATATCTCGCCTTCATATTATCTTCTGTTTTCCATGTAGCCTCTTCCTTACCATGTATCGACCATTGCACTTTAACTAAAGGAATGATTTTGTGCCTAAGTTCCTTTACTCGACGCTCCAAAATCTGAATCGTTTTTTCCTCAACTGTAAGGTCAGGCCCCAGCTCAATCTCTCCAAAGTCAATAATGTGATTATGATCCGGTACGTATTTTCTTAGCTGAGAGACATGAAATACATTATGTACGTTACTCCAAGAGGGTGGCAACCCTAAACGATATGCAAGATCTCCAACTCACTCTAAAATTTCAAAGGGTCCAATGTACCTCGGGCTAAGTTTACCCTTCCGACCGAAGTGGTAAACTACCCGAGTCGGTGATACCTTCAGCAACACATGGACCCCACCCTCAAACTCCAACAGGCGACGATGTGTATCAGCATAAGACTTTTGTCGACTTTGAGCAGTCAACAGCCTATCACAAAGTAAGGAAATCTTCTCTCTCGTTTCAACTAATAAATCCGGTTTGGTACCAATCAATTCAGGCGCATCATCCCAACACAACGAAAATCTGCACCTCCTTCCGTACAAAGCCTTAAATGGTGCCATTTTGATCGAGGCGTGCCAACTATTGTTGTACGTAAATTTGATCAATGGCAGGTGCGACTCTGAATCATCTTTCCAGTCTAAGGCACAGGCCCTCAACATATCCTCAAGTGTCTGGATCGTCCACTCTAATTGTCCGTCTGTCTGGGGATGGTAAGATGTACTGAGTCTCAATTCGGTCCCCAAAGATCGATGAACGTCCTGCCAAAAATGTGATACGCATTGACCATCTAGATTAGAAATAATACTCTTAGGAGTCCCATGCAACTTCACTATTTCTGCAGTTAACACCCGGGCTAGTCTCTCCGGTCCCCAAGTATCTTTAATACCCAGAAAATGAGCAGATTTGGTTAGTCGATCGATAATGACCCAAATCATTTTCATTCCGGTCCGAGTCCTAGGCATGCTGGTAATGAAATCCATGGAAATATCCTCCCACTTCCATTATGGAATAGAAAGTGGTCGCAATAATCCCGCGGGTCTCTGATGTTCGATCTTAACCTATTGTCAGGTCAAACACTTCGATACAAACTTGCTAACATCCATATTCAAGTTACTCCACCGGAAATTACTCCTTACATCTTCTTACATTTTACGTGTACCAGGATGCATGGAATAAGGTTATATGCTGTCTCAACTCAACATCACATCGTACACATAATCTTCCTCGAAATCTCAAAATCCCATCCTTTTGTATTACAAACCCATGGGATTTCCCTTTCTTCACATCCTCCATCAAGTAAACTAAAAATGAGTCATCATACTACCTCACCTTGATGTCATCAATCAAAGACGAAGTGAATTCTAACGCACACAACTGACCCTGAACTCTCCGAAGCCATACCTCGATATTCTGACAAATTAAATCCTATTGGATCTTGCTTTGAGGAGTACGCTATACTGTGTGTTAACGTACCCTAAGGCAGCACGTAGCATACATAATGACTTGAAAGCGTACGCAAGACTGAGGATAGAATGAGACAGTGAGCTACGGAGCCCGTGAGCATACGCTAAAAGGACGATTAGTGTCATTTCCTATAATAGGACAATGCCCCCCTTCATTTCTTATTTTCACTCCACTCCTCTTGACCAAATTATGCAAATTAGAGAGCTACTCCCACGAATATACCTCCTTATATTAACCTCTCTACCTAGTTTTGAAGAGCGCAGACATCTCGGATTTGTGTTCAAGACTATGATGTCGAGTTATATCGATCGTTTTCATCGTTACTCCTCATGTAAGGTATGTTACGATCATGTCAGCCCATATCTCGTTTCAAGAAGATTGTCCTGGACATGATTACGATGTTATGAGGATTTATTAATCATACTTGAACTAGATACCATGAGTTTGGAAGTTATGATAATTAAGCTTGGGTTTTCCGTGTTGAAGATGATGTTATGTTTGGCCTATGAATACATTGAGTATTAGGATGCAATCTTCAGAAATATTCATGTCCTCTTCTTGATGATTTCGAAATAAGTAGAGACTGGATGACTTAAAGTTGAAATGTTCATAATAGGTAAATGATTATGATAATTATAGAAACCTTCACCAAGAATGTGATCTTTGTCCTTTGAAGAAAATCATTGATTGAGTACCCTTCTCATATCAATCATTGTTAGAAGATGAAGGTGATGATTATGGGTATGTTGAACTAGTAGCACTCTTGTAGGAGGTTTGATCAATGAAGAAGAATTAGAGTTTTAGTCAAACTTTGAATTAAACTTAGAAGAACCGAGTGAATATATTCCTTTGTATGCTGTTTGGGATATGTTCATCACAATCATGTTTTTCATAAGGACCGATGAGTAGCTGCACCATACATGTATAAGTTGATAATCATCGGGTCGAGCATTGAATTCTTGACGACATGAATATACTTGAATTTCATAGACGTCATCGAGTTATCCCCGTTATTGGCATTCAATTCACATGATGTATATTGGAAGTCCGGCTAAGTGATCATCAGGTAGTTGAACCGTGAAGCGACCGTACGTAGGATGATTAATCCGGTCATAGTTTAGGAACGTTAGATGCTCGTATGTTAGATTGTATATACGCAAATTAAACTCTTCTTTATTTATTTTTGTATAAGGTTCAAATCTTGCAAGTGGTTGAGTGAAGGGACAACCTTCGAGTGTATTGATGTTCGTCGAAGTATTTAATCCTTGTCGTCATTCTAAGGCAAGTACTTCAATTGTGTTTACGTGTTGATGTCGTTTATATTGTCGAACATATGTGTTGTAGTTGTTTGTCCACCAAGTGTTGGTCATACGGGATCATCTTGGGTATCTATGCTGTGTGCTCTGGATCGTTGGACGGGTTTTCCACCAAGTGTTGGTCTGACGGGATCATCTTGGGTATGTATGATGTGCGCGCTAGATCGTTGGATTACTTTGTGTAGGTTGAGATTGCACTGCTGTGTACTGCATTGTTTGCCTTCTCGCTGGAGAGGCTTGTTGTTGTTGTTGTTGTTGTTTTGTTATTCTTCATGAATTGTCGAATGATCTTTTGTTATTTAATTATCGTACTTGTATAAGCATCATTGTGCTAACCCCTTTGGGGGTGGACATGTGTTTTGTGTTTAGGATCCAGGAGAGCTAGAAAACAACCACATGAGCAGTATGATGACGAGGGTGCACAGTGATGTTAATGGTCCGGGGAGTTGTCCCATTTGTGCTTGTATTGGAATAAGTACTCGAGTACATTGTCTTTTTTATGTTCTGATTGATCATGTATTAATGAATTCTTTTCGATATTGTCTTTTACTAGTGAAAACCCAATTTGTAATAATAATTCCATTTGAAGGACTTTATAATTGTTGTTTTAAAAATCTTAGCCTAGTAAATACTTATATAAAGGATTTACATCACTGTAATTATCCTGAATATCTCGGGGTGTTAGATATATTGTTTATCAAAAGCAACTAAGGGAAGAAAACAGGATGGCTGAACCTAACTCCTTTGACAGAAGAATTTCGGTCGATTTGAGGTGAGGGAAGGGGGCCTATCTTTACTCACACAATTAAGGTTGTGTCATCTTAATCTTATAATATCTTATATTATATATTACTTATTATTTAATCTTCTAATAAATATAATATCCAATATTATATTTACCTTTCCCAGTTCATTTAATTAAATCATATAATATATAGTATCTTATATTGCACAATATTATATCTATTAATTATTCTTGCTTGTCATTAATTGTCATATATGTGACCCAAAAGTCTTATATTATGTTGGAAATCATTTAATACCTTATTAAATGATCAATTATAAGAGGTCTCTTGCAAGACATTATGACTACCCAAATAATATAAGTTTGTAGTCCATTAAACCATTTAACGTGTCAAATTCCTTTGTCACGCGATATCATATTTATACTAAGTCATGAAAACTGTCATACTTATTATGTTAAAATGCTTTCTCGATCTAAAGTAGACTGATTGAATCAAATGACTCTTCATATGAGCATGGCCATATATTTCCTTCAGTCCTACTTAACAAGGGGCCCAACAAATATCTCTCTCCCTAAAGAGAGAGAAAAATCTCCATCTTGATTATTCATTGCCTTATACAGGACTCCCACTAATCCCGATCGCTAACCTTTATGACCACCATGTTTCAGATAATGTTGGATTACGTCAAGGCATAACAGTTATCATGTTGGACTTTATGATAGTCTCAAGTTCAATGATTTATTGACATACTGTTATGTTGAGATTCACTTATGACATTCCATGCAGTGATCTCAATGTTGTAACACCCCCAATCCGCTCGGGAATATTACAGCGCCGCAGACCCTCTCCGTGAGGATCTACCAGGCTAGATACCAAAACAAGACATCATAATATATGCCAATATGGCTAAATAGACCGATATGGCCTTTCATCAATACATACCACCTAAACTTCATATACATCACTCTATTAAAACTCATACCCGCACATGGGTCAAAATACAACAATTATTCCCATACAACGGGAGAACAATACAGCAGAAAATAAAATACAATACGACCACCAATACGAAGTACTAGTCTACTTGTGATTAGTATCATTTGTCTCTCATCATCCTTCTTATCGGCCCCGTGGTTTGCTCCCCTAGAACCTGCACGTACCTGAATGCAATACATACATCCACCCATCGAATTACTTGGGGGTTAGCAAAATTCCACTATTTTGCTAGTTTAAGTATAAAGTGCAAATACGAGCCATACACAACATATTCTAAGAATATCATAATCTGAATAATCTATGGATCGAACACGGTGAAAGACTTCCCGGGATATTTCATTTGTGCAAAATAATCCGAAGCCATGAAAGGCAGTAATAAAGCAAGTAAACAAATTGTAAAGCGTTTTATAGATCTCGGGAGTTTTTGGAGGAAAACATTTTGGGACTATTATCTTTTCAAAAATCACCTAGGATCACAACCCAAAGATTTACTCAGTTCTCGACAACTATAATATAACCACGGGTCATGCAAATCCGACTATAAAAATATTATTCGTACTCATCAAGTAACGAATTCCAGAGGCATCAATCGACCCTACCTAGCCTCACACAAATACGGCTCATACTCCTCAAGTAACGAACTCCAGAGGCCTCATCGAATCTACCTGGTATCCATATATTTTGATGTGAATCAAGAAGCAGTCAGTTAAACGGAAGAAGAACTATACATTCCCGTGGGACCAATAACAAGATCACGAGTAAATGCGATAAAAAATTCATTAACAATGCTCGTGTAAAATTATTTCAATCAGATCGATGACCATAAATATAATAACATCTTTATTTGTGTCATTGAATCCGTCACATGTTAGATCAAAAGTGTTGATGTCATCATTCCAAGCGATAAGCCTAACTGAAGCAGCTTTCGTAATTCAGATGTATATCCTACATAAAATATCCAATTAAGCTCATATTTATACCATCGGAAATGTAAGAGAAAGTTCTAAAACTTTTATGTTCATCATGACATCAAAATCGAATATCTGCAGTGGTGAAAATGCAGTACAAATGAAAGCAAGAGTTGGAACTTTCAGATACGATACACCTTTGTATTTGTCACAACTTTCAAGTCCGATATCCTATTGAGACGATTCAGGCCGATTTGGAAAGCTAAGAGGCGGTATTACAGTCATCTAGAAGACACCAAGATCAAAATCGGAAGTCTAGGATCCGTTATGCCACTAAAACTAAAAGAGCATATCTTTTTTAAACTTTGATTTTTTATTTTCAAAACTTAAGTCTTGGTCTTTGATTTTTGTCCCCTAAAAATGTGTTGACTCCTTAACTTATGGGTTGATTAGTCATTGATCAGATTTTAGAAGCTATGAATGTTGAATTTATAATTATTTAGTCTTTATAAGTTTTATTTTATATTTTATATTGTAATAGTTGTAGGAATTTTGGCTATAAATAGCCATCATTTTCATTTGTAAAGACACCTTGAAATTTATCAAAATTTTGAGTGTTTGTGTTAACAAACTTTCTTCTTATTTTGTTGAGTGTCTCCAAAATATAAATCGTGATTTCAATTCACTTATCGAGGCGTTAGAAACCTCGTGGCGTGTTTGAATCGCACCTTCCGGTTTGCTACGGCGCGTCACGTAGAGGGCTTGAAGTAAAACAACCATTTGCTTAATATTGGAACGATCTTGGGAACTAAAATCATACTAGCGATAGCGATTACCATGACACGTCATGTAGGGATTGCATAGTTGGCTTCAGAGCTCGGTTTTTCCATTACTAAGTGGTATCATTTATTCATTTACATAAGCTTCTTATCTTACCATCCTATCATTTCTTTTTATTTTCTAAACACTCCATCTTCTTAATATATATATAAAAAATCACGAAGATTGGTTCTACCATCATAGTGATCACAATATATATATATATAATATTTGATATAAATCATCAAGTGTAAGCCAAGGGAATTATAATCCTGAGTATTTTGAATATCTAAAAAAAAGGTATAAAAAAATATATAAAAAAATATACAAAAAAAGGTGTACAAAAAAAAAGTATATAAAAAAAAGAAGGGTATACAAAAAAAAGGAGTATAGGAAAAAATACCTATATATATATATATATATCACAACTATCGGTTCTACCACTACAGTGAATATATATATACATATACATATCTATCACGAAGGTCAGTTCTACCACCACGGTGAAATATAAAAATAAATATAAAGTTGGAGTGCGGATTACCACCCCTATAAAATTAAAACTTGTCAAAATACTCGTCTATATAATCACCTTGTGAGTTGTGAGACATTTATATAAAGTCGAGTGATAAAAGCCAAAAACCGTACAAAAAAAACTAAAAGAGTGACACACGGGCGTTGAGTGATCGAGCGATATATATGAGGATCTTGTGAGGATTAATTTGTGTGTGTCAAAGAAAAAGGAAAAAAAAGGGCAGAAAGAAAAGAGAGAGCAAAAAAAAAGTAAAAAAAAAAGAAAAAAAGGCAAAAAAAAAAAAGGAAGGCAAAAAAAAAAGCAAAAAAAAAAGAGCAAAATAAAATGTTGAAATCCGATATTGAGAAAAATGAAGGAAACGAAGCCCTTCAGAACATACAAAAAATGTTCACCCAATTATTACAAGAAAAGATCGACAAGAAGAAGCGATCAAAAAAATATAAAAAATAAAGAGAACGAGCACCACCATAGAAGAAAGAATCCAAGTCCCATCTCATATAAAGAGTACGAGGATGAAACATTCTCTGAGGATGGAACTTGCCAAAATCGAGGAGTACGTGGTCGAGGAGGTCGGAGAGAACAAGGTAGACGGTCTGAAGGGGAAGGACGAAACGAGGAAGACCGAAGTATGGGAAATATAAAAATGAAGATCCCGACACATACCTTGACTGGGAGAGGAAGTTGGAAACTATATTTGATTGCCACAACTATGCCAGTACTAAGAAAATGAGGTTAGCAATAACCGGATTTTCCGAATATGCCAGCATTTGGTGGGACCAACTTGTGACGGATAGAAGGAGGAATGGAGAGCGGCCAATTAATAGTTGGGAGGAATTAAAGATTGTAATGCGTAGAAGATTTGTTCCTAATTATTATCATAAGGAACTATTTTCTCGTCTTTAATCCTTAAAGCAAGGTCCAAGGAGCATCGAAGATTTTCGAAAGGAAATGTTGATGTTAATGATCGGGGCCGATGTGAGGGAGTCGAGGGAGGCCACAATGGCGAGATTTCTACATGGCATGAGGACAGAGATCTCTAAAGAAGTTAATAAACAACATTATATTGAGTTCGAGGACATGGTATATGCAACAATCAAAATTGAGAGAAACTTACGAAGGGGAGGCAACAATACTTACTCCACGGGGTACATAACTCCTTGGAAGCCTCAAACAGGAAATCGAGACGTATCCAAGGGCAGTTTTGATAAAAGCACCATGAAGGGGAAGTTTGAGGTGGGGGGTGCTAGTCGAACAAAACTCGAGGTCAAATCTATATCCATAGAAAATACAAACACGAGAAACAGAGACATCAAGTGTTTTCGATGCCACGGGCGAGGACATATTGCATCCCAATGCACTAGTAAACGAGCAATGATACTTAGGGAGAATGGAGAATATGAAACAGATGATGAAGAGGAGGAAGAAGGGAAAGAAGAAAGTGATGAAGGAGAGCTAGAATTCGCACCTGCGCTTGTCATTAGGAGGGTGTTGAATGTGAAGGCAAAGGAAGAAGACAGCAACAAACAACGAGAAAATCTTTTTTCACACTAGATGTTTTGTGAAAAATAAAAAGTGTAGTGTGATCATTTGTAATATCCGCAATTTTGATTTCTGGTAATTTTCTTTTTTTGGCAGAAGTCCATCTTAGTGACTCTATTGTGACCGTTTCGTCATTCCAAGAATGATTAATTCTACACTTTTTGTCATCCGAGTTCGTTTTGGTGTCGTTTTGTTGAGTTCCGTGTTCTAAAGCGACTCTTCCACGAATGAGTTCGACTTTGTTAAACCACCATCAAATCTTGGAAACTCCAAAAGTTCTGAGTCTTTTCAGTATTATACATCATCAAGTTAGCTTTCCAATGGTTCAAACGGTGAGTCAATCAGATTCCGGACGAAGGAGTTATGGCCAAAATAGCTAAGACTACACAATGAGCCGGGCGCGGCTGTACCGCGGGCCGCGGTACTAAGCTTGCTGCTGCTCGCAATTTTGGCCATGGGCCACGGCACACTCAGTCCGGGCCACGGCACGTGAGTCAGATTAGCCCAATTTCAGCGGGATCTTGGGAGAGGGTTTCATTTTCTCTCCTCTCTTCTTATTCCTCTCGTTTTGGGCGATTGTTTGGGCGATTTTGGGCGATTTGTCTTAGAGATATCATCCTCCTCAAGATATTGGTGTAGATTAACAACATCAATTCGTGTTCTTCGTCATTAATCTGAGGTATTTTCTTGATTCTCTGTAGTTGACCTTTTTGGGAGTTTTGTTCTTGATTTCGTTTTCTATCCGATTTTGATAAATCTATTGATGTTAGATGTTGTTATTAAGCATGTTTTATGGATTGTCTATCCATATCTTCGGTACGTTCGACCCGAATGATGATTTTGGTGTTCTTGAGGTGTAGTGAACATTTTATGTTCGATAAAATGTTCGAATGAGTTTTCCTTCGATAGTTTGTTGTGATCTCTGTTGTTTTTGGTCTTGATCCTCATCGTAATCATGTTTTTATTGTTCCTTCCGGAGGATTGTAGGTGCTCGAGGATTCCGAGTTGAATTCCGTTTGGTGATTGATAATTCATGTGGTGTTATTCTCGTAGTATTTGCAGTGCTATCGTGTTCTTGATAGTGTTCGGGAGTTCGGTGCCGTCGACCGCATCCTATCCGTCGTCTCATTGCGATCGTGGCTTCGAGGAAAGAACCTTGTCCATACATTTCTTGTTTTGTGGATATCATGACCGGTGATCGTCTAAACATGTTTGTTTGGTTGTTGAAATGAACTTTCAAAGATTCGGTTAGCCTCGTTAAAGGCTCCCTTTCAAACTCGTGTGTATGTTGTGATTGGTGTGTTTTCGTAAATGACTATGTGAATCCTATGGATATGTTTGTTGTTGATGTTGCGATTGGTAATGCGTGTGTACGTATATTGCTTCATTTCGGTGCGTTGTGGTTTGACGTGGTGTTTTGCTAAATGTTTGATGCCTCTGGGTGAATTGTTTGGATATTTTTATTATATTGTGCTGTGTGTGAATGTGTGAATGTGGGTGGGGCCTACGGTGACACATGGCATGCAATCATGTGGTCAGGATGCAACAAGTGATTGATCTAACCGTAAGAGCCTAAGAAAAACTACGGTGACACGTGGCTTGCGATCATGTGGTCAGGATGCAATAAGTGATTGATCCAACCATGAGCGCCAAAGAATACCTATAGTTACACATGGCATGTGATCATGTGGTCAAGCGACAACAAGTGATTGATCCAACCGTGAGATGACGTGGCAAGTGATCAAGGTGGTGTAAGAAAATACGGTGACACATGACATGCGATCATGTGGTCAGGAGACAACAAGTGATTGATCCAACCGTGAGATGACGTGGCATGTGTTCACGATGTTATGTATATGATTTTGGATATGTATTGACCAGGTCGAGTACCTTGGGTGTGACCGAGATTTCGTATCTTGGGTGGTTATGTTTTGCTGATATTTATGTCCATCGAGGACACATGGCGTGGGTTATGACCCTGTGAATTGTTGATGGTTTTTATTTGTGAAAGCAAATCTTTGGGCTGTGACCCCTGTTGGTTTTGGAAAGAAAGGATTCGATAATCTTAAATTGTTTTCCATTAAAACTCCCGAGGGCATTTTAAACCGTTTTACAAATTGTTCTCATGATTTGTGATATTTCGAATTTAGAAAGTTTTACTCAAATTCTTGCCTCGGGAAGTACTTTTTATTCTTGGAACATGAGTTGTATGACTTATATTTGCACTTTGTACTTGCACTAGCAAAATAGTGGAATTTTGCTAACACCCGAGTAATCGGGGGGTGGATGTCTGTATTTGCATTCAGGTTTTGGGGAGTCTATCACAGGGTCGGCATGAAGGATGATGAAAGATGATCGATACTAATCACAAGAGGACGCGTACGTTGTTGTATTGGTTCAATTGTATTTTATTTCCACTGCAATATTCTTTCCCCATTGTACGAGAGTGTGTTATATTCGATCCCTGTGTGGGCATGTATCTAGAATGAGTTGTGTGTATTTATTGAAAGACCAAATCAGTCTACTGAGTCATTTTAGCCTTAAAGGCATTTTCGATATGTTCGATTTTTGCTACCAGCCTGGTAGATCCTTGAGGAAAGGTTCTTCGGCGTGTAATATCCCTGAGCGGATTGGGGGTGTTACATAAATGGTATCAGAGCTTAGGTTGTGGAAACCTAGGTTGTCGGGTTTAGTGGTGTCTGTTGAGTTTTTGTCTCGTCCGATTTTGTCTGACTGAGTCGTGTCACGACGCGTCGTATGAGTTTGTTGGTCGTGATTAGTATCGTGGGGCGATCATCATATTCGTGCGACCTGTGGATGTAAGTCTCCCTTCTTTGTGATTGTGGCTCGTCTGATGCGAGTTGGTTGTATGATTATGTGTTAGGCGATGGAATCCTTATGTAGATTTTTGGTTCCGTGATATGTGTTTATTCGGCTCTCATATTTTGTTTATATGAGGAGTGTTATCGCTGTTTATGTCTTTTTTATTGTTGTTTTTATCCGATGTTAATGATTTTCAAAATGATTTGCTCGTTTTGCAAGTATTTTTGGAAACCTTTGTGCTTAATATGGAATGGTGATGTAATTGTGTGTGCTTTGCTCACCTCGGAAGGGTCCGACGAGGCCTCGAGGGAATCTATGACTTCACTCTGGATTCACGAGTTTGATTCGCTAGCCAGCTCGGGAAGGTCCTTAGAGGCCTCGAGTGGGACTAATAGCTTCACCCCGGTCCTAGGCAAATTGATTATTGACTGTTTGTTTTTCGGAAAAGACATGCCTTGTTTTGATTTCGAAACGACTTGACACGTGTGCTATGAGATGTGTAAACGAATGTTGTTACATGTGAGTTTTTGAGCATTCTTGCCTAAAAGATTATTGAAAACCTTGAGTATCGTAGAGAATAAATTTCGAGGAGTACTTTTAAATGGATTATATTTTCGAGGCGCCTACTAGCGCAACTATATGTTTCAAAATTCTTCTACTTTGAGGACCAAAATTTTAGATATTTCAGTAAGTTAGAAACACATTTGCTTAGACCCGAAGGTCGAATATTTCTAAAAGTTTTTTTTTCACTTAAAAGAAAAGTGTCCTCATTTTTATCAAATGCAAGATGGTTTTTCAAGATCTCGATAGCGATGTTTGTACTATATTTTGAAAGGTGATACTCAAGATCAACCGGTGTTTCCAAATTGTTTTCAAAAAGGTGGTTTTCATTTTTAAAACCTATCATTCCTGTTTGTGGTCTGGGAATGTATGTATGATGTTCGCATTGTCGTTAGAATGTTAGCTCCCGAGTATGATTGAATTGGTGGCGTAAATGTTGAGTCGTTTGCCACACATTTGTTGTCTTAGCCCTCTGTGAGAGGTGAGACGTTGGTATTGAATGTTGTTTCTTTGTGATGATTAACGTGTTATCGCACCCGTGCGAGCTGTTAGAACTTGAGTTTGTATGATTGTGTACATCTGTGATTATTTCATGATGTTTTGTGATTGTGTGCTGGTTATCATTTGGGCCATTGAAATCACCGAATGTATGCGTTGTTGCTGTGATTTAGTGTGTGTGGGTTTCCTTACGTGGATATGTTGTGTTGAATTGACATCTCCGGTATATTGTTTTGCGATGTTATAGTCCATTGTACCTAGCAGTTGTATTTTCGGTATGCCAAGGTGTTTCATCTGTGATGTGCCGAGGCATGTACATGCAAATTGTCTTTCCCCACCAGTAGCAGATTAAAAGTGTGGACTCGAGGGACACAGAATCTAATTATGCGAGTTGGTTACCTAGACTTCCGGAGTTCGTGCTTCAGCACAGATATCAGGATCGACTCTAAGAGGCCCATGGGAGATGTTTCTGTCAGTTGCTTTTTGTGTCGTTGCCTTGTTTCCGTTGTTGTGAGTTGTGGGGATGACATTTCTTTTATAAGAGGTAGAATGTAATACCCGTATTGTTTTTGGACTTCTGCATTTTCTCTTTCTCAATTCTATCGACTCGCTCGTGTACGTTGATACTTTTTGAACTTGTTTGGTATCTCGGTTGCCATCATTCGAATGGGTTGTGACCTTGTTTCGGATCAATCTGATTATCATTGTGACTTTTCCGAGTTCGGTTCGATTCATATGAACCTTGTCCGAAATTAACGTCCTTTAGTTTCTACAAGTTTTGTTTATATCTTTAGTTGAAATGTTAACTTCGGAGTCGTTGCTTGACCGTTGTTATTCGATCATTGTTGTTCGATCATTGTTACTCGTTCATTGTTGTTCGATCATTATTGTTCGGTCGTTGGTGTCCGATTGTCGTTCTCCGATCGATGTTGTTTGATCGTTGTTGTTCGATAGTTGTTGTTCGATCATTGTTGTTCAATCGTGGTTGTCCGATTGTTGTTGTCTGGTCTCGTATTGCGAAGAATTGTCGCTCACCGTTAGTCAGCTGCTTCGAGTGTGGCCAGGTGGGTCACCGAGTCATGCATTGCGAGACGGTAGCTGAGAGATTTGGGGATCGAGGTTGTGTCTCTGCTCCGAAAGGACACGGAGATTCCTAGTGTGGTTTTTGAGGATTTCGGCGTAGTTCGAACTGTTTATGGTTGTCCTTGTGGATCGTTTTGTGTTTATTTTCTGTTTTCTTGACTGCGCATGTTTTCTTATATTGGTACCTCATTCTTTATGATTGTTCGGATAATTGACTCGATTGTACTATTTGTTTGATGACGCTTGTCACTTGTTGGTTTTATTATGTCTCTCCCTGTGGCGTTGTGATGGTCGTCGTGGAGCGTGTTTTCACGCTGTATATTTCTTTGCGTTGCTTGTAATGTTTTGCCGTTGGGCGTGAGTTTTCGGTTCTTGTGTATCTCGTTGAGTTTTCCTGGTGGGATATTGCTTCTCCCTACTTGTTTTAAGTTTCGGGACGAAACTTCTTTTAAGGAGGGTAGTATATAATATCCGCAATTTTGATTTCCGTTAATTTTCTTTTTTTGGTGGAAGTCCATCTTAGCGACTCTATTGTGACCGTTTCGTCATTCCGAGTTAATTCTACACTTTTTGTCATCCGAGTTCGTTTCGGTGTTGTTTTGTTGAGTTCTGTATTCTTAAGCGACTTTTCCACATATGAGTTCGACTTTGTAAAATCACCATAAAATCTTGGAAACTCCAAAAGTTTTGAATCTTTTCAGTATTATAGATCATCAAGTTAGATTTCCAATGGTTCAAACGGTGAGTCAATCGGAGTCCGGACGAAGGAGTTATGGTCGAAATAGCTAAGACTACATAGTGAGCCTGGCGCGGCTGTACCACGGGCCGCGGCACTAAGCTGGCTGCTGCTCGCAATTTGGGTCGTGGGCTGCGGCACACTCAGTCCGGGCCGCGGCACGCGAGTCAGATTAGCCCTATTTCAGCGGGATCTTGGGAAAGGGTTTCATTTCCTCTCCTCTCTCCTTCTTCCTCTCGTTTTGGGCGATTGTTTGGGCGATTTTGGGCAATTTGTCTTAGAGATATCATCCTCCTGAAGATCTTGGTGTAGATTAACAACATTAATTCGTGTTCTTCGTCATTAATCCGAGGTATTTTCTTGATTCTCTGGAGTTGACCTTTTTGGGAGTTTTGTTCTTGATTTCGTTTTCTATCCGATTTTGATAAATCGATTGATGTTAGATGTTGTTATTAAGCATGTTTTATGGATTGTATATCCATATCTTCAGTCCGTTCAACCCTAAGGATGATTTCGGTGTTCTTGAGGTGTAGTGAACGTTTGATGTTCGATCAAATTTTCGAATGAGTTTTGCTTCGATAGTTTGTTGTGATCTCTGTTGTTTTTGGTCTTGATCCTCATCATAATCATGTTTTTATTATTCCTTATGGAGGATTATAGGTGCTCAAGGATTCCGAGTTGAATCCCGTTTGGTGATTGATAATTCGTGTGGTGTTATTCTTATAGTATTCGTGGTGCTATCGTGTTCTTGATAGTGTTCGGGAGTTCGGGGCTGTCGACCACATCCTATCCGTCATCTCATTGCGATCGTGGTTTTCAGGCAAGTACCTTGTCCATACATTTCTTGTTTTGTGGATATGATGATCGGTGATCGTCTAAATGTGTTTGTTTGGTTGTTGAAATGAACTTTCAAAGATTCGGTTAGCCTCGTTAAAGGCTCCCTTTCAAACTCGTGTGTATGTTGTGATTGGTGAGTTTTTGTAAATGACTATGTGAATCCTATGGATATGTTTGGTGTTGATGTTGCGCTTGGTAATGCGTGTGTACAGATATTGCTTCATTTCGGTGAGTTTTGGTTTGACGTGGTGTTTTGATAAATGTTTGATGCCTCTGGGTGAATTGTTTGGATATTTTTGTTGTATTGTGCTATGTGTGTAAATGTGTGAATGTGGGCGGGGCCTACGGTGACACATGGCATGCGATCATGTGGTCAGGATGCAACAATCGATTGATCCAACCGTGAGAGCCTAAGAAAAACGACGGTGACACATGGCTTGCGATCATGTGGTCAGGATGAAACAAGTGATTGATCTAACCGTGAGCGCCAAAGAATACCTACGGTGATACATGGCATGTGATCATGCGGTCAGGAGACAACAAATGATTGATCCAACCGTGAGATGACGTGGCAAGTGATCACGGTGGTGTAAGAAACCTACGGAGACACATGACATGCGATCATGTGGTCAGGAGACAACAAGTGATTGATCCAACCGTAAGATGACGTGGCATGTGTTCACGGTGTTATGTATACGATTTTTGATATGTATTGACCAGGTCGAGTACCTTGGGTGTGACCGAGATTTCGTATCTTGGGAGGTTATGTTTTGCTGATTTATATGTCCGTCGAGGACACGTGGCGTGGGTTATGACCCTGTGAATTGTTGTTGGTTTTTATTTGTGAAAGCAAATCTTTAGGTTGTGATCCCTGTTGGTTTTGGAAAGAAAGGATTCGATAATCCTAAATTATTTTCCGTTAAAACTCCCGAGGGCATTTTAAACCATTTTACAAATTGTTCTCGTGATTTGTGATCTTTCGAATTTAGAAAGTTTTACTCAAACTCTTGCCTCGGGAAGTACTTTTTGTTATGTTCGAATCTTTGAGGATTTCTGGTTATTATTATTCTCGGAACATGAGTTGTATGACTCGTATTTGCACTTTGTACTTGCACTAGCAAAATAGTGGAATTTTGCTAACCCCCGTGTAATCGGGGGGTGGATGTCTGTATTTGCATTCAGGTTTTGGGGAGCCTAACACTGGGTCGGCATGAAGGATGATGAAAGATGATCGATACTAATCACAAGAGGACCCGTACGTTGTTGTATTGGTTTAGTTGTATTTTATTTCTGTTGTAGCATTCTTTCCCCATTGTACGGGAGTGTGTTGTATTCGACCCTGTGTGGGCATGTATTGAGATTGTTTTGTGTGTATTTATTGAAAAACAAAACCGGTCTACTAAGTCATTTTAGCCTTAAAGGCATTTTTGAGATGTTCGATTTTTTGCTACCAGCCTGGTAGATGCTTGAGGAAAGGTTCTACGGCGTGTAATATCCCTGAGCGGATTGGGGGTGTTACATCATTGATACCGGAAGTTGCACCAATGTGGCTAGTGCGATGCTAGTCGAGGGGTTAGAATACCAACAAGGCGGCATCCTAAGCCTTATAGACTTCATTAGCTAAATGATTGCGGAGAGGTTCGGGTGAATAAACAGGTACTCATAACCATCACAATTGAAAAATACCATGATGATATCCTATGTGATGTTGTACCAATGCACGCATGCCATATTTTGTTGGGTAGACCATGGCATTACGACCGAGATGCCAAACTTAGCAGGAAGAAAAATTGTTACTCATTTGAGAAAGATGGGAGGGAAATCACATTAGTTCTCATGACGAAAATAGAAGTCCATAAAGATCAAATTCGACTCCAAAAAGAAGTTGAAGAAAATGAAAAAAAAAAAAAAAGAAAAAAGAAAAAAGAAAAAGAAAATGAAAAAGTAAAAGAAAAAGAAAAGAAAGGAAAATAAAAAAATGAAAAAAAAAAAATATTTATTTATAGGTGCAAAAGAAATCGTTAAATAAGTTCAGGAGGGGCAACCCCCATACTTACTTCTTACCATACGAATTTGCACTCTTGACGCTGATAAAGACCGGAATGTTCCGAGTACTATAAAAATTCTATTGCAGGACTTAAATGCTGTTTTTTCGGATGAGATACCACCCGTTTTGCCACCAAAAGAGGGATCAAGCACCAAATCGACTTTGTGCCAGGAGCCGTCATTCCAAACCGACCGGCATACCGAAATAATCCTAAAGAAACTAAGGAGATTATGCGGCAAGTCGAGGAGTTATTAAGTATTGGCTACATCCGAGAAAGTTTGAGTCCTTGTGCCGTTCCGATAATTGTCGTACCAAAGAAAGACGGGACTTGGAGAATGTGCACCGAA
The DNA here is from genome assembly GCA_033398695.1 of Orobanche coerulescens. Lineage (NCBI taxonomy): Eukaryota > Viridiplantae > Streptophyta > Magnoliopsida > Lamiales > Orobanchaceae > Orobanche > Orobanche coerulescens. Next base: position 206,206 of record JAWKAU010000105.1, on the reverse strand, counting down.
TTCCGAACAGTAAGCAATATCACGGTAAAGTATCGACATCCAATTCCAAGGTTAGATGATATGTTGGACGAATTACATGGTTCGCGTGTGCTTAGTAAAATTGATTTAATGAAAGGTTATCACCAAATTCGTATGAAAGAAGGGGATTGTAACACCCCCAGAATATGAACAGGAATGTCACACGTTGTAGACCCTTATCACAAGGATCTACCAGGCTAAACTCCAAAAGACTACTCAATGATTGACCGACCGGTGTCAAAATTAATTACGAAGCAAACCGACAAGGTCATTAAACAATTCAGAAACTAACTAAATTTACTTCTCAATGACAATAATAAACTTGAACCCAGAAAGGAATGACAACTTAATTTAATGAATGAAAACTACACCGATGTAAGGGTGGATACTCGACCGAAAGAGAAATACCAACCAAAATGAAACAAAAGAAAAAAAAGATTCTGACTCTTATGTGATTAGCATCGTCGTCTTCCATATCCTTATAAGCCAATTCCGTGACTACTCCCGAGCTGCCAAAACCTGAGCGCATAACAGGCACCCACCCCCCGAAAACTCGGGGGTTAGCAAACTGGAATTTTTCTAGTGCAAGTACATAATATACAAGATATACGAACAATAACAACACACAACTCAACAGTCGTGAAGCCTTAACACAAACCACACATTCCCATAGTCAACATAGAATAGCATCACATACACAAGGTGAAAGATAATCGCATTGTCATATTCTCTTTACGGAACATAACACCAATGAAACTTTAAACGAGCCCAAGGAGTCAGAAAAATCCCTTTTTATAAAAGGAAAAGTATTTTCATAAGAAAGTTTGAAAACATTATTATTGACTCGGGCCATCTTGGGGTTTTGAAAATCAAATGAGAATACTTTTAGAAAATACTTCAAAAGCTCTTGGGTCTTCGACCCAACATGTGGAAAATAATTTGCAAGAAAACCATTACAACGTTATTCGGGGTCCTCGACCCAATTTATAAAATACTATCACGAGTGAATCATTACAACATATCACGGGGTTCTCGGCCCAATCCAAATAATATCATCACGAGATCAAATGTCGACATCCCATGGGGTCCTCGACCCAATGCACAGAATAATCATCACAATATAATCAAAGGCACAGCCTCTCATACGACAAATCCTGCTCAAGACCCCTGATTAATTAACCCATGGAGATCTCGTCAAATATCCTTGGTTAATTAACCCTGATACCAACATTTAAAACAAGTTGAAACGAACTTTTAGAAACACGAATCGCGGTCTACATCAAGACCAACATTTTAAAGCGAGTTGCAAGAACTTTGAATTACGAAAATCATTTGGTAACGGGGTCTTAGCTATCACTCAAATATTCGTTACCAATAAGCCTGCCAGGCGCCTCCCTTGCACACCTGTGCACCGGCATTCACTCCACTATGTTGGCCGCCCCTTGAACATGTCACCGCGCCGGCGATCACTTTCACAAGAGCCGCCCCTTGCACGCGCATTAGGTAACACCGGTGTTCACCAATCATATGGAGCCGCACATTGCAGCGTACACCAAGCTGGAGTACACGCCCCGCCCTCAGAGGTTCTCAGATACGACGTTTCTCACAACAAGTATCCATATTGTTTCAAACATCAAGCACACAGACAAACGTTACAACAATTATCAACTCAGTACACCAAGCCACACAATTTATCCGCCAATCCATAACCACACAAATAAACAATAACACGCATGTTATCAATCAAAACTCATTCACAATAAGCCTTCAAGCATAACCAACCAACGTCGCACATATATCCCTATATTGCGACTCAACCGAATATATATATATATATATATAACCTTACTACATTATATCTAGAAGTATGGTTCATCCATCGACCCAAGTTGAGTACGTCAATTAGTGTTAGCATTCATCACTCGGCATTCACCGACATATGTATGTATTTATCTATATACATGTATACAGAAATAAATAAATATATATATATATATATATTCGCATATCTATATACATACATATATTTAACATATAAATATATATGTATACGTATATTCGTAAAATAATTCACACACTTCGGCAACAATGATTTCACGTAGTTATAATTCATATATCAAGGTACTTGCCTTGGTAATCTCTCGCGAATACTCCGACAATATGATCGATTGGAAAAAATTTGGAACTCCAATGAAAACAACGATCGGAAGGGCTCAACACCAGATTTTCATAGGGAATTCATCCCTAATATCCTATCATCAAATAAACAATAAATCACATGAGGAAAAACATCACAAAACGACCGAATCTCCCTCTGCGGCATTTTCCCCGACACATTGAAGGCATCAATTGAAAACTCATATAAACGACGAATCGGACATGAAAAGACCGTGAAAAGATGATGAAATTGATAGAATACGACTTAATCTACAATTATCCATCAGCAATCTAAGTTCATATGGCTTGAACAAATGAAATCTATCAAGATCCCCAAATTTTCCAAAGTTTAGATTTTAGGAAAAACTAACCTTGATTCGGTCGATTGAAGGATGTTATGGAATGATCAATCAATGATATGAACTCAGGAACATCATGGATTTATTGTTCAACAACATGCCTCCTTGCTCTCAAAACCCTGGTCGCGGAAATAAAAGAAGGAAATGAAAAATGGGTTGAAATAGGGCTGCTCGGTCAAATATATAGGCAGACCGCCCTAGCTGTAACACCCCCAAGTTATTCAGGGTATATTACAGCGCCTTGAGCCCCGCCATGGGACCCACAAGGCTAAACATACGCGGAACTATAAAACTTGACCGAGAAGGTCTACATACAATGGAAAGAAAGACGATACAAATGGTATTCAAACCCATAACCAATGAAACCATATACATGACCGCACAAATCAATACCTCGGCAGCACAGGCCGGAACATCAAGGAAACTGAAATACAATACTCGAGTATTTAAAATCCATTCCAGTACAACAACACTGAATGGAGGAATCCAAAAAGATAACCGGAGACAAGACACGGTATCACACTTGCCCATAATCTTCATGCCGACCCGATACCCGCCTGTCCGCTCTCCTGGAACGTGAAATACATAAAAAGTATTTCCCACATAAAGGGGTTAGCCGTCGAATAGCTAGTGCAAGTATATCAAGTACGAAACACAATACTCCTCGACAATAAAGTAAATGTAACCGTCAATTCATCGATTTAAGACTAGTATTCCGGAATAACTAAATCTCATAGCATCACATCAAGAAGTATATGAATGCCGTGGAAACGGTTCGTTCATATCATCCGTCAATACATATATGAATGCCATGGAAACGGTTCGTTCATATCATGCCATCAATACATATATGAATGCTGTGGAAACGGTTCGTTCATATCATGCCAACAATACATATATGAATGTCGTGGAAACGGTTCGTTCATATCATGCCAACAATACATATATGAATGCCGTGGAAACGGTTCGTTCATATCATGCCATCAATATAACTTACTTTCAAAGTCGAGAACGTACAATCATAAATATATACTTGCCTTGAATAGTCGACGACGCAAAGAACGGAATGGAAAATCACCGACGAATGTTAGGAACCATCGAAACCGAACCTAACGATTCGAAGAATACAATCACAACCGATTCTAAACGAATACGGAATTGGAATACACCCGGAAACCCGCCTACGATTCATGTATATTCGTATAAAAACGACAACGAGGGCGGACCACAACCAAACCCTCTCGATTTCGTAAAAATCACGAAATATACCATGAATCCTTAGGGAAACTAAGAATACCAACAAGATTAATCATATTCATCATGAATTACTCAGCAAAACGGAATGAATCGGACAAAAACGCGAAAATCCCCAAATCTCCCCAAAAGTAGGGTTCTAAAGATCTAACCTTGATGCTGGATCGAAGGATGTTATAGGATGATTGATCGGTGATATAAACTCAGAAACTTCATGGATTTGTTGTTTAACAACATGGCTTCATCTCCTCCAAATCTCCAGCCACGGACAGAAGAGAAAGGAAATGAAAAATGAATGAAAAAGTGGTTGCTCTGTCATTTATATACTGGGCCGGAACTAGCGTGCGCTAGCCTTCCCGGACTAGCGTGCGCTATTGGCCAGTATCGGCCCATCACTCTCGGCCATGGCCCGCATGACCCGGCACCACCGACCAATTCTGCCGACCATGACTTGTCCGCCCGACTCCCGCTAGCGTGCGCTACGGTCGGAAGCCTGCGCCTTAGCCGGACATCGGTAGCCTGCGGACTAACAAACTCATCCCGTGCGTCGCTAGTCGGCCGGACGGCGTGCGCTACCCCTGCCGGTTAGCGTGCGCCCACGGCCAAGCGATGGCGTGCGCTACACCGCCGATCCTACCCAAGTCGAGAACCTCGAGCCCTCTGCCCGGACCCGATAGCGTCTGGGTGGCTTCGGCAGCGTTCGCTACACTGCCGAGCTAGCACGCGTAGCGTCCGGCCGTGGCGTGCGCTCGCCGGTTCTGTCGTGCTGCTCGGCGATTGCCCGGCTTCCGATAGTGCGCACCGGTCGGCCATTGCTTTCGGCCGCCACGACCCGATGCCTCAATTTCCAAAAACGCACGGAACGAACATGATGAAAAGTTCGCGGACGACATCAACGACTCGAAATGAAAACGTAATGCAATAATTAATCATACGCGACCAAGAAAAGGGTCGAGACAACAAATACAGATACAGATACCCATAACTTTGGGTAAATTATAAAATGGCTCAAAACGCCCGGAAATCACGATACGTGATCGAATAACCAAACCGAAGTTCATAACACGTCTAACAAAGTTAAACAGACTTACAGGAAACTCGAAACAGCAGTTTCGAACGAGATTCGCAAGAATCGACTCAAGAGCGGAAAAGTCGCTAAAAAGCACGGAACTCAACAAAACGACTCCGAGACGAACTCGTATGTCAAAAAGTGTAGAATTAATCATTCTCAGGATGACGAAACGGTCCCAAGCAAGTCGTAAAAACGGACTTTGGCCTAAAAGGAAAAATTACCAGAAATCGAATTTGCGGATATTACATTCTACCCTCCTTAAAAGAAGTTTCGTCCCGAAACTTAAAACAACTAGGGAGAAGCAATATCCCGCCAGGAAAACTCAACGAGATACACAAGAAACGCGTAACTTATGCCCAACGGCGAAACATTACAAGCAACACAACAATACATTACCCGAAGGTAATCCAAGCCAACGCTGAAGTAAATACGAATCATAATGCCTGAAGGCTCCAACAAAAATACCAATACATCGCAATGGCCTGAAAACCCCTCAGCCGAAGCTATATATCACGATGGCCTGAAAGCCGAACAGCCCAAAGCTGTAAATCATCACAATACAGATCTCAAAGAAGCAAACCTGACTGTCGGACATACCCCTCGGTGTATGAACAACCAGCCGCAAATCGTCGGACATATCCAATACAACATGGACTACGAACGACCAAACAATAAGGCTCAAGAGGGACATCACAGTACGTCCGATCCGGAAATGTGTCCGTGCACATGTCCACCCCGTATACGGAATCCAGAATATACGTGTGACAATGTACCTAATTAGCCTCAAGAACTACGTCTCGTGTGCACGGTCCAATGCGGAAACATCCATGCATGACCATCGAGTGCCTGGCTAAAAATCCTACACATAACCAATCGACACGCAGACATGATTCCAGATATGCTATGATACAACATGATAACGAAACTCAAAGAATAAAATACCCATTACGGATCATACGACTCACCAAGTGAACGATGACACACGAATAATGAAAGATCGACACGACCAACGATATTCAAAACAACCATCCTGGGATCAGAATACCTAAGGACCGATTAACACGGCAATAACCACAACACCACAATTCGGGAAATCCTTCACCCTCAACGATCACAAAATTACCGAGTTCACCAGAATAATAGTGTGCTGCCTTGAGTCGGCCAACACGACAATAATAACTCACATATGGGCACTATCCTCGGAGATCCCCATTCAATATCTCGATTGTCTTCGAACGACCAATCGATAACGACTCAATGGGTGGGAACTATCTTCGACAGTCCCAATTCAATACTTCGGTTACCTTAGAACGGCAACTCGATAACAACGGTACAACGGATGTCTCGGCACATTTAAATCAGTTACCGATAATGAAGATGAAATTCGAATACATCAATGCCTTCAATCGGCCGTTTACGAACAACAATAACATTTGGCATAATTTGTCGACGGGTGTCGTATCAAACAATCCCCTGATATCAATACAATCATAAGGAGGCCAAGTCTCGAAATGATACACACATTCGTACACCTACACGATAACATTAGTATCATTGATTAGTACGAGTATAAAACTTGCCTCGATATCAATACAACGAACTGTTACCAATTCAGTTGATTTCGTCTTACGAATTCCTCAGTCTCGACCAAGTTAATCTACGAACCCTTCAACCTTAACCGCAACACAACAGTCATAATTCACGATCAAACATCATATCTTATTGTAAAACGAAGGATTAATAATCAACAGGTTCGATGACGACCAATATCAATACCACCAAACCACAAACTCAATCGTTTCACCATATCTCGACTAATCACAGTTTGAACAATCCAACTCAGACACTTACAAATCCTGTCCACAATATGAGTCGAAATATGATGATCATATCAGCAACCAATTAGGACCAATAATAAGGGTCTAAATGTTCCAAACTCAATTCTTAAATACGAATTGATAAGGTTCCCTTCTCGTAAATCCATCGTTAAAATTTACTTATGACCGTCATCAATTCGAATCATCTGACTGGTTCAAAACAATAGATAATCCTATTAAAAAGGTTATCAAATAGTCCAATCATTCGACTTGAACATTTGCTCCATACGTATGGGCTTCCAAATTCAGAGATGAATAATAGTCTCATCAAACTCATAATCACATTCGTATTTCTATACGAATATTATTTCAAACACATAGTTTAGCTCTAGATATGAATATTCCATATTCATTTTCAAAACATCAACACTTCTTAAAAAAAATTTCATCACCTCGTATAATTCAAGAGTTCTTCAAGAACACGAAATATCCGAAATCCCGTTCAGAACAACATATCCGAGGTATATATCTCCATGTTACCATTTTCTTCATCATGCCATTCATACAACCTTAAGAATCGCAACAATACCGTTATCATCATATGAAGAAGATCTCAATAATCATATCAACATCCGAAATCTCTTATTACAATTCCAATAAATCTCGTATAACATTATCATATGATACAACATACACATGGTAATTCCGATGATCCAGCGTTCACTCATAGATCCCAAGATGATCCCGTCGGACCAACACGAGGTGGAAAAACCTATCCAATGATCCAACGCATGCTAGCTAGATCCCAAGATCTCGTCGGACCAACACGATATGGACATACAACAACGACACAAATGCACGACAACATGTATATCATCAATACATAAAACATAACTAAAATACTTGCCTTTGAAATATGGCAAGAAATAAATACTTCACGACTTCCACAAACTCAAAGGCCGATCCTTCGATCAACCGTTCGCAAACCTCGAACCTTACACAAAAGGAAATAACGACAACTCAACTTACGTAATAATTCTAATGTACGAATATCTAACATTCTAAGTTGGCCGGTGCACGGTTCAACTACTCGACGAATGCTCAGTCGAACTAATGACGTACTTCATGCGAATCAAATGACCATAACAGAGATAAAATGTCGACATGTATGAATTCAAGGATATTCAAATAATCGTAATTCCACACTCAAATTCTGAGTATCAATTCCAATACTTAGTTCGGTTATTTTAACACATTTCAACCGAGTTCTAGATTAGTTCAACTCTATGATTTTGTTCTTCTATATGCGATCCTTCTTGTCAAAGTTTTAAGTTCAAAACAATTACCACCAAACTAATCACCTCGTTCTAACCATTAATATGATGATTATCACATCAAGAAACCTCTACAACTCATGAACTATACTTGAATAACACTCTCTACATTTACCTTCTTGAATTCATCTAACACATGTGATAACATTAACAAATCGTTCCTCAAAAGAATGTTTCAAATTCATCGTCAACGGCATGTTACGATTTCAGCAAACTCTATCCTAATGTTTAATAAAACCAAGGCTCAACTCTAATCCTTCTTAACAATGAAAATCCTAAGTATAAATTCTTCCCATCCTCCTAAAACATGGTGTTCAATTCTTTAAGTTATCAATAAACCTTAATACCTCTAGTAGTAATGGTTTTGATTAAACGACTGAGGTATTAAAAGTATTATATTTTTATTTTAAAATTTCATTTTTGCAAAATCTTTCAAACTCAAGAGTTTTAAAAATATTATCATTCGAACGAATGCCTCGGAAAATTTTATTTTAAAAAAAAAATGCTACGAATGTTTGGCCCCAATGATATGTATATGGTTTTGACAGTGTTTGTTTTTATAAATATCATGCATTTCTATTTATGTGGCCACGTGGATTATTTATAGAATTAAGTTCTATTGTTGCAGTGTTGATTCGTATATTCGTGTAATGACTCGGAGTGAATAATTTATTGGGTTGTCGTTTGTTGTCCTATGTTGATTCTGTGATATTTGTTTTGTTGTGTTATTCTGAATGGTTGTCCATTCAGTATGCCGAGAGGTCGAGGCCGAGGATGTGGTCGTGGTAGTGGTCGTAATCGGGAGCATGAGAGGGCGACTCGCTCGTCGTCGAGTGCCAATCAGCTCAATACAGATGGTCGAGATGACCAGTCGCGTGATCAGGGGCAATCAGCAAGAGATAATGTTGATGTTGGTGCCGCCACCGTCCTTCGTCAGGTGGTTGATCAGTTTGTGCAGATGAATTAGATCATACACCGGGATGAGAACCCATGAGGGGATAATGGAGCTGATAAATGGTTACTGGATGTGATGAGAATGCACCCGCCCCGTTTTGTAGGATCTTCTGAATCGTTGGGTTGGGAGAACTGGCATTTCCAGTTGGACAGAGCATTTGATGTTGTAGCTTGTCCGGATGAAAGGAGAGTACCTATTGCTCAATACATGCTCGATAAGGAAGCTACAGACTGGTGGGAGGTCGTAGCGCCTAGTGACTGGACAGCTACTTGGACTGTAATATCCTAGAATTTCTCTACGATTTTTCGCATTATTTTATCTTCTTTGTACTGTACAGAGTTGGACTGATACAGTATGGATAAATAATTTTGGGAACTGTGACAGTCTTGCCAGTATGTCTATCGAGGTTATTTTTAATTCTAGGATATTACATGCTTGATATGTTTTCGATGTCGGATATACTGTATGAGTATTTGTACAATTGTCGTACTTGGTCGACAGTTGTATTTGAGGATATCGTGCATCAGATGTATCGTATGATAATGTTATCGGAACGAGCATATGCATTCAGTATGTCACGTGTACGTATTCAGTATATTGAGACGGCACACAGGAGCAAAAATGGCTAAGCCTGAAAGCTATTACGTACGTAAATAATTGAGCTTGCGTACGTAACTAAGCAAGCTTAACGTACGTTAAATTGTGTAAACAATGTACGTTAAGAAGGGAATCAGATGGGTCCGAGCTGTGGTCGGCAGGTGGGGCCCAGTGTTGGCAGCTTTCGGTGCGGATGTGGACAGGTGAGTCAACCTCGAGAATTATGTACGCTATGCAGGTTGTATTACGTACATTAAGAGGGTAAGTTACTGTAGCAACTCAACTGTGTATTACGTACGCTACGACGAGGGTATTACGTACGTAACACAAGGTGCAAAATAAGACAGTGAGCCCTAGATGCCGATTACGTATGCTATACAGGACATGTAGCGTACGTTAAAGAGGCTTACGTATGTTAAGGTTGGGTCTTAACGTACGTAACAAGCTGTGCAGGTTATATATTAAGAAGTGGTCTTTCATTTCCTCACGAGAGGAAACACATCTCTTCCTCCTAAACTTCATTCCTCCTCACTCGTGGCCCTAATCCCGACCCTTATACCTTGGTTAAGACCTTGATGAGTTGATTATAATCATGAAGCTTGGAGTTCTTGATGTTTTTGGAAGTTTTTGATCTTTGGGATTCTTCTTCAAGAGGTATGTTGGATAACTCTTCTCTTTGGTTCGGATTTTGATATTGTTTTTGACATTCTTCTTCGTATAATGATGGTTACGGTCTTGTTGTTGTGATTCTTGAGGTTGTATGAATTGTATATTGAGTAACAAAATGATGTATACTTTGGATTATGAATTAGATTATGGTTTAGATGATAGAACCCATCGAATTATGTCGTTTTGTTGGCTACAAACATGATTATGGATTAATTCATGATTTTGAAGAACTCGCGAGTTATATATGTCGTGATTTTACAGAATTTGGAAGGATTACGGTTAATTTCGGCATATGATTATTCGTGATGATAACTGGTAATCTTATTCCAATGAACTTACAAAGATGAGTCGTGTTAATCCGAAATTAAGATTGAAGTCAGAACCAAGAATGTTGAAGACATTGTTAGAATTATTGATTATCGAATTTCGACTTGTATTCGTATTGTTAAGAGTTGATATGGTTTGGTTTCGTATGATCGAGATATCATTGAACCGTCGAGTTTGATTGGTTGGTCATATCGGTTGTCGATTGTTATTGAACGTATCGTTAATTGATCATTGCATTAGGTTGTGTTAAGTGATCCTTGATGATTAACCGTTGTGCTGCGATTGGAATTGGAGAATGCATGGATCGCCTTGGTCGGGCTGCGGAGCTTGTAGATGAAAATGATGGGATTGGTAACAACTACATCGTATCGGTATCGAGGCAAGTTATGCTTGCTCAGTTCATAATATTTAATAAATGATTTCGTTTTCATTTCATTTATGGATACTTATTCTTAACGGTGATGTTGTTGAGTTCGCGGTAGTCTATGTAAAGTCACAATGTCCCATCCTTCTTCTTAACGAACAATACTGTAGCTCCACATGATGATACACTGGGTTGAATAAATCCTATATCGAGTAATTTTTGTAGTTATACCTTCAATTCTTGTAGCTCCAATGGTGCCATTCGGTATGGTGCATTTTGCTATGGGTGCCTTCCCGGGCATGATCTCAATATTGAACTCAACCTCTTTATCTGGTGGCAAAGAGCTTAGCTCCTCAGGAAATACATCAGGGTATTTAGATACCTCTTATGGTTTCTATACCCATCTTACTCTTGGGTTTGTTCATAATGAAAGCTAAAAACCCGATTGCCCCTTTGGTAACAGCCTTTCTAGCTTTGACGGCTGATATAATAGGTGCTAGGTTGATTCTAACATTCCCAACTAGTTCCACTACTGGTTTGTTAGGTTCGCAAAACCTAACTATCTTAGAGTGACAATCTAATTGTGCGAATGTTTTGACAACCAATCCATTCCTAGAATGACATCATATTCTAGTATAGGGAGTATTACTAAATCCGTGGGAAAGCAATTACCAGTGATCACTATATCACATGCATTGTGCACTCTATCAGTTAATTGACTAGTACCCATTGGGGTGGACACTTCAAGGCATACAGGCAAATAGTCTTTGTGGTGTAATGAATGAATGTGATGACCCTGGATCAATGAGTGTATGTGCCGAGTGATTTGATATGAGAAGTGTACCTTCCACCACATCATTCTTTCCAGGAGCCTCTTGTCCGGCTATGGCAAACACACGAGTTAGAGCCTTTCCCTTATTGTTCCCAGGTTTTGCCACAGTAGGTTTACTCGTTCGGTTTTCCACTTTCGGGCAGTCCTTGATTTGGTGTTGTGTGCTGCCACACTTCAGGCACTTCCCCAACATCTTCCAGCATTCACTATCTTTGTGCCCTTTCTTTTTACAATGCGGGCAGGGAGGTGCTGTGTTGTTAGGTATCTGTGTTCTCGTTCTGCTCGGGTTTACCTCCGCTCCTGTCTTGTGGAATTTCTGTGGATATTTCATTGTTGATCCATTCGCAGGTCACTTGGCATTTCCATAAAGTCGGTTTAGCTGTTGTGCCAATCTTGCTGTTCCATTCTCAATTCGAGTTGCTGCTTCAACTGCCTCGTCAAACGTAGTCAGGTGGACAGTCAGGAGACTCTGCTGAAGTGTGAATCTCAGCCCTTGTGTAAACTTATAAAGCTTAACTTCCTCAGTTGACACTAATCCAGGCGCATATTTGGATAACCTATTGAAATGAGCTTCGTATTGTGCGACAGTCGAATACCCTTGATTCAGATGGTAAAACTCATCTCATGGAGCCTCTCTAGCTGCTGCTAAAATGTACTGGGTTCGGAGACCAGTAAGGAAGTTGTCCCATGTTCTAACACGATCTTCTCTTATCCAGCGTGCACTAACGACCTTCCACCAATCATGTAATATCCGTACTTTCTATTTTTGGTAATTTCTATTTTGGTGTATGTTCATTTCGGATGACTCGCTTGTTACTGTTTTGGAATTCTGAATCTATTTTGTTCTTGGGATTTTTCCATTTGGACGAGTTTCGGAGATGTTTTTATGTATTTTCGTCTTGAGTTATGTTTTATCGCATGTACGTTCGATTCTCATAAAACTCGTTCGATTTCGTTATTTCCATTTTTCCATGAGTTCGTATGGTTGAGTTGCTCATGTTGTGAGTTTCGGATTGTTAATCCGACGTTTTATCGTGATTTTTCGGACGTTTGGGTCGTTTTGTAATTTCCTAGAAGTTTTGAGAATTTTATCTTCTTTGTTGGTAGCTCAGCTTGGCCAGATAGCTTAGGGTGGACGCCAGAATCCGCCCCCGACTCCTGAGGATGAAGCTAGTAAGTGGCTTCAGAAGGTGATTAAAATGCACCCTCCTCGTTTTACTGGTAGTACCGACTCCCTCGGTTGGGAGAATTAGCTTTTTCAGTTGGGAAGGACTTTAGATGCCGTAGCTTGTTCCGATGAGAGAAGGGTACATATTGCTCAGTACCTCCTGGATAAGGAAGCTGCGGAATGGTGGGAGGCTGTGGTGCCCAGAGACCACCCAGCCACTTAGGAGGAATTTAAGACTGCTATGGAAGCAGAATATTGTCCACCGCCAGTCAAAGAACGCAAGATTGTGGAATTCTTCACTGCTTCACTTCAGGATGTGCCGATTTCTCAGGCCATCATCTCTTATAGCAGTTGAGGACTGAGGCCGATAAAATCTGTTATTTCATTATGCGCATGAAGCCGCATATCAGACAGAGTATGGCACCGCTCATGTGTGCCACATTGAAGGAATACTAGGATCGTGGCATAGTGATTGAGATGGTTGTCCCGGAATCAGAGTTGGGTTCTGAGGCCAAGAAAAAGAAGACAACTAGCAGTTTTTCAACCGGAAAGAGTGGCCTATTTTCGAAATCTCAGTCTGCTCCTACATCTGGGAAGAGGCCGTTTCATCAGTCCGGTAGATCTTAGGGTAACCGTTCAGTCCAGTATGTTGCATTTGGCGGTAGAGTTTGTTTTAATTGCAACCAATATGAGCATTTGGTGAAGGATTGTCCATTTCCTTTAGTTAGTTGCTTTACTTGCGTATAGACCGGGCACCGGGCAACTCATTGCGAGAGGGCTACCAGAGCCGCCAGAGCTCTGAATACCACTACTGTTCAGAAGGAGATTAGCGTCGATCAGAAGACTCCAGTCACTCAAGTTCCTCAGAGCTCGGGCCGTGGTAGGGGTCGGGGTCAGCCGGACCGCCAAGCTGCATCTAGTTTGGGCTTAGTCCATCCTCGGTTGTATCAGATGAGGCGCACGGAGGATGCAGACATTCCGGTGGCGTCAGTTACCACTCAGATCCTTTCTCATCTAGTTTCGGTGCTTTTTTATTCGGGTGCTACCCACTCTTTTATTGCTTCGGATTGTGTGTGTCGTATTGGTATTGACTGCTTGTTCGAGTGTTAACCGTTTGTAGTGGGTATGCCTAGTGGGGATCGTATGGTTGGGAACCAGGAAGTTAAGGATTGCCCAGTGAGGATCGGGAGCTGGAATTGGCCCTCGAATCTCATTTTTGTAGACCTTAGGGGTGAGGATTTGATTCTCGGGGATGATTGGTTGGATCGTCATGGTGCCATCATGAACTATCGGACTCGTACTATATCGATAGTGGCTGGGGATGGCACAGAGCATACACTTGTTGGTTGTAAGCTGGGTAGATCGGGTAATGTGATTAGTGCCTTGAAGGAGATAAAACTTTTGAACCAGGGCTGTGTAGGCTACTGGTGTTATGCTTTGAAGGCGGAGAATGGTGGAGTTGACATGTAGTTGATTCCAGTTGTTAGTGAGTATCCCAACGTATTTCTGGATGACTTGTCGGGATTACCACCGCAGCGGGAGGTTGAGTTTCCTATTGATCTAGAGCCGAACATGGCTCCTGTTTCTCGAGCGCCGTACCATATGGCACTGTCGGAGATGTTAGAATTGAAGAAGCAGTTGGGAGAATTTCTAGATAAAGGGTATATTCGACCGAGCGCATCACCTTGGGGTGCACCTGTGCCTTTTGTTAAGAAGAAGGATGGGTCGCTTCGTTTATGCATCGATTATCGAAAATTAAACAAGTTAACCATCAAAAATAACTACCATTTGCCCCAGATCGATGACTTATTTGATCAGCTTCAGGGAGCGACAGTCTTTTCGAAGATTGATTTACGATCGGGGTACTACCAGTTGAGGATTCGGGATAGCGATATACCGAAAGCTTATTTTCGGATGAGATATGGCCATTACGAGTTTGTGGTTATGCCGTTCGGACTAACCAATGCCCTAGCAGTGTTCATGCAGTTGATGAACAAAGTTTTTATTGAGTATCTAGACAAATTCGTAGTCGTCTTTATCGACGACATTCTTATATTTTCCCGGAGTCAAGAGGAGCACGCCTTACATCCTCGGGCATGTGATTTCAGCGGAGGGAGTTCGGGTAGATCCGCAGAAGATAGAGGCAGTGATGGCTTGGGAACCGCCGAGAAATGTGAAGGAAGTGAGGAGTTTTCTGGGACTTGCAGGCTATTACCGTAGATTCGTCGAAGGATTTTCTAAGATCGCTAGACCACTCACCCAGTTACTCCAAAAGACTCAGAAGTTTGAGTGGACCGCATACAGGCAGGACAGTTTTGATGAGTTGAAGAGATGGTTGACTATCGCACCCGTTTTAGCATTAACTGAGGGGAACGAGGATTTTGTGGTTTATAGTGATGCTTCGGGCCTCGGACTTGGATGTGTCTTGATGCAGAGAGATATTGTCATTGCTTATGCATCCCGTCAGTTGAAACCTTACGAAGCAAACTACCCTACGCATGATTTAGAATTAGCAGGTCATTTTCGCTTAAAAAATCTGGAGGCATTATCTCTATGGGTCGCCTTGTAAGATCTACATGGACCACAAGAGTTTGAAATATATCTTCAGTCAAAATCAGTTGAATATGAGATAGCGTAGATGGTTTGAGTTAATTAAAGATTATGACCTTGAAATTCTTTACCATCTGGGTAAGGCTAATGTGGTGGCAGACGCGTTGAGTCGTAAGCCGATGGAGCTACATATGTTAGAGGTACTTACGCCTCAAAGCAAGATCCATCGGGATTTGACTTGTCAGGATACCGAGGTTTGGGTCCAGAGAGTTCAGGGCCAGTTATGTGCGTTAGAAATCACTTCATCCTTAGTTGATGATATCAAGGCGAGGTAATATGATGATCCATTTTTAGTCCAGTTGAGAGAGGACGTGAAGAAAGGGAAAGCCCCTGGATTTGTGATTCAGGATGATGGAGTTTTGATATTTCGCGGCAGATTATGTGTACCGAGTGATATTGAGTTGAGACAGAAGATCTTGAATGAATCTCATACTACACCTTACTCCATACATCCTGGTATGAGCAAAATGTACAAGGATGTAAGGAGTAACTACTGGTGGAGCAATTTGAAGACGGACGTTAGCGAGTTTGTGGCGAAGTGTTTGACCTGTTAGAAGGTTAAGATTGAGCATCAGCGGCCCGCAGGGTTATTATGACCACTTCCCATTCCGGAGTTGAAGTGGGAAGACATTTCTATGGATTTCATTACCGGTATGCCTAGGACTTGGACTGGAATGAACATGATTTGGGTCATTGTCGATCGACTAACCAAATCAGCTCATTTTCTGGGTATTAAGGACACTTGGGGGCAGAAGAGGCTAGCACGAGTGTTTATTACAGAGATCATGAGGTTACATGGGACTCCTAGGAGAATTGTTTTGGATTGAGATGGCCAGTTTGTATTTCATTTTTGGTATACTGTTCATCGAGATTTGGGACTGAGTTGAGACTCAGTACATCCTACCACCCTCAGACAGACGGGCAGTCAGAGCAGACGATTCAGACGCTGGAGGATATGTTGAGAGCCTGTGCTTTAGACTGTAAGGACGATTGGAAGTCACACTTTCCATTAATCGAGTTCACATACAACAATAGTTGGCATGCCTCGATCAAAATGGTAGCATTTGAGGCATTGTATGCGAGGAGGTGCAGATCACCGTTGTGTTGGCATGATGCTTCCGAGTTTGTTGGTACCGAACTAGATATGGTAGTTGAGATGAGAGAGAAGATTGCTTTGATTCGTGATAGATAGTTGACGGCCCAGAGTCGACAGAAGTCTTATGCCAACACGCGCCGCCGGCCGTTGGAGTTTGAGGTGGGAGACCATGTCTTGCTTAAGGTGTCACTGACACAGGGAGTTTACCGCTTCGGCCGGAAGGGTAAACTTAGTCCGAGATATATTGGACCGTTCGAGATTTTAGAGAGAGTTGGAGAGCTTGCATATCGGTTAGGCTTGCTGCCGTCCTTGAGTCACATGCATAACGTGTTTCATGTTTACCATCTTAGGAGGTACGTACTGGAACCTAGCCATATTATTGATTTTGGATAGATTGAGTTGGGGCCCGACATTACCATCAAAGAGAGGCCGATTCAGATTTTGGAACGTCGGGTGAAGCAACATAGGCACAAAACCATTCCTTTGGTAAAGGTGCAGTGGTCGAGACATGGATCCAAGGAAGCCACATGGGAGACGGGAGAGGATATGAAGTCGAGATATCCCGAGTTATTCGCATTGTAAGTTTCAGGACGAAAATTATTTTTAGGGGGAGAGAATGTAATATCCGTACTTTCTATTTTTGGTAATTTCTATTTTTGGTGTATGTTCATTTCGGACGTCTCGCTTGTTACTGTTTTGGAATTCTGAATCTATTTTGTTCTTGGGATTTTTCCATTTGAACGAGTTTCGGAGATGTTTTTATGTATTTTCGTCTTGAGTTATGTTTTATCGCATGTATGTTCGATTCTCATAAAACTCGTTCGATTTCGTTATTTCCCTTTTTCCATGAGTTCGTATGGTTGAGTTGCTCATGTTGTGAGTTTCGAATTGTTAATCCGACGTTGTATCGTGGTTTTTCGGACGTTTGGTCAGTTTTGTAATTTCCTAGAAGTTTAGGGAATTTTATCTTCTTTGTTGTATTTCGGATTCCCGGATAGTCGTAAGTGTATTTTATTTCAGCACTTAGCTTCGTCGTTATGGATACCTCGTGTTTACACTTCTGGGTTCTGTCCTCGTGTTGCATTCCGTCCTTGTATCGTCCTGTGCCGGAAACGGTGTTCAGCAGTGTGGAACTGCTGCATGCATAACGCACGTTATGCAGGCTTCTAAGCCTGCGCTATCGATACCTGCATAACGTACGTATGATTTACAGGTAACGTACATTATGTACTTCATCAGATAGTACAAAATGTTCTGACGGGCTCTTACGTACATTAACTTGTGGGAGGTTACGTACGTAAACCCCATAGCATACGTTAACTATTTATGTTAACGTACGTAATGCACAGTCAGGTGTTTAAATCCTGAGTTGACCTCAGACGTGTTATTTCACTTCTTTTTCTTTCCCTTGCTCGCGACGGGAGTTCTTTGGGCGATTTGGAGCGATCATGTAGAGCAGTCCGTAGAGTTCCTCCGTAGATCGAATATTGTGTTCCAAGTGAGGTTTATCATCATCGTGACCATCATTCTCCATTCGAATCGAGGTATATTTCGTTAGAACCCTAGCTTTTGGGGATTTTGGGATTTTGACATGATTTCACCCTTTGAACCCGATTTAACTTCGATAGGTTGTTAGATTGTGATTATATAGTCGTAGTCCCTTACTGTCAATATAGTTTATCGGATTAAACTTCTAGGTTTTCACCGCTAATGTAACACACCCGATATATTCAGGAATATTACAGCGCCGTAAATCCTTTACATAAGAATTTACAAGGCTGAAGAAATGAAAAGACAATAACCTATATCAGCATATGAAAGTAACTGAAATAAAATACAACAGTTCTGGGCCAATACCAAGAATACAAATATCCAAAGGAAGAATATTAATACATCACCAAATCCAATCATCACAAATGACGACGTACTCTAATACTTATTAAAACAACACAAACAACAGACAATGAAACCCGGCCGGAACATCACTCTGCACCCTCGTCATCATGCAGCTCCAGTGGTTGTTTCCCTGCTCTCCTGGATCCTGAACATAAACAAATGTTCACCCCCAAAGGGGTTAGTACAACGATGCTAGTACAAGTACCACAACATATTATTCAACATCTCACGAAGAATAATAGTAACATAAATGACAAAATACCAACGAGTCTCCTCCTCGAGAAACTCATAAATAACATACACAAATGATAATCACAACATACACAAATGATAATCACAACATGATATCACAACATACACATGGTAGTTCCGATGATCCAGCGTTCACTGCCTAGAAAACACGATGATCCCGTCAGACCAACCCGTGGTGGAAAAACTCGTCCGATGATCCAGCGCACGCTAGCATAGATCCCCCAATGATCCCATCGGATCAACACGAGGTGGACATACAACAACGACATATATGCACAACAATATGTATAACATCAATACATAGAACAATTAAAGTACTTGCCTCGATTCGATGACAAGAATAACACTTTGACGAATATCAATACACTCGAAGGTCGCCCCTTTGATCATTCATGTTGCAAAGCTCGAACCTTAACAAAAGAAATAATATAGAATTCATCTCACATCGTACGAACATCTAACAATCCAAATTATGGTCGAAAGTTCATAAAATGTATTCTGCCTGGTCTGCATAACGTACGTTACGTATCCAATGTAGCGTACGTTAAGGCTGCTCATTAGCATACATAAACTACGAAGTCTAGCGTACGCTAACCATGTATCGACAGTACCTCTCTGATCAGTCGACTAACTCATCTGATGATATAACGCATGTTATGTACACAACGTAGCATACGTTAATTCTGCCTGTTAGCATACGTAAGCTACAGAGCCTAGCGTACGCTAAACATGCATCCGACAGTCTCTTCCCTGATCAGACAACTGATTCGCCGCACGAAATTCTCAGTGTTTACGTACGTTAACTCCATACATGATACACTCATGAAAACTTGAATGATCTAAAGGTGTTCAATGTCTTACAATTTTGAGGATAAGCATATTATCATAATGTCGTATGTTGGAATGAGATCGGATATTGCGCCGTGTTGTGGAAGCGTAAATATCAAGTGCGGAAATTTAAAGCACACAAGGATTTATAGAGGTTCAGATATAAACGAGCCTACGTCCTCTCTCCGTATCTTTTTCAATAGGTTCAAGATAAAAACCTCTTTACCTCTCTTCTATCGGTCGAGGGATAACCGTTTACAATCACGTCTTCTATTGTTCCGTGATAAGCCACTCACACTTGTCTTTGTGTTTGTCCAAGTTAAATCGTTTTCCTTTTCGTAGGACAAGGAATCATCCTCTCTAGCTCTCTATGGGTACTAGATAAACCTCACTCGATAGCGATTGCGATTCTAATAATGCCGGATCCTTGATCCTAATAACACCAAATCCAATCGTATCTTTTCTTTTACCACTCATGTATGATTTTGTGTATAACACTCAATCACTCAATGTAAGCTCAATATTACAACAACAATATAATGAATATCAATCTCAGATCAATCTCTAGTATACTTGAAGTTGTTGTATTGAATCAATACCATCTCCTTGGTATTTATAGGCTCCATCAACAAACTAGTCGTTAGCTGTTGCACACTGCATTACGTACGCTATGTAACTCTGGTTACATACGTAAGCTTGATTACATACGTTAACCTCCACGGGTTACGTACATTAGCCTCTTCACAATCCAGTCCAAGGAGTTTCGTCATATTGGTTACGTATGTTAGCATATACTCCATTACGTACGTTAAGCCATACGTCAGTGCTGAGGTCATGTGTCCGTTGCCACCTTTCTAACTTTGACTCGTCCAATGTTCACTTGGTTTGAACATGTGTTACGTATGTTAATATGCATCTCTTACGTACGTTAATAGCCTTATATTACGTACGTTATTCTTACTCCTTTACGTACGTTAACTTTGATTATCTCCAGCATTTTGCACTTTGTTTTCCTTCAATGCTTGCTTCGCCTCTTCGTTGTTTTGTTTTGTTTATAGACTTTAATCATCAAACACTTTTAATTTATGTATGGAACAAAATGTTCCAACAATCTCCCCCTTTTTGATGATTACAAAACAAAACTTCGTCAATGGGATTTACCTGCAAAAATACAAATATATGTATATGTGTACAGACCAAAGTTTTCGACTTTGTCCATTTCGTTAGTTCTTCTCCCATTTATTTTTTGACTCCTTCTTTCTTATCTCCTTTTCTTTTCTCATTTTTAAATTTTTCATTATCTTTTTCGACGTCTCCTCATTTTTTTTCCTGTTATTTTCAACTTCTCCTTTTTATTTTTCAACTCCTTCGTTTTTCCAATTCTTTTTGTATGTTTTCGATTTTCTTCAAAAAAATTTTCTCCCACTTTCAAGTTTAATCCCATTTTCGACTTATTTCTCCATTCTCCTATCTCTCTCCCTTTTTGTATTCATCAAAAAGTGCAATAAAATACCAATCGAATAAAAATATGCAATAAATGTAAGATATGCATGATACTAATTTATGATAAATACATGAATAGGATGGAGTTTATACCGGTTTTTCAAAAAATATACTCCCCCTGAAAGTATTTTCTCCTCCTTTGTAAAATATCAAAATTAATTTTTGGGGATCCAACCGATAGTTGGTTTTTGTTTCGATACATAAACAATATTTGAAATAAATGTTCCTTTAGGACCCAAATTTTCTTAATTTTAATCGTTCGTTAGGGCTTTTACAATTTGAAATATGATGCCCGATTTTTAAACACTTTTCGCAATAGGGTATTTTAAAATTGGCGGATTCATTTTTCGAACGTGGTTTGAATCCTATCCCCTCTTTATTCAAAGTAAACTTTTGAACACCAAGCATTTGTTCAAATTTCTCGTTTCTGCACGAGAATTTCTTTGTCAAAGATTTAAGCTCGGTTTGAATTTTAGCGAGATCATCCTTCAAAATATTTTCATTTTCAATACACTTTGAATGATCGAATTCAACAAATTTTTCCTTCTCGATAATTTTGGAATTTTCAATTTCCAAAGATTTAATTTTAGACTTAAGGGATTTGATTTCGGATAAAGCGTTTTGAAAATCCGTATGCAATAATTCAAATGCATCAAAAAGTTCATCACGGAAGGATGTACTTACTTGGCTTTCGACGTCGCTATCGTCGAACGAACTCCGGGCCATGAGAGCGAGATTATTTTGATCGATAAATTCGTTGTCTTCGTCTTCATCGCTCCAAGTAGCCACGAGAACCTCTTTCTTGGGTTTAGCTCGGTAATGCTTAGCGAAGTGGCCTGGTTTTCCAGATAGTCGATAAGAATTGTCGAACTTCTTTGTTTCGCTCGAGATATCCTTATTCCTCTGGTTTAATAAGGTTTGGAATTTATTAATATTCTTGGCATAATATGCCGCTTCTTCGTCGCTTTCTTCCACCGGGATTTCTTCTTTCTTTCTCGACATCTTAGCCTTCATGGCTAATGATCGTTCCTTCGGTTTCGGTTTGACACTTCGTGATTTTAACACGATCTCATAATTAATTAGCGAACCAATGAGGGTGCTAAAATTGAGCGTGTTGAGATCTATGGATTCCATAATCGCGGTTGCGGTGCCGTCCCATTCGCTAGGTAGTGATCGTAATATTTTCTTGACTTTTTCACTACTAGACAATGGTTTTCCGAACGAAGCAAGTCCATTAGTGATAACCGAGAATCGGTCGAGCATATTGGTGATGGACTCGTCACCTTTCATCATGAATAACTCGTAGTCATGGAGAAGCATATTGATTTTCGTCTCCTTGACTTGAGTCGTTCCTTCGTGTGTGATTTCTAAAATTTTCTATATTCTTTCGCACTCTAACACGATGAGATTCAATTGACCTCTTCCAGATTTAAGGCACAAAATAAGAGTTGAGTAGCCTTACAATTTAGATGGTCATTTTTCCAATCGGCATCGTCGTATTCTTCGAAAGATTTGAGCGTACCGTCGGATTTGAGAGGAATTTTCGGGCCAAGGCAAATAATCTTCCAAATCTCTATATCATAGGCATGAATAAAGATTGACATCTTTTTCTTCCATGTCAAATAATTTGAGCCATCAAAAAATGGTGGTCGGTTGAGAGCAAGGCCTTCGAAAGGATCAAATTGAAATGCCATTGGATCTTTTTCTCCTCGGATGTTAAGCCGTGTATTGGAGTACTGCTCCGATACCAATTGTTGGAACGGGATCGGATATTGCGCCGTGTTGCGGAAGCGTAAATATCAAGTGCGGAAATTTAAAGCACACAAGGATTTATAGAGGTTCGGCTATAAACGAGCCTACGTCCTCTCTCGGTATCTTTTTCAATAGGTTCAAGATAAAAACCTCTTTACCTCTCTTCTATCGGTTGAGGGATAACCATTTACAATGACGTCTTCTATTGGTCTGTGATAAACCACTCACACTTGTCTTTGTGTCAGTCCAAGTTAACCCGTTTTCCTTTTCGTAGGACAAGGAATCAACCTCTATAGCTTTCTATGGTTACTAGATGAACCTCACTCGATAGCGATTGCGATTCTAATAATGCCGGATCCTTGATCCTAATAACACTGAATCCAATCGTATCTTTTCTTTTACCAATCGTGTATGATTTTGTGTATAACACTCAATCACTCAATGTAAGCTCAATATTACAACAACAATATAATGAATATCAATCTCAGATCAATCTCTAGTATACTTGAAGTTGTTGTATTGAATCAATACCATCTCCTTGGTATTTATAGGCTCCATCAACAAACTAGTCGTTAGCTGTTGCACACTGCATTACGTACGCTATGTAACTCTGGTTACGTACGTAAGCTTGATTACATACGTTAACCTCCACGGGTTACGTACGTTAGCCTCTTCACAATCCAATCCAGGGAGTTTCGTCATATTGGTTACGTACGTTAGCATATACTCCATTACGCAAGTTAAGCCATACGTCAGTGCTGCCGTCATGTGTCCGTTGCCACCTTTCTGACTTTGACTCGTCCAACGTTCACTTGGTTTGAACATGTGTTACATACGTTGATATGCATCTCTTACGTACGTTAATAGCCTTATATTACGTACGTTATTCTTACTCCTTTACGTACGTTAACTTTGATTATCTCCAGCATTTTGCACTTTGTTTTCCTTTGATGCTTGCTTCGCCTCTTCGTTGTTTTGTTTTGTTTATAGACTTAAATCATCAAAACACTTTTAATTTACGTATGGAACAAAATATTCCAACATCGTACTCCAATATTGATTACAAATTCTCATACGTAATTCGGAAGGTCTAAGGTTGGTATCAACATCGTTCTATTATTCAAACTATCATCTTGAAGATTGTTAACAGTCCACCTTTACAAGATACAACAAATCCTTCCATGATCAACCTCTTAGGTTCGTCTGTAAAACCCTAAAATTCGGATTGCACATTTTCTGATTAATTCGAATCCTGACCTAAGTTTTGATATAATTTAAAACCTTACCTAAACTATATGTTATGAATATTAATACATTAATAAAATTTACCTATGATATCTAAGTAAAATAAAATTGTTACAAACTAAATCTTTCCCTAATTCTCTTCAAATCACCTCATACGTTTTCTTAGTCCACGTTATAAGTCTTACAACATATTTAGAGATAAGAGTTCCCACCTTTTTAGCCCTTCTTCACGCCTGTGTAATCAAGACACAATCAATACAATTAAATTGCAATTATAACACACTTATTTCTTTCCTCACTTAAACCCATAACACCTCTCTATGTATACGACTCCAAAATAATTATTTACACATACACAAAATCTTTTCCCTCTCCTCTCCATCTTATACACGTCATAAAGGAAGAAAAAGACCAGGTTGTTGGTGGTTTGTGGTGGTGATTACAAGGTAAAGAAGGTTCTCAAGCAAGGGTGATTATACGGTTTGATTTCAAGGGTTTTGGAGGCGAATTCTTTGTGTAATTTTCCTTGGTTTTTGGTTCTCTATTGCTGCCACAAGAAGGTGAGGATCCCATGTCCACCATATGTGCTTAATTGATCTTTCTCTTCATCTATTCATGCTCCAAAAATTGTTTCTAAGTCTATATCCATACGGCTCTCAATAAAAATCAAAAAACCCTAATATCATAGAATCGGATTGTAAAATAATAAAAAGACCCATATGAATTGTTATAAATATCATTTAACACTCTTGAATTAGTAATTAAAAGGTACTAATGATGGTGTGAATATTGGAATAAACCCTAGGAATTATTGTGGGTCGATTTGGGTTTAAAGGATTAGGGTTTTGGTGGTGATCTTATGACTTTTCAAGCTGACAGAAATTTTGTGTCGTATTGAACTGGGTACAAACTGATGATAACAACGTGTTTCTCTGAATTTCTGAGTCCAAAACTAAGTTTAAAGAGGTTACTAAGTGTCCTGATTGGTTTAGATGGATTTGAGTTTGATTATTCCTATTTTTGAATTTTATGAGACGATATGTCAAAACTGTGTTTGTAGAATTTGATTTCAGTCATGGTTTATGATTTTTCATGTACAAACTATAAGGAGTTAGAAGCTCTACTTTTTCAGGGATAATATTTAAGTTATTTGGGACTCCCTGGAATTTTTGTGGACTTTTATAAAGTGCTGAAATAGGTTAGTTTAAGACAAACTTTCTGTGTGTATCTGCATATCCGAATCTGAACATGTTAGCATAAACGATTTTTAACAGGGAGTTCCACTTAAAAGTAAAATCTGGGAAAATTCATGTAGACTCCTAAGACATTATAGCTTCTGTGAGATTTTTGTTAAATTTTTATTTTGAATTCTGTTATGGTATTAAAATTCGTTAAAAGAACCTAATTTTGTTATAAAACCAGTCATTTGAAGAACATGTATGTATTGTATCATCTAAGATTCATTAATAAGTA
The DNA here is from genome assembly GCA_033398695.1 of Orobanche coerulescens. Lineage (NCBI taxonomy): Eukaryota > Viridiplantae > Streptophyta > Magnoliopsida > Lamiales > Orobanchaceae > Orobanche > Orobanche coerulescens. The sequence continues at coordinate 180,628 of JAWKAU010000105.1, read as the reverse complement.
TGAACCCTTAAAATACACTTAAACATTTATTTTGATATTATTGGTCACATGTTAACATAATTCCAATAACGAGACCCTAATCACATTAACAAATGGTGTTAAGTAATTAAGAATCCGTTATGACATTAAATGGCTAACAAGCATAAAATGAACCTAATTCGTGTAGATTCGCTGAAGGAGTAACCTCTGATCTTTATATCTTCTGATGTGTTTTTCATTTTGCGGTTTGAGGTACGGATATTCTTGATACCCCCTTGTCTCTACCATTGTTATCGGTTATTTCGTTTGTTTTGATTATTCGTACAGATACTCCGTACTCTTTCAGCAAGAGTACAACTACTTTTTCTCACCTTTCTCTCTCTTCTATATTATTTGCCTATCTTATTTTGGACTGTTGATATTTGAACTCTTCGTTTGAACCTTTGACATTGCATCTTTGATTTGATACATGTAAATTGAACCTTTGATATTAGCCCTTTGATTATTCGAACCTTTGATATTGAACTTTGACTATATGAATGAGACCTACGCTTTGATTTGACTTGTACTTTTTGACCCTTCAGTATTTACCCAGGTATTATCTATTCCCAGTTATGGGGGGTCCATGACCGTAGCATTGATGCACCAATGTTATGACTCTAGTGTGGTTGGAGAGATGTACCATACCGTCCCTTATCTGCTATCTGCTATGGCCATTATTATGATATGATTTGTTTACAGGGGCGTATGGATGCATCCTAAATTTGTTTGTTATTTGTTTGGGCTACTATGATGATATGGATATATATTATATTTGTTTGGTGATTAGGCATGCGTGCATGCAGTCCCTTCACATTTGGGAGTTGATCACTCCATTGGGCTACTATTTGTTCGGATATTTGTTTGGGCCTGGGGTAAAATACTGAATCCACATTCATACACTTTATACTTAAACTTTGACATCCTTTTGATTATCCATTGGCACCATATGTATTCTATCTTTGCATTCCTTTGATTATCTTATCTCGTTTGATCTGTTTTGTTATTTGCTTTATATCTGTTCACTGAGCTTTTTATGCTCAGCCGCTTTTCTTTTCCATGCGGCAGGTACTTAAGCTAGGAGCGGGGTTGTTGGCTTGGGGATGAGAGAGAGTGGATTACCCTATAGCTTTATTTAAATAATGAACTTTATTTCCTTATCGTTATTTCCGGATTTTGGACATTTGTATCGTACTTTCTTTTGTTTGGTATCGGGGACACTTGGTGTTGTTTTAGTCCCCTTTTGATACTCGTTTTATAAATTTTATTTAAGACTTCTGCTGTTTGACTTGAATCTGTTGTATCTGATATGTCACCATAAAGTGACGCTTCTACCCTTGCCGGGTTGGGGCGTTACATTGTCTAACAACAATGATGTTAATACCTAGTCTGTGATTACTACGAAGACACTATCCAAATCTGGATCATCAATCTCCGAAAACTTCCTTTACTTGTAACAAGATTCAAATTATGATGCTCTTAACCGAGGTACTTAAAGCATAATCATCTCAACTTCCTAGACATGATGTTGGTTGAATAATTCATCCATGGAACTTAATATCTTGATAGCATGATCATAATAATCCTAAGGATATGAATCCAAGGTTGGAGATAGCATAACGTACCTTAATATGAAGAAAATGCTGAGACAATAGGTAGAATCCAATTCCGGTTGCTTGTGTGCCAATCCAAGATGTTCTTCAACTTCAATGATCAAGTAATAGTGATATCCAATCTTCAATGATCAATTTAAGGTGTTCTAAAGGTGTATAAGGTGGCTGGGAACTCTCTGGGCACAAAGTATGTTGAAGGCTAACTGAAATAAATAAACTGAAATGAAATGGGGTGATGTCTTATTTATAACTTTCTGTCCTTAACGTATGTTAGCATTCATGCATAATGTACGTTAGTCACTTAGCGTACACTACCCAGTAGGCTTAGCATACGATATCGTCACCGATAGTTAACTGTTCTCATTCAGTACTTGATTATATACGCTACGCCATCAGGTTACGTACGTAAGTAACACCCCTTAGCGTACGCTAGACACATTCCTTAGCGTAAGTTAACACTCGTTGACTTCAAAACTGTCCAGGTTCATCCACGGGAATCTTACCCAGACCCATCGTCCGGCTGGCGCATGTGCTAGCCGCCCAGCTCAATTATTGGCCTCTTTACGTACGCTATGCTTCATTCGTAGCGTACGCTATCTTTGGCGGATAACGTACGTTAAGCTTCCTTCTTAGCGTACGTTATCACGTACTTGCATGAGAAAATTTACATGTTGCTATAATCATGCACAAGGATACAAATACGAGAAATATCATACTTCAATTATTGATATCACAAATCCGAATAATACAGGGCTCAATTATAGATGAAATACTCAATAATTAATCGAGATATTACAGCTAATAGATTGGAATCATTTATGACTTCGTAGTGACTGGAGAATTGTTCCAACGGGTAGAAATAGAATGAATTCCTACGTTTCCGCAATATTGAGATTGTTTGTATTTCATTATTGTACTAGGAACGGATTTGTGAAGATTATTCGGACCGAAACCTTTCCTTTCACCGTTTCTGTCTCGTCGTGTATTCAAGGAAATCACATGTATTACATTCTGTTATTTGTGTTACGGTTTCGGTATGAATGATGAATTATGATCTTTTGGGTGTGTGAGTTATTTGTCCTTCCACCCGGAGCATTCGACGGGACATCTGGGGGTCGATACTAAGGGGTATGACCGCAGAAGTGGACTTAGGTGCATGTGTGGTTGAACTTCCACCCGAAGCATTAGACGGGGCTTATGGGGGCCGATACTAACGGGTACGGCCGCGGAAGTGGTTTCCCACCCAGAGCGTTCGACAGGGCGTCTGGGGGTCGATACTAAGGGGTACGGCCACGGGTTACCAGTTGTTAATGTTTGTGATATTGTGATGAATTCTTAAACTGTTTTGAATGCCAATGTGATATTCCAGAATATGGCTTTTCAAATATTTTCTGAATGAGATGACTGTATAAATCGTATTTGTGTATAATGTAGTGTAATTGTGTACTTGCACTAGCTATTCGAATGATAACCCCTTGAATGGGGAAAATGCGTCTTATGCATTTCAGGTATTGGTCGAGCTAAGGAGCTGGCACGGGATACGCATGCAAAGGATGGACCGGCATGATGATGAGGCTCGAGTCTGTATTAGATGTTTTGTTATTACGTCTACTTGGGTGTTGGATATTATTTGGTTTCTTTAATCTTGGTTAAAGTCTCATGCGTGGGCAATGAACTCATATTGACTCGTACTTCTTGATGTCCAATTAAAATGTTTTGGTCGAGGCCACGGCCCTATTTTACTATGATTATTATGTCTTATGGGAATTATCTGTGAAATTTGTGTCATGTGTTAGCCTGGTAGACCTTATGAAGGTTTTACGGCGTGTAACGTCCCTTAAGTGAATTTGGGGTGTTACAAATCATGTGCGACAGCCTCAAGTCCTAATGTGGCCAATGATATGCATTGTTCATCAGTATACTGTGACGCATTAAATATGTTCTCCATTTTCTCCACCCATGATTCCGCCTTAATGTCATCAGATTCTCCGTTAAATGTTGGTGGATTGAAGCGTATGAACCTTTCAAGCATGCGATCTTGCGCCCCGCCAGTAGTTTGGTTATTGGCTGCTTGTTGTTGTACAAAGTTTGTTAGTTGAGTTAAGGCTTGGGCAATAGCATCATTTACAGCCCCGCCTCGAGGTGGCGATGGATTTCGATTGTTAGCTTGTTGATTTGGCTATTCATCATGGTTAACTCGTGGACGTCATCTATGTCTATCAACCATCTAAACAACAAAATAACTAAGTCAGTGCCAGTCACGGTCTATCCTAGCGAAATATAAAGACAACCAAGCATGAATAATTATCAAGTTTGTGAACTTAATGACTCAATGAATATGCTCATGACATATAAGTGACAACGACACTAATACTTCATGTAAAGAAAGAATAAAGTTTAGTGGAGTTTAAAGGAATTACTCAATTTCGTCTATTCCAAGTGAATACTGACGGGATTTGAACAACGGGATGGAATGATTCCCATTCATTATCACGAATGTCGAACGACTGATATGATTTGAGAATGTCACAGCCGCTCAAGTAGCTGGCGAAAGATTTGAGATCTGAACAAATTTTGATATCCAAGTAAATAGTGAAGAGTTCGAAAAGAATTACATAGGCCTCTAAGTCTCGATTCTACATGTTCACTTCATCCTAAGTGGAAACCTCATCAAAGTCCGAAGAATCTTATCCTGGTTAGCCCGCTGTTGTAACACCCCCAGACCATATGGGAATATTACATGCCGTAGACCCTACCCACGAGGACCTACCAGGCTAAACAACACAGAAATACCAAAAACTTGACCGACTGGAGTCAAGCAATACAATAATACATACCATTAAGGTCAATTTCAATACAACCACGCAGATCGATGAGGTCACACGACTAATGCAAACGAGATGAAATACAACTCTTTATAATAAATACCCACGTCGGGGTAAAGATACACAACAGCGGAAATCTGACTATAACTCGATCGATACAACATAACTGGACCACAGTCTCAACTCTTGATTAGTATCGTAGCTCGTCACTTCCTGGGCCGATCCTGTGACTGCTCCCCCAAACCTGCCTGTACCTGGACACAAAACAGACATCCACCCCCGATTACTCGGGGGGTTAGTAAAACTCCACTGTTTTACTAGTGGAAGTATAATAGTATACGAAATGTATTAAGCAAAAGCAATCACAGATCAAGTACGGCAATCAATTGTCAAAACATTCCCGAGAGGTTTTATTAATAAGAAAACAAGCGATGAAGTATTTAAAATTAGACTCGGCATCTCGGGAATTTTTAAAGTATAAATTCTTTTGGACCTCGAGTCCCAAATTACAAAACCTCTTTCGAATATCGTTAAGGCCTCAGCTCGGTTCTTGTTTCCAAACACATTAGTGAAGATATCGTCACGTCCGAGATTTAATATCAAAACGGTATTTATTAACTCAATGTTCGTACTCGTCAGTAACGAACCCTGGAGGCCACGACGGACCGTGCCCGGTTCGATACACTGTGTTGTGTCGAGATTTATTCACCTCGACAGGCGATCGACTACAAGGGTCCAGCGACCGAGTCCACAACCAACCGAGCTACGGCGAACTCGCCTAAACGAGGATAACAGTCCGCCTTCGAGTATCTAGCGATAGACTCTCAAGGCGATCGCCCTTTGGCACCTAGCGATCGACCCCGGTGCCCGACTTAAGACGATCGTCCTATGCCACAGACAGAGACCATCGTCCGTCAAAGTCCATGAAGACTGGATCTCAAAGCAGCGCCCATGTGCAAATCCGCGACAGGCGCCGCGTTTCATGGATCGTTGACCACAGCCTGTCACCACCTTATCACCTACCGACAGACCCGCCAAAAGGTACAAGGTGGGACTGCCCGTGACAGCGACTCAGACGCATGCAGACTTCTCATTGGACCGCACAGCTGGCTGCCTGCATCTCCTGCATACTTTAAGGAGACCAGCCCATGTGCTAAAAGACGATCTCCCGTTTATTATAATACAGCAGAGGCGATCGCCCAGCATCTCCCAGTCCTATATATAGAGAACCTCCAGCAACTGGAAAAAGGTTCCTCATCTGATTCCCTCTCAATGGAAAAATATATTCAATTCAGAGAAAACACTCAAATACATACATACTTTCAGGCTCTTGGCTTCCTCTCCCGAATCGAGCTCAGGATTTCTCTGTCAGTAGCTCTCAACCAGAAGACGGTCGGCAGAGGCAAGAAGTCTCCACAGCGCAGATTCGAAGAGACTCACAAGCCCAGGATCTCAAACATACAGTAGCTACACACCGTGAGAGACTGTTGATTTCTCACGGTCGTCACAGCTCATCAACGTTGTTACAAAAACTCACAGAGCATCATATCTGGTTCTTTCGGCAATCTACACACTCACTAGCTAAGATCACTAGGGTATTTATACTCATTGTAATTGTACTCGAACGTTAATACTTGTATCCCCGAATATTTGTATTAATAATATCTCGCGAGAGCATTCAAGCCCGGGACTAACAACCCCGGCAAATCTTGTGTTATTTACTTTTCCCACGGAAGTGTTCTCGCATTTGTTTGCTATCCATCCATTCCAGCAATATCTATCTCCGGATAATATTTTGGGTAGCAACAATTGGCGCTAGAGGAAAGGCTTCTTTACCTTCATTTTTATTCCTACCGTCCCAAAAAACACTCACTGTTCTCGGGGCATATACTTGAAGTGACACTCACTGCTCTTCAAAGAAAGCCTTCATAATCATGACGTCCGCCACCAAATCGAAGAGAGCCGCTCTCCGAACCGCCGGACACCATATCCCGGCTCAATTCGAGCCCCAGCCGACGGCAGAGGGAAGCCGCGGCGACACGAGACTCTCGATTCCGCACCTGAGGGACGGCCCCAGTCTCTCACTCGACCAGTTCCGAACTGCGAAACAGATCGAGGACGCTATGGCCATCCTAAAGGAGCAACGGAGATCATGCGCGGCGCCCGCAATAACTCCCTCGGCCATCTACCGCGTGGGCAAACGGAAATTCAAAAGGCTACTAGGCGAGCGATCGTCAGAAAGCCTCGATTCGCGAGAAAAGGCTCTCGCATGGCCGGACGGTTCCGTATTCAGTCGCTTGGGAAGCGATCCATCATGGCGATCGGGGCATTCTGGCCCCAACCACGAGACGACGGAATCCGAGTCCGTCACCAGGAGTTTGGCCTACCCAACTCCCAGCCGAACACAAGTCAACCGTCTGACTCCCGCTCCGAACGCTAGGGGGTCAGTACTTGATCGCCTCGGCTCCCGCTCCGAGCGCCTAGCCGCGAGCAGTCAGGCCATGACGATGGCCGCTATGCAACGCCAGCTCGACGAGATGAAAGCACTCTTGGACACTGGGGCAAGCACTAGTAGAAAGATCATCGGACCGACCGAACCGCTCGCGGTCTACATCGAGCTTGCCCCCGTGCAACCAAGGATCGCTCCTCCCAAAACACCTCTATATGAAGGGAGATCGGACCCCAAGACCCACCTAAGTAAGTTCCGGATTTACATGACCGGGTGTGGGGCATCAGATGCAACCAAGTGCCGAATATTCCCATTAACATTGGGCGAGCTGGCCCATAGGTGGTACGTCTCACTACCACCACGATCGATCATATCCTTTGAGAAACTGGTGAATAACTTCACGTCATACTTTGCCGCCAAGGTCAACAGACCCGAAGGCCCCCACCGCATGATGAAAATCAGGCAGGGGGAAGACGAATCTGATGCGGATTACATCGACCGAGTAGATGAAATCATCCTCACCGGCGAGCCCATCAGTGACGAGCTCGCTCTCTACTCGGTACTGGGGGGATTCTATGGTCACTCACCCATGTTCAGACATCTCACGAAGGACATCCCCCCAACCTACGCGATCTTCCGCCCTAAGGCTGCTGACTTTCTGGCCAGGCAAAGGCTACTCACCCTCCGCCTAGGCGAGGAAACACCTCCTCCTGTCCGAAAGACAGTGATCGCCAAGACTAAAAATACGGTCGCCAAGCCATCCGGCGACCACAAGGCCTTCGAGGATATGGAAGCCCATCTCCTCCACAAGTTCAACCGAACTCCGGCCTACATTTTCTATGCCATCAAGGGGCGCGAACTGCTGAACAAGCCAAAGGCGATAAGGGACCACGGCCATCTAGACCACAATCAATATTGTGCCTACCACAAGAGTCCCGGCCACAGCACCAACCAATTCCGCGACCTCCTCAGACAACTCTGGAGATTGTTCGAAGAAAGCAAGTTGGACAGCTTATTGGCTTAGCCGGAGCCCCACCAATCTCCCAACATGGTCGCCCGAGTCGAATGCGAACAGGCCGGAAAGCTCATACGAGCCAACCCCTCGATCAACCTCGGCAACCGTATCTACATGCTTCAATCAATAGAAGGGAACTTCGGAAGTCTCTCCTCGATTTCCCGCCTCATCAAATCAAAAGGCTACTGCCTCAGCAAACGCTTCAAAAAAAAAAGAGGATGACTCGCTCGCCCTCTAAAGTTCGTCATCGACATGATGGACCTAGGCAGCGATCACCTCCCCTAGCACAACGTATACCGTCAAGGATCGTCATCTGACTTGATGGTCCGAGGTAGAAGAGTGTCGCCATGGTCGTGGAGGACGATGGAACCATTCTTTGCGCCCATGCAAGGTCCCTTTCGTCCACGATCACACACCCTTCGTTTAAATACGAGGCCGGCGTAGTCTGAGGGCCCTCCAAAACTAGTCTGTGGACACGTTCGCCCGCCCTTGAAGGTCCATCACTTAACATGGTGGATACTTCACGGACAATGCGACGCGTCCCTCCCCCCGTCTCAACGTATACCGTCGAGGGTCGCCATCTTAATGGAGGACCGAGATAGAAGCAGAGCTAACAAGCCGCGGACGTGGAGTTGATTAATCCGACGACACCCCGCACAAGGAATCTTCCAGACCAAGACCGCACGCCCTTCGTTTAAATACGAGGCGAGGTGCAGCCTTCGGAGGACCCTACCAATTAAGTGAGTCGCGAGAACTTAGCCATTAGACGGAATATCACTCGCGCACAAGACATGATCATGGAGATCGGTCCATCGAACTCCGCAATCGTGCATGATTTCTCAAGACCGAGATGGACAGCCTTTCGAGGTTTCGACAAAATTTAAGACCGCTCACTCAACGATTTATTTTCATCCCCTTACTTCCACTAAGTGAACAAAAAAAAGGGGGAAGAGTGCGGAGCTATTTATACGACGATCATCCCTATTCAACGACATACGGAGATCGGCATTTTTCAGATGTTTGTGCAGCGATCGAATTTTTTGTAATAGTTATCTATATGAGTTTATCAATTCACTTGGAGCTACACTCGCAACAATCTCTCCTCACACATTTGTACAAAGTCATGCAAAGACTCAGAAAATCAATCATTCAAGTAATAAACCGAAGAAGCAAACACTCATTGCATTTATACGATGATCGTCCCTATTCAACGACATATGGAGATCGGCATTTTTCAGATGTTTGTGCAGCGATCGAATTTGTTGTAATAGTTATCTATATGAGTTTATCAATTCACTTGGAGCTACACTCCCAACAATCTCTCCTCACACATTTGTACAAAGTCATGCAAAGCTACGAATTGATAAACTCAGAAAAGCTACACTCAGAAAAGCAATCATTCAAGTAATAAACCGAAGAAGCAAACACTCATTGCATTACTTGAAATTTCAGAAGTACATACACGGTCACCCGAAGGCCTAAGTATTACAAGAGAAAGCTACGAAATTACAAGGCAAAGAGATAAAACGATAAGAACGAAGAGCCTCAGGCCCCTGCCTGGCCTTCGCCTTCAACCTCCGGATCGGCCCGCGACCCTTCGCCAGCTTCCGGAGAGGCCTCCCTGTCCTCCGAAGCGTCAGGATGAACAAGGTTCGCCGGAGTCGGATACCAGCTCAGATCCACGCCAAGTTCCGAAAGGTCCAAAATCGGCACGGAGAAATCAGGGTGGAGAGGGTGCTCCAACACATACGCCTTGAAGTTTTCAGCAAGAGGGCCGACCTCCAACCCTCCCTTCTTAGCAGCTCGGAGCGAGTCAGTGAACGCCATATAATAGGCAAACTCACTGACAAACCCCACGTTGATAAAGGGATTGGCATCGGTCGCCTCCTGCTTCCCTTTCAACTCAGCAACCGCCTGTTGCGCATCCTGTAGCTCGGCCTCCCTTGCATCCGTCTCTCCCCTCGACGCCGCCAGCTCGCTAGTCAGCCGAGCGACGGTCACCTTCAGTTGATCGGCCTTCTTCTCTGCAGCCAATTGCAACCGTCAGGCATCTGTCATCCGGTCCTGAAATCAGTCGGCCGTCGCCCGAGCTTGCTCGGCATCCTGTCTCGCCAGCTCAAGTTCATTACTCGCCCGCTTAGCTACATCCAGGGAGTCCTTCTCCATAGCCACAGTCCTGTCGGCGAACTCCGCATTCTCTTTTCGAGCGGCCTCGAGGTCCGCCTGTAGACGTGTGGTAGAAGGACGCCCCTCGAACTCCTACGCAGCCTGGGCAGCCATCGTCGCCGCCTGGAGAGAGAGAGTGAAAGCAGCTTGCATTGCATTCCTGGATCGCTGGCGAGCTATCGCATCCAAATCCATCGTACAGGCCTTCGGCAAAGCAGAAACGGACTGGTTGACATAGAGTGGGACATCACAGGCCGTGCGAGGAGATCGGATCGCCAAGAAATCCAGCACCATCGGCGGGCAAGATGGGTTAGTGCTACGGATCCCGCATCAGAACGACAAAAGTTAGCACATCTCCCACACAAGTGACGAAATTCAACAAACAGACAAAGTCTACCTCTCGGCTCTCTCGGGGTCGTGACCAAAGTATGGCTTCCCGCGAGGGGTCTCAGCTTCAGCGATCGCCATCTCTCGCAAGAAAGCCGCAGAGGGCGTAGGCTCAATCTCTGGGGGGACAGTAGTGATTGGAGGCGCAGCGATCGGCACCTCATCAGCAGGGGCAGAAACCTAAGGTTCCCCTGACCTCTGCCGCTTGCGGTTTGCCCGGAGCCCCTCCTCCCGAGGTTCCTCCTCCACTATGAGTGTCTCCACGACGGGCCTCACCTCCGGAATGATAGGTAATGCCACAGGAGGAGCCCGAGATGACTTCTTCTGGCGAAGGTGGCTCAGAACTCCAGGGTTCGACATAGCTATCTCCGGTGCGGGCTCTAAGAAATGAGGAAAGCGAACTTCTGCAATAAAGAGCAATCAAACAAATGGTCAGACACTCTCCAAGTAGGACGATCGCCAAGCAATTGGAGATCGCAGAAACTCATACTTGAGACCGAGAGATGTCTCGGAAAACGGAATAGCCGAGCTGACAGCCAACGAATCTCCTTGTTAATCCAGTGAGCATCTAAGTCGTCGTCCGGCAGACTTCGAATCCGCTCCCAGACGACCAGGAAATGGAAAGGTAGCTCGTCGATCGCCGGAATGTGGAAACCTGCAAAAGGAAGACCAAATAAGATCAGTTCAAAACATATCCGAACAAAGGGAGAGTCAAAACCCTTACTCGGAGTTCTCTCCCGAAAGCCTGTGGGAATGTTCAGCTCGCCCGTAGGGGCGTCACTCGCTGAGGCTTTCCAGGCACCGGCGACCCAGAACCACTTCGCCGGATCACCCCGCACCTTGTTCGGGACTCTGAGGATCACCCGACCGGATCGGCCTTGAATATGATAGCCCCCGACTGACCCTTTCTGAGCCGTCAGCTTGAACAGGTGGTTCATCTCCAACGGTGAAGGAAGGCGGTACAGTCGGTGACCGCCGAACAAGGTGAGAGTGCAAATGATCTGGAGCCAGGAATTCGGCGTCAACTGGAGCGGCGCCACGTTCCAAGCATCCAGCAGATGGGAGACAGAGAACGGCAAAGGAAACCGCAGCCAAGCCTCCATGATTGCTTCGTTCACGGCGACCATGCCCTCCGGAGGCTGATCGACTCGTTCATTCTCGGCCGGCACAAATAGATCCACATTTGAAGGGATATGAAACCTCGTCCCCCAGACGGCCAGGTCCTTCCTGGTCACCGAGCTCCTTATCTTACCAAGGGACCATAGAGATCGCTGCGCATCCCGAAATAACGATCGCTTAGCGGGTTGATAGGGATGGGCGATCGAGTACTCCCGGTAATCGAATCGAGGAGACGGACCGGCCAACCTCTCCATAATCTCAGCAAAGGCCACATAGGCCTGGCCGAAGGCACTATGCTGCTCCCAGTAGGCCCTCACCGCCAGATCTCTCTCCATCTGCGAGCGTCGGTGCTCACGCCACCTCCCTAGCGACGTCGGCCTCATTAAATAGCGCCTCGACTTCCGCGGGATCAATACCGGCGCGGATAGCTTCGATGGCCGTCTCCAGATGGAATTCTGCAGAGGATCCTCCCCGAGCAGTCGAAACCCCGGCGGCGGAGCTGGTGCCCACTCCGTGCAAAGAAGATGTTCCAGACATTCTAGAATCAAGAAGAGGAGAAAATGAGTGTTTTCTTACCAAGGATCGAATCGATCGACGATCGGCAGTCAGATCTCCAGAAAAATTATTCAGCGGTATTATCCTTCTTTCTCCGATGAAAATGCGTAAGGGTCTTAACCCTGCAACCCAGCGCCTTTTTATAGGAGATGGCAGGGACTTCTATGCAAATAAGGAGGACCTCAAGGGTTGGAGTGCAACCGTCGCAATTAATGCTCCCTTGAAACCCGCGTACGCGACTTTTCAAGGACGCGCCAGATGAGGAGTCGCACCTAACCCTCGGTCTCCCCCAACAGGAACCCGACACGTGCCCCGGAGACTTTTCCACAACCACTGTCGTTTCCCGCTCCTTTCAGCGACCGACCAGGTCGTCCAAGTTCAAAACTAAACAGGTTAAAGACGATCGCCAGTTCCGTAAAATGCAGAGTCACTCGTCAAAATTCCGCAGTCGCCACCAGAACCACCTCACCCCACGTTTCCAACATTGGAGCGAGCTGGGGGGCAATTGTTGTGTCGAGATTTATTCACCTCGACAGGCGATCGACTACAAGGGCCGAGCGACCGAGTCCACAACCAACCGAGCTACGGCGAACTCGCCTAAACGAGGATAACAGTCCACCTTCGAGTATCTAGCGGTCGACTCTCAATGCGATCGCCCTTTGGCACCTAGCGATGGACTCGGGTGCCCGACTTAAGACGATCGTCCTATGCCACAGACAGAGACCATCGTCCGTCAAAGTCCACGAAGACTGGATCTCAAAGCAGCACCCATGTGCAGATCCGCGACAGGCGCCGCGTTTCATGGATCGTTGACCACAGCCTGTCATCACCTTATCACCTACCGACAGACCCGCCGAAAGGTACAAGGTGGGACCGGCCATGACAGTGACTCAGACGCGTACAGACTTCTCATTAGACCGCACAGCTGGCTGCCAGCATCTCCTGCAGACTTTAAGGAGACCAGCCCATGTGCTAAAAGACGATCGCCCGTTTATTATAATACAGCAGAGGCGATCGCCCAGCATCTCCCAGTCCTATATATAGAGAACCTCCAGCAACTGGAAAAAGGTTCCTCATATGATTCCCTCTCAATGGAAAAACATATTCGGTTCAGAGAAAACACTCAAATACATACATACTTTCAGGCTCTTGGCTTCCTCTCCCGAATCGAACTCAGGATTTCTCTCTCAGCACCTCTTAACCAGAAGACGGTCGGCAGAGGCAAGAAGTCTCCACAGCGCATATTCGAAGAGACTCACAAGCCCAGGAGCTCAAACATACAGTAGCTACACACCGTGAGAGACTGTCGATTTCTCAATGTCGTCACAGCTCATCAACGTTGTTACAAGAACTCACAGAGCATCATATCTGGTTCTTCCGGCAATCTACACGCTCACTAGCTAGGATAACTAGGGTCTTTATACTCATTGTAATTGTACTCTAACATTAATACTTGTATCCCTGAATATTCGTATTAATAATATCTCGCGAGAGCATTCAAGCCCGGGACTAACAACCCCGGCAAATCTTGTGTTATTTACTTTTCCCACGGAAGTGTTCTCGCATTTGTTTGATATCCATCCATTCCAGCAATATCTATCTCCGGATAATATTTTGGGTAGCAACACACTATTCGTACACATCATGTACCGAACTCCAGAGGCCACAACGGACCATACCTGGACCACACACACTGTTCGTACACCTCATGTACCAAACTCCAGAGGCCATGACGGACCATACCTGGACCACATACACCGTTCGTACACCTCATGTACCGAACTCCATAGGCCATGACGGGCCATACCTGGACCACACACACTGTTCGTACACCTCATGTACCAAACTCCAGAGGCCATAGCGGACCATACCTGGACCACACACACACACTTCCCAACACATATCAAACAACGCAACACATCACCACGAATAACACACCTTAATACAAATACATTCGAACATCCAATCATACACCTAAATACATGTCCAGGTATATAATCATTCCAACACAATAATCATAATCAATACGAGACATCAAACCCGAGCAATCAATACCAACACGAATCACGCAACTAACATGACCAACACAACTTCACAACGTTAAACAAGCAAGAATATCATTAATACCAACAAACATTCGAATAATCAAATCGTACGAATCATATCCACGAAGCTAAACCAAATCATCATAAATCCAATATGTAAACTTTATTCACAAGACACAAATCGTATAAGTAGAATACTTGCCTCAATAACCGATACCGAACACTCCGAAAAACACGGTTCAATCGGGAAACCTTGGACCCCAAAAAAGACAACAATGGAAGGGTTCAGACTCGATTTCTTCACGAGGATTTCGTTCCTAAGACATATCATCAATAAATCAATGACCGAACAACGCCCGAATCCCCCTCTAAGACCTTTTACCGGACATCTTCAAGGCATCGATTAGGAACTCGACAAAACGACAAATCCTTAGTAATCAAACCGTGGAACAACAAGGAAATTGGAAACTTAATAATCAATAATCCATCACTAATCTAAGTTATTACGGATCAAACGGATGAAATCAAACAAAATCCACAATTTCCCAAAACTAGATTTTTAAGAAATCTAACCTTGATTCGGTCAGTTGGAGGAGGTTATGGGATGATTAATCGATGTTAGAAACTCAAGATCTACGTGTATAGTTCAACCACATGTGTTCGTGTCCTCCAAGCCCCATCCGCGGAAAGGAAAGAAGAGAAATGAGAAAATAAGTGTAAACCCGTCTGCTCGATCATATTTATACTGCCCAGCGACGCACGGGCAGACACGCAGGAGCGGCCGGTCGTGCGCCGGGTTCGGAATCTGCCGAGACACACGAGCACTGGGCACGAGCACCTGCGCGTGCACGTGCATTCAGGGCCGCACGAGCGCCGGGTCATGCGCCCAGCTTGTGCGCCATGCTCGTGCGCACCTGGACGGTCCCTGCCACACCTGGCCAGCCAGTGCCCAGCCGCCATGACTCGACGACTCAAATTTCCAAAAACACACGGAACGAACTCGACAAGACACTCGCGGACAACATCATCGATCCGAAATGAAAACACCATGCAACAAATAATCACACGCGATCATATAAACACAAAAATCAATCATCGAGAAAATAATACCGACACTCGACAATCGAGAAATATCCGAAAAATCCAAAATAACCGGAAGGAAAATCTCAGGTATTATATTCTACCCCTTTAAAAACAAATCTCATCCCGAAACTTAAAATAAAGACATCGCAGTTCTATCAAACAAAACACCATGCTAAAACATAAAAACATTACATAATAAGTCTTCACGGGAGACCACCCGTACTATAAACACAAAATATTATCACTGGGCGTCGCTGGGCCCTCCAGAAGTATGAACAGAATCCCGGTTCCCTACCATCCTAGCAACAATCTCGCAGTACTGGTCTCGATGTCCTTCGCGTCCACAAGTATAACAAGTCGCCAGCGGTTTCTTACAACTCGCACGCTCGTGGCCCGGTACATTACAGTTGAAACATCTTGGAGCACTGCCTAAACTTAAGACACTGACCTAGGCCTTTTAGATTCTCTGGCTGACCGAGAAAGTCCCAAACTCATATGGTACGAGGTTTGAGGTTTTAAAACACTAATTTCCTTGCTTTCCGATGTGTCATCAGAAATTCTCTGTTTCTTTGCTACAGATACCGACTCGGTAGACAATACAGCCATTTCAAATGCTAAGGCTCGGTCTTGATAATCCTTCAACTTGGTATACATAAAAAGAGCCATACACTACCGAACATGAGGTTTCATACGCATATTAAAATAATGAACCTTATCTGCCTCACTTCTCACTTGATCTCGAACATAACATAATTGTCGATTATAATCGACTATTGCCCGAGATATCGACACATCTTGTGGTGTTTCCGAGAAAAACTCGACAATCCCACGCTCTTTAACACGTGGCGGACAATACTCGGCCTCTATGGCAGTCTTGAATTCAGCGCAAGTAGCTGTGCGATCACCAGGCGCTACGGCCTCCCACCAGTCTGCAGCTTCTTGTCGAGTAGGTATTGAGCAATAGGTACTCTTCTTTCATCGGGACAAGCTACAGCATCAAATGTTCTGTCCAACTGGAAGAGCCAGTTCTCCCAACCTAACGAGTCCGAAGAACCTACAAAATGGGGTGGGTGCATTGTCATCACATCTCGTAACCACTTACTAGCTCCATTATCCTCATCTGGGATCCCATCCCGGTGTACGGTCTGATTCATATGCGCCAACTGGTCAACCACCGGACGAAGGATGGTGGCGGCGCTAATGTCAACATTACCTCTGCTTGATTGCCCCTGATCACGCGATTGGTCATCTTGACCATTTGTAGTGAGGTGATTGGTGCTCGACAACGAGCGAGTCGCCCTCTCATGCTCCTGATTACGACCACTATCATGACCACATCCTCGGCCTCGACCTGTCGGAATACTGAACGGACAACCATTCAGAATAACACAACAAAACAAACATCATAAAGTCAACATAGGAAAACAAACAGCATCACGATAAAACATGAACTCCAAGTCATTACACGAATACACGAACTAACACCGCAATAATAGAACTTAAATTCAAAAGTAATTCACACGGTCACATCCACAGAGATGTACGACCTTTATCTCAGCAAACACCGTTAAAATATTGTACATACCATTGTGGTCAAATATGGGTAATATTCTTAAAAATAAGTTTTTCGAGGTATTTGTTCAAATGATAATATTTTAAAATTCGTGAGTTCGAAAGATTTTGCTGAAATGAAATTTTTGAAAACACTTTTAATACCTCGGTCGTTTAATGAAAACCATGAACCCATTATCAAAACTGTTTTGTTTTGAAATTATTTGCAAAACAACACTTTGAAACATCAATCTTCTCGATAAACGATATCATCAAAATGACCTTATCAATATATATCATTATGACCATTAACGACATACAGGGTAACCACATGTTACCATGCCAACCATCACAAATAACAACGCACATGATAATCCGCGTCCATGCCCCTCGACATCGAACCCCAAAGGTTTTGCCAAACCATTCCCGAGTGGAAAACCTCTTGTACTCGCACTAAACATTTCCAGAAATTAACTACCACATCAGGATAATGTCATAGAATAATACAAACAAATCATACTATGCAGTCACAGCACTTAAGTGTACAACCAAAATTTTCTAGCAAGAATGGTAACGATCAACAACACGTCAACAATACCCATACAGGATAACTAATTGAGTGCGACATTACCAATACAATAGTTAAAGTTCACAGTCGTCACTGGCGGACCGCACGACTATGTCAACTGAAATCAAATGATCGGTAGAGGGCATAGATACAACTATAACAACAAGGTTACTACCGTGACAGTCAAAAGCTTACGGCCGTAACAATATGCAGTTTACGGCCGTAACAACTAGGAGATTACGGCGGTAACACTAACTTCTTACGGCCATAACATCTAGCTGTATGATAGCAGAATTTGCTAGGCAGCCTCAAAATGGCTCCGAAGGTTAAGGATCGACTCCTAACAATATATCCCGATCTATAGAAAACACTGGAAAAAAGAAAAATTCTCCAACGAGCATAACAACATAACAAGCTAGTTGCAACGACTTGGTCCCAATACACAAACACATAATGTTTTAAATTCAGAAAATCAAAGTCATTTTGCAAAATAAAAATTTTCCAAAATCTTTTCGATCATATCCAAAAATGACGGTAACAGTTTACAATATCCGAAGTACTTTAAAACACATCTTTGAGATATCCTCGAAGGTGTCATTTGAAAATACATGACTAACTCGTCAAAGATCAACCGATTTTAAAATCCATACAAAATCATTGGTTAACCGCACCATCTGAATATTTTCAAAAAATCGATTTTTCTACAAAAATACTCAAGCCCATAAAATCTTTTAGAAAACCATTTTAAATCTATATGCAGCGGACATAATTAAAAATTAGGCTAAAATGCTCCTGGTGTCCCTTAACTGAATTTCGGATAACGATTTAGTCCTTTATCTTTTTTTTGTCCCAACTAAGTCGTTTATCTTTCTAATTTTAAGCAAATTTAGCCTTTTCCGTTGGTCTCCGTTAACTGTTGTCCAGGTGGCTTTTAAGTTGCCTACGTGGCTATAAACATACCTGCGTGGAGAACAAAGTCAAATTCCTAACCTATATGTCCAGATTTTTTTTTAATTTTTTCGAAAAAATATTTTTTTATTTTTTTTTCCAGAAAATAATTTTATTTTTTCGAAAAAATAATATTTTTTTCCAGAAAATAATTTAATTTCGAAAAAATATTATTTTGCCAAAAAATACCTTTTTCTCCAGAAAATTTGTTTTTAATTTTTTCGAAAATTTTTTTTATCTTTCCAGAAAATAGTTTTATTTTTTCGAAAAATAATATTTTTTTCCAGAAAATAATTTTTCTCGAAAATATATTACTTTGCCAAAAAAATATTATTTCGAAAATATTTTTTTAATTTTTTCGAAAAAATACTTTTTTTATTTTTTTTCAGAAAATAGTTTTATTTTTTCGAAAAATAATATTTTTTACAGAAAATAATATTTTTTTCCAGAAAATAATTTTATTTCGAAAAAAATATTATTTTGCCAAAAATATTTTTTCCTCCAGAAAATATTTTTAATTTTTCAAAAATATTTTTTTATTTTTTCGAAAATAATTTTTTTTCGAAATTAAATTATTTTCTGGAAAAATTATTATTTTTTCGAAAAAATAAAATTATTTTCTGGAAAAAAATAAAAAAAAATATTTTTTCGAAGAAATTAAAAAAATATTTTCTGGAGGAAAAAATATTTTTTGGCAAAATAATATTTTTTCAAAATAAAATTATTTTCTTGAAAATATATATATATATATATATATATATATATTCAGGTAAAATTAGGAAATGGAGGTTAGGAAATGGACACATAGGTTAGGAAATTAACACATAGGTTAGGAATTTGACTTTGTTCTCCACGCAGGTATGTTTATAGCCACGAATGCAACTTAACAGCCACCTGGACAATAGTTAACGTAGACCAACGGAAAAGGCTAAATTTGCTTAAAATTAGAAAGATAAAGGACTTAGTTGGGACAAAAAAAAAAGATAAAAGACTAAATCGTTATCTGAAATTAAGTTAAGGGACCCCAGGAGCATTTTAGCCTAAAAATTATCGAACTTGAAACCACATGTCTAATCAGCAAACAAGATTACAAATTTAATCAAATACGATTCATGAACACCAAGTTCAAACATACATCAATACCATCTATCTGAGTTCCTCACGAACTCTACCGTTGTTACAGTCTCTGGAACACATTAAGGTTCAAAACTTCCACATTATATTGCACCACTCGGTGCCCAAACCATCATTACATTCAACTCAATATACAAACAGCATACCACGAATATCAAATACGGATTCCATTTCACAACACCATGCAAACAAAATTATGCACCACAATTATCGCACAAAAATGAAATCATGAATCATCGATACCTCGCATAAAAGAGGAGACTTACGTCCACAGGCCGCACAGAGATGACGGTTGCCCACGATACTAATCTCGTCTGACAATACATACGACATGTTGTGACCACGCACAACTCAACTTGTCACCGGCAACTCGAATGACATAACCTCGTAAACCACGACTCGACTAGACCCGACAGTCTAGGTTTCCGCAAACTAACCTCCGATACCATAATTGTAACACCCCCAGACCATATGGGAATATTACATGCCGTATACCCTCCCCATGAGGACCTACCAGGATAAACAACACAGAACTACCAAAAACTTGACCGAGTGGAGTCAAGCAATACAATAATACAGACCATTAAGGTCAATTTCAGTACAACCACGCAGACCAATGAGGTCACACGACTAATACAAATGAGATGAAATACAACTCTTTACAATAAATACCCACGCAGGGGTAAAGATAAACAACAGCAGAAGTCTGACTATAACTCGGTCGAGACAACATAACTCGACCAAAGTCTCAACTCTTGATTAGTATCGTAGCTCGTCACTTCCTGTGCCAATCCTGTGACTACTCCCCTGAACATGCCTGTACCTGGACGCAAAACAGACATCCACCCCCCGATTACTCGGGGGTTAGTAAAACTCCGCTGTATTACTAGTGCAAGTATAATAGTATACGAAATGTATTAAGCAAAAGCAATCATGAATCAAGTACGACAATCAATTGTCAAAACATTCCCAAGAGGTTTTATTAATTAGAAAACAAGCGATGAAGTATTTAAAATTAAACTCGGCATCTCGGGAATTTAAAGTATAAATACTTTTGGACCTCGGGTCCCAAATTACAAAACCTCTTTCGAAAATCGTTAAGGCCTCGGCCCGATTCTTGTTTCAAAACACATTAGTGAAGATATCGTCACGTCCGAGATTTACATCAAAATGTTATTTATTAACTCGCTGTTCGTACTCGTCAAGTAACGAACCCCGGAGGCCACGACGAACCGTACCCAGTTCCACACATTCACTGTTCGTATACATCATGTACCGAACTCCATAGGCCACAACGGACCATACCTGGACCACACACACTATTCGTACACCTCATGTACCGAACTCCAGAGGCCACGACGGACCGTACCTGGACCACACACACTGTTCGTACACCTCATATACCGAACTCCAGAGGCCACAACAGACCGTACCTGGACCACACACACACACTTCCCAACACATGTCAAACAACGTAACACATCACCACTCATAACATACCTCACTACAAATACATTCGAACATCCAATCATACACCTAAATACATGTCCAAGTGTATAATTAATCCAACACAATAATCATAATCAACATGATACATCAAACCCGAGCAATCAAGCCCAACACGAATCACGCAACTAACATGACCAACACAACTTCACAACGTTAAACAAGAAAGAATATCATTAATACCAACAAACATTCGAATAATCAAATCGCACGAATCATATCCACAAAGGTAAACCAAATCATCATAAATCCAATATGTAAACTTTAGTCACAAGGCACAAATCGTATAAGTAGAATACTTGCATCAATAACCGATACCGAACACTCCTAAGAACATGGTTCAACCAGGAAACCTCAGACCCCGGAGAAGACAACGAATGAAAGGGTTCGGACTCGAGTTCTTCACGAGGATTTCATTCCTAAGACATATCATCAATAAATCAACGACCTAACAAGGAGTAATAATCGAATAATGCCCGAATCCGCCTCTAAGACCTTTTACCGGACACCTTCAAGGCGTCGATTAGGAAATCGACAAAGCGAAGAATCCTTAGTAATCAAACCATGGAACAACAAGGAAATTGGTAGAATACGACTTAATAATCAATAATCCATCACTCATCTAAGTTATTACGGATCAAACGGATGAAATCAAACAAAATCCCCAATTTCCCCAAAACTAGATTTTTAGAAAATCTAACCTTGATTCGGTCGATCGGAGGAGGTTATGGGATGATTAGTCGACGTTAGAAACTCATGAACTCCGTAGATTGATAGTTGAACAGCATGTCGTTCGTAGGGTTGAGATCCGCATTGACCAAGAGTTACTCCATAATATCTACAGGCTACCTGCTGATGGCCTGTCATTGGAAGATCTTGAGACCTTTGGGTCCCAAGAACTGTTAACCGCTTACTAAGGCTTGTTCACCGGTTCATCCTCGGTTGAAACGGTTCACACCTCTTGCCATAAGAAAAACTTTTGTTTACCTTTTGTCTACTTACATGATTTCTGTTGTCGTATTATTGAGAACAGAACAGGTGCTTTTGAGATGTGCAACAATCTTAGGTTTAGGATGATGGTTGCAATAATGACTTGTGAGAAGGTCAGCTGGTGTCAAATCATCCTCAAACGGTTACAGGAAGAAGTTTCTAAGCCTGTTTCGCAGAAGAAATTCTTTGGTCTGCTGTTGAACTATATTCTGACCAAATGCGGTGTCCCGCAAGACGAAAAAGCTAAGAAGATCACTTCTCGCATTTATATGGGAAGCATCCGACCCACCGTCTTCAAGAAAGGACCCCTCATTGCAAACAGATCCTACATTCGCAAATTTCCGCTTTCTGCCGATCCAAGAGACGTATATTCGAAGTCTCATAGCGAGGAGACTTCAAGGAAGAGAAAAAGATCTCACAGCAAAACTCCAGTTACTGTTGAGAAACCGAAAAGGAAGCAGAGGAGGCTTTCAAAAGTTAAGGCCGCAGAAATATCCAAGGACGCTTCTTCTGTGGCTCAACCCACTGAACAACTCCCTCAGGGCCAAACCCATGTAGAAGAGATGCCTGCTACTGTCGATACAGTAGATCCCGAGCCATTGGCGGCTATGACGGTTGCTCAGACATCTGCCAACATACAAGACTCTAGCGAGTCGGCTGCCACTTTGGAGCCAAAAGCTACTTCTCCTATACGGGATCCCACACCCGTTCAGGATCCATCTCCAATCAGGGTACCAACCCCTGTAAGGAATCCCTCTCCGATACAGGATTCCACACCTGTAGAGGAACCCATGCCTACAGCGAACCCAGGTGTTGTACGCAGCCCCCTCCCCGGAAACAATTATTAACAAAACCCTACTATCTGTGCAAATCAAACAGGCTTACGAACGGTTTTTCCAATGGAAGAGTTACAGACTTGCTCCGTACGAAAACCTGTACAACTGGAGTGAATGGAGTAACGAAGAAAGATTTGTTTTGGAAGTGACAGACGCTCAAGATATTGCTGTCCTGATCCAATGGGACAACCTATGCGTTAAAGAGTTTATTGAGAGCCATCTGTTTGAAAAAGCCGAGGCACGAAAGAAAGGTAAAGCTAAGTCCGTGGAATCTCCTGAAAGTCCAAGATCAGATCCCGACTCAGACGATGATGACGATGCCCTACAGGCTGGTCTAAGAAAGGGTCGTGAAGAATCTGATTTCAGATGGGTGCAGGAACTTCAAGTCAACATCAATCACCTCCCCATCCACAAGATACTGTTCCCGACAACGAGGATTCAGCCCCTCATGTCGCTGAGGAACAATCTGTTTCGCAACAGGCACCCGAGCCTGTTGCCGCCCAAGAAGAAGAAGAATCCAGTGCCATCCCGCACGAGGAATCAGTCCCTCTGCAGGAGCAGGCGGAAGCTGAGAGACAGCAGGAGGAATCAGTCCCTTCTGTATCCATGTCTTCAGAACCCACTTCAGCACAGGAGGATGCATCACCCCCTGTCGCCGAGCCCGAATCTAATACTCCCACACCCTCAACCACCTTGGAATCCGACGACGGTATAATACCTGAGGATGTCCAACTCAATTCACGTCCTAATGTGAATTTGAGACGGTTGAACGGAGTTGAGTATTTTGCCCATCCAGACTCTCCTAGGACTGCCACAAGAAAAGAGCGATTACATGCTCTTAGCCTCCAAACTGTTTTCATCCAGGATGCCGTCAATGCCCTGTACTCTGTGGAAAAAGCTCTTTATTGGCTACACACTTCTTCCGTTGAAGAAATGACAGGACTGAAGCACGAAGTCTCCCGGGTGGTAGAAGCCTTCACCGTCTTGCCACACGTCTTCAAGCAGGCACTGAGCCAATTGCAAGAAAAATAGGAGCATATCCTGAGAGAAGAGCAATCAAAGCTACGTGTGTCTGAGGCCAAGACAGCATCTGCTCTGATCGAATTCGGTTCCTAGCTTCGAGCCCACGACAAGAAAATTCAAGATATGTCGCAGGTGCTCTCCTCCCTTGTTGAGAAAATGACTAATATTGAGACGAAACAGGATGCTGCTTTGCAAATCCTGGAACGCCTTGATGAAAAGGTGGCATACCTTGATGACGCCAAAAAGGGGGAAGAATCGAGGGAAGTTGCTAGGAGAACGAGGCTGGAGCAAGAGAAAGAAATGTTAGCTCCTTTTTAAGACTCCATCACTGCTGATATAGCCCGTATCACATCTCCAAATGTTAGGATACAGGGAGATCGACCAGAATTCCAGGATCCTAAGTATCCTTGGAAAAGCCTAGTCCGAAACCCGCAAGCTATGAACCTCCCGGCCGACCGACAGCCTACTACTGAAGAGATCAAGAACTGGAGGAGAAATGAACTGCTAAGACACTTTGTTGTTCTTATCAGGGAATCCTCATTATTCAACAGATGCAGGACAGTAAAAGAATCCGCAGAGGAGTTCAAGAAAAGGCTGGAAGAAGGAACGCTCCCGCTACAGCTGCAGATGAAGTCAAAGCACAGAAATGGTGACTTGGTTACCCATCCAGAGGATTGGATCCCAGTCTTCGATAAATCATATGAAGGTCGAGCCTTATATCTGAATCGAAACAGGGACGCACATCAAAACTGGTGGAAGGGTACCACGAATGACCCTAAAAGGCCATGGAGGCATTCAGACTACAGGAGTTAAATTTTCTTGTATTATTTTTTTGTAATCTTATTTTCAGAACAACAAAATTTTGTACTCTTCGTTTTAATATCAATAAAATTTTTGCCTGTCTTGAAAGATTACAACTCGTAATCTACTGTGTTATTATATGTTACAAACACGTAAATCTATCCTTGCTGTATTCAAATATGAAACTTATCATAATACATAAGCTGTAAAGAACTTTTCTGCGAACAGTTCATAGTTTAAGTTGTATATACCTAGAATACAATGTAAGATTGTGCCTGCGCGCCAATCATAAGTTTAATCATATATCATTTTTTTTTATAAAAGCTGAACTTGCCTGCGAGCAATTCTTAGTATTAGGCTAAATGCTGAAGACCATAACACTCGAACAGAAGACCAAAAAGTCTGCCCTCCTTCAAGACGCTAAATGTCAAAGTTTTGGCATCATCAAGGATGTTTGGATAACATCATAAGGTTTTAAAAAAAAAAGACTTGGAAGGACTTGGCAAATTATCAAAAAGAGGGAAATTGTTGGGATAACAATCCCTGTATCGAGATTGTCAGGACAAAACAATCCCTGTATCGAAAATATCATGACAGAATGTTTTGACAATATGCCTATCCAGCATACAGCAAGCAGCTGTATCGAAAAGCTGATCAAAATATATCAACCTGCATCGAAGACTTCTCGTAGCCCCAGCATACAGAATCAAATCATACAGCAAATGAGTCTTATAAACACCAAGTATGGAAGCTGTCTCGAATCGACAATACAGCTATCATTCCATACAGCATCTAAACAAGACAAGAAGGAATCTTTGTTATTCACTTAGTCAAAGTCCCGTTTGAGAATATATATTTAAATACTAAAGGATAAAGTATTTTAATATCAAACCGTCAGAGATCTTCAATCTAGCGCAAAATCCGGATCGTGTTTTATTCAAACACATCATCCGTTGGAACGGAATCTTGCTCAACGGATTTATATCAACAGATATATTTCATAAAGCTATATATATATCCCCAGCCTTTGAAGATCTATATACACGCAAACGAACGAACAAACGATCGAATTTATACACAAGTGAAACAAGTGCTTATACGAATATTCAGAGCAAACATATCTCCTAAGGCATTCTGCCATTCCGAAAGAAGAGATATACAGTGCTCAAAACCGTGAACAACACATCATCAGCTAAAAGCCCAGAAAGTCAAAGTTGTTGTTCAAATATTGTTCTAACCCTTGAACAAACCCATCAGCCCTGTGTGGACTGAGAATCCTTGCTCTTCCCGAACTGTGTGTGATGGACTTGCATTGAAGAGACGAAGCTTCAGAACTGTGTGTGAAGAATCCAGTCAAGTGAAAGCTCAAACCAATTTGTGTGAACGGTTGAATG
Source organism: Orobanche coerulescens (assembly GCA_033398695.1). NCBI lineage: Eukaryota > Viridiplantae > Streptophyta > Magnoliopsida > Lamiales > Orobanchaceae > Orobanche > Orobanche coerulescens. The sequence goes on along the minus strand of JAWKAU010000105.1, from coordinate 154,602 downwards.
CTAAGATCATTATATCAATCTGTGTGAACGAAATACTGATTAGGTTTGATTATAGATACGTAGTTATGTATGTAGTATTTATAATAAACATTTTCACTCCTGTGTGGAGGACCAGTAGACGTAGAGGGGTTTACCTCGAACCACTTTAATTACTGTGTCAATTACCTTCTGCATTTACTGTTTTAATATTTGTGATTATCTTTAAGTATACATTTCATATCTAGTTATTGTATTTACAGCAACTTACTTTGTCAAGACTTCCGCTACGCACTCAGATTTGAAAACCTTACAGCTTGTTGTTTAAAACACTCTCCAAGCTATATCCTGTATACTTATTGGCCAACAGTTCTCTTTGCTCTATCCCAGTAGAGCCGAATACTAAGAATATAGGTTGCTTCTCCCAAGTCTTTCATGGAGAAATTACTCGAAAGCTAAGCTTTCACAGAACTAAGCATTCCCACACCATTTCCTATTAGTAGAATGTCATCTACATATAGTACTAAGAATGCGATCTTGCTCCCACTAACCCTCTTGTATACACAAGATTCCTCTTCATTTTGTACGAAGTCAAACTCTTTGACTGCCTCATCAAAACGAAGGTCCCAACTACATGAAGACTACTACAGTCCATTTCATGGAGTCTACATCCACCATTGCTAGGTTATTGGTCGTGGGTCGGTCTCTTTGTTATCACCTGGAATCTCGTGGAGACATAGTTCCTCCAAATGCATAAAACTTATACCTCTAAGGTAATTGAGACACTCTACTAGACCTACGAGGTGTTTGTACTTGTGTTTCAGAAGGTTCGGTTCCAATTTCTTGCACAGGTGTCTCCTGAGGAGTTTCATTGTATTCTTCCAAAGAAATATTTCTACTTGCTCCGCCTTCGTGAATGAAATCATCTTCTAAGAAGTGTGCATGCAAAGCAACAATGATCTTTCGATCTTCGGGCATGTAGAATAGATAACCCATCATCCCAGAAGGGAACCCAATAAAACGTCCCTTCACGGACCTCGCTTCTAACTTTTCCACCTTAGTCTTCTTGACATAGGCGGGACATCCCAAAATCCTAATGTGATTAAGACTTAGATTCCTATCCTCCCACATCTCATGTGGATTTTTAGGAACGGATTTGGAAGGGCATCTGTTCAAGATATAAGCAGCAGTCAGGAGTGCATACCCCCACAGGTAAATCGGTAAGTCAGTATAACCCAGCATAGAACCGACCATATTTAACAAGATCCGGTTCCTTCTTTCTGACACACCATTTAACTGAGGAGTACCTGGAGGCGTTATTTGTGATACTATTCCATGTTCCTTAAGGAACTCGTCAAACTTTGTACTCATATACTCACCACCTCAGTCCGACCGAAGTGCTTTGATATGATTACCAATTTTTTTTTCGACTAAGTCCTTAAATTCCTGGAATTTCTCAAAATCCTCGAATTTATGTTTCATTAAGTATACGTAACCATACCTAGTATGATCATCTGTAAATGTAATGAAGTACTGATATCCGTCACGTGCTGCTTCCAAAGCACCACATACGTCCGTATATATTAATCCTAGTTTATCAGCGACTCTTTCAAAAGTCCCTGTGAAGGGGGACTTAGTAATTTTGCCTTTTAAGGCAAGATTGACAAGTAGGAAAGGGATCCGATCCCAATGGACCCATAAGTCCATCCTTTTCATTTTGTAAACCTTGGTCTGACCAATATGACCAAGTCTAAGATGCCATTTCAAAACTTGATTAGTTTCATCCCTACCACGCTTCCTAGTCATAGTATTCACAATGACTTTGTTACTAAGGTTTAGATGATACAGTCCATTTAACAATGTAGTAGTACCCACGAGTTTATTTCTAAAATAAATTTTGTAGGAACCATCACCAATGGAAAAATGAAAAGCCTTTTTGATCCATGACCGGAATGGATACAATGTTATTATGCCCCTTGAGCAAAACAAGTACATCTTCCAAAGTTAAAACAAAATCCAGATTCTAAACCCAAAAGAAGTGATCCTATGTTAGTTGCCTCGACACTATGCCCGCTTCCGACAATAATCATCACTTCCCCAACTCCAAGCTTCCTACTTTGTTCCAGATCCTGATTCACGGTACAAGTATGAGAACTAGCACCTGAATCCATTATCCAAGAAGTAGAAAAATACAGTAGCAGAACAATTTGTTTCCAAAACTAAAATTTTGTACCTGAAGTGCCATGAAGAATTGGACCGTCTCTTGCCCAGTGGCCCAGCTCACCGCATTTGAGACAAGCGTCCTTCTTCTTCTTACTCTTTGGAACCATCGGGGCCTTTCCCTTGCCCTTAAGGTCCTTGACCTGTGGTCCCGTCCGCTTCTTGGTCTTTTCCTTCTTATTATTCTTAGACCTCCGAGGTCCAGAAGAAATCACAAGGGCAGACTCCTTCATACGCGGAGTCTTCATCTGATATTGAGCGGTCACGAGTTTGTTCATCAACCCTGCTAAGTTGCACGCAATCTCATTACAGTCGAAATTCATTACAAACTGTGAGAAGGAATCAGGGAGAGACTGTAGGATAAGGTCAGTCTGCAGAGAAGTATCCATCTTAAAATCAAGAGCCTCCAATCTCTCGATCATAGATATCATTTTGAAGACGTGGTCCCCAACCTTCTCACCTTCCTTCATCCTTGCACCGAACAATTGCTTAGATATCTCATATCTAGCAGTTCGACTGTGCTCACCATAAAGCTCGGTTAAGTGAGATAGAATCAGCAGAAATCATTTTCTCATGATCTCTCTGAAGCTCATTAGACATAGACGCCTTCATATAAGCACGGACTTTTACGTCATCTAATGGATGATTCAATCTTGTTTTTCCCCTTGTTCACTCCCCTCAACCTACGGTTTCTATGGTTCGTGAACAAGTTAAATTTGTACCATCGACACAAATCAGTTTCACAATTAAATCTTATCCGGCAACCGAACAGGTTTCTAGGGATAAAATTTGCTCCAACCGAAGGCATCCAATGCGCTTCCGGTAATTTATCCATCCTCCACGAATGACTACCCTGATAACTCGGAAATATAGCGCATCCGGTTTGGATTTCAATTTTTCGAAAACTCGATGGAGGGAAGGAAAACCTTGAAACCTTATAAACTTAATAATTTGTCGTGGGAGAATTTTCGCGATTGATGTTACACTTTGCACATTAATTCATTTAAGCGCGTTTGTGCATTCATACAATATGAATAAACATTAACAACCTAGTTGCTACCAACATGTAGTTCATGGACCGTTCCTAGTTGCTACAATGTTCAGGAGCATCTTACCAACTGCTACTTTTTCAACTTCAGCAGTCTCGAACGAGCTAAGGTCAGTATCCGTGATTTTTTTGAAGCTCTAGGGATAGCCCGTTTAGTTGAGTGTAAGGAAATCATTTATCCGTCCTGTGTCCGGGAATTCTATGCCAATCTGCATTTGGGTGACGGTGATGGTGGATTTGTTCTCGGTAGTTTGGTGAAAGGAACAGTGGTGAAGATTTCATCGGAAATTCTTCACGAATTATTTGGATTGACGAAGGATGGTTTTGATTGCTGTGGGAAGACAATTGACGAAGAATCACTTGTGTCTGAGAAAGATGTTGCTGATTTTCTATGCTCGAAAACTGTCATCGAGGTTACGGATGACGTTTTCGAAAATAATGATTTTGGAATTCATATTCGCTTGTTGTTGGCTGCACTCACTAAGTGCTTGATGCTGAAGGTGAACACCCAACACAAGTTAGTGGGAGTGGACAAAAATGTGGTGTACCAAGTGTTGAAGGACGACAAGGTGGATTTTACCGGAATTGTGTTGAATTGGATGAAGGCAAAAGGGGACTCATTTCGTTCAAAACACTACATGTCGAGGACGCGGAAGTTAGGGCTGCCTTTTGGTTCTATACTCACCATAATCTTCTGTCACTTCCATGTCGACTTGTCAAGTGAGGCATCCGTTCCGGTGTCTCGAGGACACGAGATTAGCGATCTCACCCTCAAAGCAATGCACTACGTTGAAACATTCAATAGAGGTTGGGTGCTATTTCCGTATCTTCAAGAAGACAATCAAGTGCCAAAAGGGACACGAACACCAACTCCGGCCGAACGTGTGACACATCGAGGACCTCATACGCTTCGGGAGTTGCAAACCGGAAAGTTTGTTCATCACCCGAAGACAAAAGGCAAGCGACCGATGAGAGACGCCATCACGGAAGAAGAAGAGAGTGATCTTATTGCTCGGATGCGGAGCATCGAGACCTCTCAAATGGAAATACGAGAGGATGTTCGGTCTCTTCACTCGGAAGTCGGGTCTCTTCGTTCGGAAGTTGGGGAAGTTCACGGGCTGATCTCTGATTTCATCCGATACACTCATCCGTCGTTCCCATTCCCATCCTCCTCTTCCGATCAATCCCCTTAGAGTCTAGGATTTGATACTTGTTGTAGAAACTTATCTTTCGAATGACTTTTATGTCTCATGCCTTGAATATTTGTAATGCTTGAACCATTTTCTTTAATGAAATTTGCATTTTATCTTCGTTTGGTTTCATGACGTATGGCATTTGTTGATTATGTGATTTAATTTTGGTTCATAGTATTTGCTGGTATTACTTGTTAAAAATGCAACGATTCAGGGGGAGTTCCTTTTTGTTTATGTCAAAAAGGGGGAGAATACTCCAAAAACCGAAACGTACTAATATATCGAACAAGTTACCTTGATTCGAATCTTTTTAAAATGTTTTTGCAGGTATAAATTAAATGTTTTGACATCATCAAAAAGGGGGAGATTGTTGACTCAAAAAGTATTTTGATGATAATTTCATTCAAAACATTTAATAAAATCAATCTCAGCACGTTGTTATATTGAAGGAGCAAAATGGACTTAGCGCACACTACCAGTACAATAGTAGCGCACGCTATCAAGGATTATATACAGCCTAGTCAGTTAGCTGCAGTCCAGTGAAGTTACCTGATGGATAGCGCACGCAAAGGTCATAATATCAGCGCACGCTAAACTGTTAGTTTTAGCACACGCTATCCTATCAATGTAACGCACGCTATCGCATCTTCAGTCAGAGGACAGTAAGGTCTGGAAAGAAAAAGGAGAAAGGACTTGCGCACGCTACGGACGCTCATCTATGTATGCTATCATGAGGACTTAGCGCACGTTACTCTTCATGTCTTGCGCACGCTACCGGATAACATGGTTAGTAGTCCAGTAGCCACTGGACTCAAAATGAAAAGACATTTACGTACGCTACACAGGGTAATGTATGTTACTGAGGAAAGCAAATAGTGCACGCTAAATCAGTCAACAGTTTACCATTGGATTTTCTACCATTGGAAATGCAGGAGTCAAAGAAGATCTGTGAAATCTGGAAAAGCTGAAATTAATTAATACTAGCGCACGCTATGCATGATTGCTAGCGCACGCTAAGTTCAAATTTAGCCGCTGGACAAAGAGACGTTGGGGAGACAAACCAACACTTTCAAAGTCAAGATTGAAGACTTGTTGACCAACCGATAACGTACGCTATGACTACATGACTAGCGCACGCTAGCCATATAATTTTACCGTTGGAACAGTTTTGTAACCGTTCAGATAGGCAAAGTTAGAGACGATTGCGCACACTAGAAGGTATTATTAGCGCACGCTAATAATACAAATTTCAGTATTTGAATAAAGGTTGACACCTATAAATACCCATAGGACTTGGGTATTACATACACAACTACAAGTATACAAGCATACAAGCAATCAAAGCATACTTGTGTTGCGATATTTCGTTAAACGCAAGTGCACGTTATCGTAGACAAGTAATAAAGTGATGAGTGAGTATCGTTCCCACGAGGACTGTATCACTAAGTACCGATTTTTATGTATTCTAATTTTATTTGAACAGTCGGAATTTGGATTGCAATTAATAACTAAATAAAACCAATAAAAGACTAACAGTAAAAACGATCGCTTGAAGAAAGAAAATCAAATGATGAATAAGTCTAGGATTCTGAATCCACCTTGGTTTATTCTAATTTACTCTCGATTATCTGAAGTTAATGATTTCCCCAATTTATTGAAGGCGAAGATTTTTAAAATACTCTACCGCCTCTCCCGAGGTCAATAGATTTTTCTAAAGGCGAATAACGCACTCTATCCCTAGGTGAATTAATTCGACAATAGGCAAAAAGCACAAAATCTCCAAAAGGCCACGTAGTTCCTATGAGTATATTTCTATCTCACAAGATAAAACGGTTCTCACCAATAGTTCCTCACCAACTCTCCTCTCCCGATTCGAGTTGCGTAATTAAAACAATCCAATTATTGGCCAGACAATTGAAAGCATTAAAATCGATTGGGAAAACTCAACAGAAAAGGGAATTATATAGATAATCAAAAGCAAATCCGTCAAAACTTAGGTTTCATCAAAATCCTAGAATAGGGTTTTAGCCTGACATGCTAAAAGATAAAAATACAGAATTAATGAATGAAAGCATGAAAATCAAACGCAGATGAAGAGATCGGATTCCTCCGTTCTTCTGGCTTCCGCCCTCTGCTCTTGATGTCTTCTTCTTATTCCTCTCCTCTGCGATATTCCTCCTCCAAGATTGATTGATCTTCCAAGATGATTAATTATGGCCTTAAACCCTTATTTATAGCTCCCAGCAGCCTCCAAATTGCGTCCGTGTGATTAGGTCGAGAACAGGCTCCAAAACGGCCCAGAAACGCGGCATTTTCTGTCAAAACCGCCCCGTGGGCCGCGGCTCACTTAATATGTGCCGCGGCTCACGGCACTCAACGGGAATCCTGGGCGCAGATTTTTCCTCCTGGGCCGCGGCTCACTTCATCTGTGCCGCGGCTCAGAGTACAGTTTACTCGGTGTCTGCTGGCTACCTTCGTGTGCAGCGGCTCACTTCGTACGTGCCGCGGCCCCCAGGCCAAAAATCGCCGTTTTCGCCCGTTTTGCCTCGTTTTAGCTTCCGGACTCCAATTTCCTGTCAGACATACAAGAATAAGGCATTAAAAGCTCATTTATGCAAGTTTACTCGCCAAAATAATACAAAATAATAATAAATAAACGTATAAAAATACGCCTAACAAATACCCCCAAACTTGAGCCTTTGCTTGTCCTCAAGCAAAAATAATCAATTTCAACAAAAGAATATCGTGAATAATCGTGCAACTCATAGTGCTCAACCTAATCAATACTATCCTGAAAATCTCAAAGAATAATACAAGTATCGTAATAGCGAGCTACATCCAGGACACTGATTCCACAAAGTAACCAACTTCAGTCCTAATCAATCGTTCATGAAGAAAATCCAGCTCAAAGATTAACAAGTGTGAATTTAATCGACCGTCAATATGAAAGGTTAAAATAAACAAGCTAACTACTTGATTCCACAGTCTAGTGGCAAAAATTCCAAGAGTTTCATCAAAAATAACCCTCGAACAGTGTTCCCTTATATATGATCAATAAATTGATTCGAGTTGACCACTAGGTTCGGATCTCGGGATGTTTCATCTGGATAGTCCTAGGGTGGAATTCCATTCTCATGTGTTGGGGAACCGTTTGACGTAAAAGACATTCATGGGGCACATGGATGCTTCTAGTTACTAAGTTCCCCTCCACAGCGGAGAAACAACTCGAATAGCTATTCCCGCATGTCCGATTCAAGGTCGCTGTTTTACGCGAGAGTAAACAACGGGTCACGCGAATACCCCCGGTTACTAGGCTCCCCATCATCGGCACAAGCGAAATCTCTAAACCACTAGTCAAATCAGGGTCGTCGTTTTACGCGAGAGTAAACAACGGGTCACGCGAATACCCCCGGTAACTAGACTTCCCGTCATAGAACAAATAATATCATGACTTTTGGGAAAAACTGTCCGACTCTAAACTCAAATTAGGTGCCAACACGACTTATGTTACTCGACGACTAGCTATTGGGAAAAATGTAACCAAACGTATAGGTGGCGATTTGAAAACACGTATGTCTCCTTTATTATCTGCTAAGATTTCTATAAAAACGAAACAAATTCGAACCTAAATGAAGACTTAACAGAAACAGATATCATTGACTACAACTCGACTAAAACTCAACCATTTCTTCAGAGAGAAATCAGTATTGTAACATCAGTTTCACACAAAAAAGAGTGTGCCTCGGCCATAGTTTTTCCCATTAAGGCTCCTCCAGCGGCCGCATCGACGAGAGTGCGTGTAGAAGCACTCAATCCTTTGTAAAATGTTTGAATTTGTAGCCAGTCCGGAAGGCCGTGGTGTGGGCATCTCCTTAGTAGGTCTTTGTATCGCTCCCAAGCCTCGTGAAGCGACTCCATGTCAAATTGCCCAAAGGTAGTAATTTTGTTCCGTAACCTCGCCGTCTTCAAAGGTGGGAAGAATTTAGCAAGGAAGGCTTGCGCTAATTCTGCCCATGTCGTGATCGAGCCCGGCGGTAAGGAATTCAACCAAAATTTTGCTTTTCCCTCAAAGAGAAAGGGAAAAGCCTTAGACGGATGGCATCATCGGTGACACCGTTGTTCTTGAACGTGTCAAAAATCTCGAGAAACGACGCAATGTGTGTGTTGGGGTCATCGTTCGGCAGACCACAAAACTGGCTCGATTGCACCATCTGAATAATTGCAGGCTTGATTTCGAAATTGTTCGCCTGGATGGTGGGACGCCGAATCCCCGAAAAGTTCGCGTTGATTTGCGGCATAGCATAATCTCGAAGTGCTAGTGCCGGTTGAGCTTGTTGTACAAGATTATCACCTCCGTGATTTTCGGTATTTTCGGCCATGGTGACTATGGTTGGTAACTCTCATTTCTCCTTTTTGTTTCTCCGAAGAGTGCGCTCGAGTTCGGTATCCAAAGGTAGTAGGCCTTCGTTACCGAATTTTCTCATGCACTAACCGAACAATCCTGAAAGGAAAAACAAACAAATAAATAAAATAACATAAAAACAAAAAAAAAATGTTCAAACTAAGACTAGAAATACTGAAATCGATATTAGTAAAAATCAGTCCCCGGCAACGGCGCCAAAAACTTGTTGCGATATTTCGTTAAACGCAAGTGCACGTTATCGTAGACAAGTAATAAAGTGATGAGTGAGTATCGTTCCCACGAGGACTGAATCACTAAGTACCGATTTTTATGTATTCTAATTTTATTTGAACAGTCGGAATTTGGATTGCAATTAATAACTAAATAAAACCAATAAAAGACTAACAGTAAAAACGATCGCTTGAAGAAAGAAAATCAAATGATGAATAAGTCTAGGATTCTGAATCCACCTTGGTTTATCCGAAATTACTCTCGATTATCTGAAGTTAATGATTTCCCCAATTTATTGAAGGCGAAGATTGCTAAAATACTCTACCGCCTCCCCCGAGGTCAATAGATTTTTCTAAAGGCGAATAATGCACTCTATCCCTAGGTGAATTAATTCGACAATAGGCAAAAAGCACAAAATCTCCAAAAGGCCACGTAGTTCCTATGAGTATATTCCTATCTCACAAGATAAAACGGTTCTCACCAATAGTTCCTCACCAACTCTCCTCTCCCGATTCGAGTTGCGTAATTAAAACAATCCAATTATTGGCCAGACAATTGAAAGCATTAAAATCGATTTGGAAAACTCAACAGAAAAGGGAATTATATAGATAATCAAAAGCAAATCTGTCAAAACTTAGGTTTCATCAAAATCCTAGAATAGGGTTTTAGCCTGACATGCTAAAAGATAAAAATACAGAATTAATGAATGAAAGCATGAAAATCAAACGCAGATGAAGAGCTTGGATTCCTCCGTTCTTCTGGCTTCCGCCCTCTGCTCTTGATGTCTTCTGCTTATTCCTCTCCTCTGCGATATTCCTCCTCCAAGATTGATCGATCTTCCAAGATGATTAATTATGGCCTTAAACCCTTATTTATAGCTCCCAGCAGTCTCCAAATCGCGTCTGTGTGATTAGGTCGAGAACAGGCTCCAAAACGGCCCAGAAACGCGGCACTTTCTGTCAAAACCGCCCTGTGGGTCGTGGCTCACTTAATCTGTGTCGCGGCTCATGGCGCTCAGCGGGAAGCCTGGGCGCAGATTTTTCCTCCTGGGCCGCGGCTCAGAGTACAGTTTACTCGGTGTCTGCTGGCTACCTTCGTGTGCCGCGGCTCACTTGGTACGTGCCGCGGCCCCCAGTCCAAAATCGCCGTTTTCGCCCGTTTTGCCCCGTTTTAGCTTCCGGACTCCAATTTCCTGTCAGACATACAAGAATAAGGCATTAAAAGCTCATTTATGCAAGTTTACTCACCAAAATAATACAAAATAATAATAATAAAGCATATAAAAATACGCCTAACAACTTGAGCTCAGTTTTATATCTTTTATTGCATTCTAAGTTGTGAGAAGAAATATACAAAGAGTGATATACCTTGTAATGTTTATTTTACTTTGTACTCTTTCATTTGGTTGTGAGTGTTGCATCACTCATACTTGAGCTTTAGAGAAACGAATCAAGAGTCACTAATCCGGTGTTATTAGGATCTTTGATCCGGCATTGTTAGGATTATACTCCTATATTCATAAGTGAGGATTATCTAGTTCCTATAGAACACTAGATAAACAAAGTTTATTTTGAGAATGGTTGAGCTTGGACCGATAGAAGACAAGCGGTTGTAACGGTTGTGTACTCGGACCGATCGAAGATGAGTCAAGTTTGTGGTTGTTCTTGAGCCAATAGAAAAAGAAGTCGGAGAGAGGACGTAGGCAAGTTGCCGAACCTCTATAAATCTTTGAGTCGTTCATTTTCCGCTCTATTTTCTTTTATTCGCAAGAAAGTTCTATATTCCGCTTTACCACTATTGAACCCCCCTTCTAGTGGTAAATTTATCTCTTCAACCTCCGATGTTCTAGGGCTCCTCGAAGCCTGCATATATTATTTATTGGATCGAGCACTTTGAGAAGTTGTTCGAGATGGTCGATTGTCCTGGAGAGAGAGTTTTTTTGGCGGCTTACTACCTTAGTAAGAGCGCCCATACATCGTGGCTTTATATGAAACCTGCTGATGGCTTGTGCAACTAGGATGAATTCAAAAACTTCATGTTGGATCGTTATTATCCAACTCCACTCAGTGAGGCTAAGCTATCAGAATTGCTGAACCCGGACCCATATGATGATGACGATGACGTGTTATCAATTGCCGAGAAAGTTTCAAGGGCTCCTTCCGTTTGCCTCATCAATTTGGATAGAGGTTGGCAAGATCAAATACTTTCTGAAGAGGTTGAAACCTCGGATGAGGGTGCAGTTACTTAATCATCACTGCACGACTCTACCGAAATTCATTGAGAAAGCCCTTGAGCATGAACTTACTGTTTAGGAGATTTAGAAGAAGCAAACCATCGCCTGCTAATAAGAGGTCAAAGAACCATAACAAGCTGATAGTAATCGGGGAACATTCGAGAAGCCCCAAACTAGACCGAGTTTTTCTGATCGGCTACTTGTGGTGCCTAAACCAACGGGATCTCAATCCCGAGCTGCCAGTTCGACCATTTTGTGCTTTACCTGTAGAGAGTGAGGTCACATCAGTGTAGCACCCCGAGATATTCGGGTAATATTACAGCGTCATGGACTCCTGCCTGGGACCCACTAGGCTAATTTTTTTCACGTGACACATCCCATTTCACCATATCCACTTAGGAAATAATGAATCCAATACAGACAAGGATATTCAAACCAAAACATCCAAGAACACGAGGAATTACAAGAAGGTTATACATCCACCGAAAAAAAAGGACTTTCCTAAAGTACTTGAGTACCATTTATTATTACAAGGATGAAACAAACCAAATAGAATAATGCCCAAAACGAAGGCGACACGACTAGCCACAGTATCACGCCTCGCCATCGTCATTGTACCACCCTGGTGCTTGCTCGTAAGGATCCTTAGAACCTGAAAAACACAAAAGGAGTTTTCCCCACACGAGAGGGGTTAGGGCAAGTATTACAAGTGAAACGTCACATCTTACACATAAAAGCATATGTACCAATTCAAAGCCATGATAATGATTTTCCGGAAAATGCAATTATCCAAACATATCTCAATAATGACAATATATCTTGATTAACCATGGACTCGACAATGCGCAAATCTCTCCTCGACCCCGTCGGGTCATCTCGGAGTGGCTAACCCAAATGTTCACGGAACCGTGATAAGCGGAACCCTTCTCGGCCCCATCTGGCCCTCTCGAAGTGAACGAATATAACTCTCATACTCATATGCATTACTTTCCACATTTAAGAATATAACTTTCACAAGAATCACTTGCCTGGAATGAGAGAAAAGGGTATGAACGACAAAGTACCAAGATTAAAGGATTCGACAACTCCGAACCTAGACAAATTCGGGATCAACCATCAATAATCTATCGATAGGAAAATAAGTTGGAATCCACCAGAATTTACTACCCACGTTACATGTGTTCCGGGAATAAAACTCTTAAATGGTGAATCGCAAGTCAACCAACCCAAACACACAATAATATCGGAAATACACCAATAAAACCGTAGGAAAACATGTATCCAAGGTAGATAATTCATATTCGATATATTCCATCATAACAACAAGCTGAATCGAAGAGATCGGAAGGAAAACCCCCAAATCTCGAAAATCTAGGGTTATACGAAGTTTACCTTGGATTTAGGATGAAGATCCCAAGTAGATGTTGTTAATCTACACCAAAAACTCGAAGAGGATGAAATATCTGAGATTGAAGATGCCAAATCGCCCAAAAATTCGCCTGGAAGTCACCCATGGAGAGAAGGAAGGAGAAAGGGGATGAAATGAACTTCTCTCCCACAAAATCTAAGGGGTGATCTGACGGGGATGAAATGAACTTCTCTCCCACATCGCGGCTAAAATTCGCGAGCAGCTCCCAACTTAGTGCCGCGGCACGGCCAGCATAGGGACTCGGCGCGCAGTACAGCCGCTGCTAGGTTGAGTCTACAAGGTGCGTGCCGCAGCGCGTAACCCCTTGTGCCGCGGCGCACACTGTTCGGGACCAAAAAGTGACGAAAAATGACCAGGGAAGAGAATAAACATAATGGTACTCCAAACTTGGTAATAATAACATGAAATAGAATTGCGGGAACCCCAAAACGGCGGTTCCGAGCAGTGATTACGATAATTGGTTCAAAGTCGCACGATCCAAACAAGAAAGAGTAAATTTAAAATAATATGAACTCCAAGATCAACATCAACTCACTAAATACTTACAACGAGTGTTAAAATACAGGAGCACCAAAACGGAAAAATTTACAGAAAGTACGGGTATTACATCATCCCTCTCTAAAAGAAAGTTTCATCCCGAAACTTAAGAAAGGAATAGCTCTGGGTATCGGGCACGCATGCTCTCTTCGGTTTCTCACGTTGCTTCCTCAACTCCGTGCTTCGACCACTGTACTTTAACCAATGGGATAGTTTTATGCCGGAGTTGCTTTACACGATGCTCCAGGACTTTCACTGGCCTCTCTTCAAATGTGACGTCATCTGCTACCTCGATATCCCCGTATTCAATGATATGGCTTGGGTCTGGGACATACTTTCTCAATTGAGAAACGTGAAATACATTGTGAACGTGGCTAAGGGCTAGAGGTAACGCCAACCGATGGGCCAACTCACCAACTCTGTCGAGAATCTAAAATGGTCCAATATACCTCGGGCTAAGATTGCCCTTCTTCCCGAACCTGTAGACTCCTCTCGTCGGTGATACCTTGAGTAGAACGTGATCTACCACATCAAATTCTAAGGGCCGACTATGAGTGTAAGCGTAAGATTTTTGTCGACACTGAGCAGTCAACAATCTATCTCAGATGATAGAGATCTTCTCTTCGGTTTCCATCAACATATCAGGCTCCATACCGACTAAATCTGAAGCTTCGTCCCAACAAAGTGGGGATCTACACCGCTTGCCATACAATGTCTCAAAAGGTGCCATTTTGATTGATGCATGCCAACTATTATTGTAAGGGAACTCGATCAACGGCAGGTGTATTTCCCAATCGCTACTCCAGTCCAGGGCACACGCCCTTAGCCTATCTTCCAATGTCTGGATCATCCGCTCAGTCTGACCGTCAGACTGTGGATGGAAAGAAGTACTCAACCTCAACTCGGTGCCCAAATCCTGATGGACCGATCTCCAAAAATGCAACACGAAACAACCATCTCGGTCAGAAACAATAGACTTTGGCATACCGTGTAATCTCACAATCTCCGATATAAAAATTCGGGACAATCGCTCTGGTCCCCACGTATCCTTAATGCCAAGAAAATGTGCCGACTTAGTCAATCGGTCAACAATAACCCAAATCATATTCATCGTCGTCTTAGTCCTCGGCATCCCAGTGATTAAGTCCATGTAATATCTTCCCACTTCTATTCGGGAATTGGGAGAGGCTTCAACAGCCCGGCCGGCTGTTGATGTTCAATTTTGACTTGTTGACATGTTAAACACCTTGATACAAACTCGGTGACATCTCTCTTCATGGTATTCCACCAAAAATTTCTCTTAAGATCTTTGTACATCTTACTCGTCTTAGGATGGATCGAGTAAGGTGTAACATGAGCTTCTCGGAGTATTCTATGTCTCATCTCCGAGTCATTCGGAACACAAAGCCTACCTTGAAATCTCAAAATGCCATCCTCGTGGATCATAAAACCAGGGGCTTTCCCTTTTTCCACATCTGCCTTCAGTTGGACAACCATTGGGTCATTCCCCTGTTTCTCCCAGATGTCATCGACCAAGGACGGAATAATCTCAAGAGTACGCATCTGACCCTGAACCCGCTGGATCCATACTTCGACTCCTTGCTCTATCAACTCCCATCTGATCTTCACTTTAGGTGTAAGAACCTCAAGCATATGAAGAGATACCGATTTCTGGCTCAACGCGTCAGCTACAACGTTGGCCTTTCCTAGATGGTAAAAGATCTCCAAGTCGTAATCCTTTATCAACTCCAACCAACGACGTTGTCTCATATTAAGTTCCTTCTGGCTAAAAATGTACTTTGGGCTCTTGTGGTTGGTATAAATTCGACATGAAGAACCGTACAAATAGTGATGTCAGATCTTCAATGCAAACACTACGGCAGCTAACTCCAAATCATGGGTAGGATAATTCAACTCATACGGTTTAAGTTGCCGTGAAGCATAAGCAACAGTCTTATCATGCTGCAAGAGTACGCATCCAAGTCCTTGTCCTGATGTGTCACAATAAACTGAATACCCACCGATTCCCTGGGGCAGGGCTAAAACCGGCGTGGTAGTCAGACGCCTTTTCAGCTCTTCGAAACTCCATTGTCTCTCTTCATTTCATTCGAACTTTTCGGACTTCTGTAGTATATGAGTAAGTGGTCGGGCAAGTTTAGAGAACCCCTCGATGAACCTTCGGTAATACCCAGCCATACCCAAAAAGCTACGAACTTCCTTCACGTTCTTACGCGGTGCCCAATCTAACACTGCCTCAATCTTTTGAGGATCTACTCAGACCCCTTCCACTGAAATCCCATGCCAGAGAAACATGACGTCCTTTAACCAAAATTCACATTTAGAAAACTTTGCAGAGAGGTGCTGAGTCGTCAAAATCTCCAACACTTATCACAAATGCCGAGTGTCTTCCTCATCATCACGAGAATAGACCAAAATATCGTCGATAAAAACGACTACACAATTATCAAGATGCTCAATAAATATCTTATTCATCAATTACATAAATATCGTCGGTGCATTGGTTAATCCAAAAGGCATAACCACAAAATCATAAAGCCCGTACCTCGTATGGAAAGCGGTTTTAGGAATGTCGGATTCCTTTATCCGAAGTTGATAGTACCCAGACCTCAAGTTGATTTTTGAGAACACCACAGCTCCTTGCAATTGATCAAACAAATCATCGATACGTGGTAAAGGGTATTTATTCTTAATGGTCACTTTGTTTAGCTCCCGATAATCGATACACAAACGTAGTGAACCATCTTTCTTTCTTATGAACAAGACCGGCGCACCCCAAGGTGAAGCACTAGGTCTAATATAGCCCTTATCCAACAACTCTCCCAACTGTATTTTCAACTCTTGCATTTATGAAGGTGTTATGCGGTACGGTGCCTTAAAAATTGGGGTTGCACTCGATTCCAATTCAATTGTAAATTCAACCTCCCGATCTGGTGGTAGTCCCGGTAAATCATCTGGGAAAACATCCAAAAATTCATTTACTACAGGAATCGAGGGAAGTTCAACTTTCCCATCCTCGACTTTTGCGGCATAACACCAATACCCAACACAGCCTTCTCTAATAAGTTTTGACGCCTTTAAGGCGCTAATTAAGAATTTTTAACACCCTCTCTTGTATCCCGTAAATGAATGCTCGGTACCGTCTTCGACCAACATCGATATGACCTTCGTGTGATAATTTATTACCGCTTCGTTTCTATCAAGCCAGTCGTCGCCAAGGATTAAGTCTTCAACAACGATATCCACGATGATCAAATTTGAAGGCCACACTTTCTTTGTGATTATCACCGGGCAATCTCTAACTTCCTTATTCCCCATGATTCTATCCCCGCTGGGCAGCTTAACCACAAAGGACTCACAAGGAGACAAACACTCAATATTCAATCGATGCACACAATCTAAAGAGATGGACGAATAAGAAGCACCGGAATCAAAAAGCACTCTAACTGGATGAGACAAAAGATAAACGATACCTGTCGCCACGGTAGCCTCTGGATCTCCATCTCTCCTCATCTCATAGACACGAGGTTGCACCAAACCATCACTGGGGTCTCCCCCTCTAACGGACTGGCCTCGGACTCTGCCCCGACCGTAACTCTGAGATGGCTGACCTACGGATGATTTCTGATTTACACTCGGTTCTCCAGGCGCAGGAACTGACGCTTGAGCCCCAAGTGTATTTTCCTCTTCCATACAATACATAGCTTTGTGGCCTTCCTGGCTGCAATTAAAACACTTCAAAGGAGGTAGACTGCAATCACGATTAAGATGACCTTGTTCCTTTCTATGGTTCTGGGAGAGTCGGACTTGGCAAAATCTTCAGCTCCATTTAGCTGTCTGACGACCACATGAGAGCGTGGCCGTTGTGGTTCATCCTCAGGTAAGAAACCATCGTCAGATTCCACTTCAATGGGTGAAGGTGCAGGGGCAACAGGGGCTGTCTCAGCTTGCGGCTGTTCGGACTGATCGGCGATAGGGGTAACTATTTCTTCATGTTCCGAAATGGGTTCTGTAGACATGGGTACAGGAGGGACTGATTCCTCCTATTGTCTCTCAGCTTCCGCCTTCTCCAGCAGATGGATTGATTCCTCTTGCGGGATGGTGCGGGCTTGGTTGTTGGCGACAGGCCCGGGTGCCTGTTGTGAAACTGTTTATTCCTCCTCGATAGGAGGGACTGACTCCTCGCTGTCTTGAATAGTTTCTTGCTGTTGGGGTGGGGGCTGTTGGCTCGAGGTCCCTTCTCCTGGTTGATGTTTTGTCCTTGAGAATTCCTGTTCTCTTGCTTATTCACGGCTCATCCTCAGACTAGTCTAGAAGGCGTCGTCGGCGTCGTCTGAGTCGTGGTTAGATTTTGGACTGATAGGAATTGTTTCTTCGGACAGAGATTTCCCTTTCTTGAGCATCGGCTTTGTCCATTAAATGGCTCGAAATCAGCTACTTGCAGCAAAGGTTGTCCCATTGGATCAGGACTTCAATATTTTGAGAGTCTGCCACCTCCAGAACAAAACTTTCTTCTTCACTCCAATCGCTCCAATTGTACAAAGTTTCGTACGGAGGATGCTTATATGCTTTCCAATGAACAAAACGATCGTATGCCTGTTCAATTTGCACAGATAACAAAGTTTTGATAATGATGGGGTCCGGAGAGGGGCTACGTACAGCGCATGGGTCCGCTGTAGGCAAGGGTTCCAATACAGGTGTGGGAGCCTGTATCGGAGAGGGATCCCGTACAGAGGTTGGTACCCTGAGGGGAGATGGATCCCTTACGGGTGTGGGTTCCCGTTCAGGAGATGTGGCTATTGGTTCTAAACTGGCATCCGACTCGCCAGATTTTTCCTCCTGGTCCGCGGCTCACTTCATCTGTGCCGCGGCTCAGAGTACAGTTTACTCGGTGTCTGCTGGCTACCTTCGTGTGCAGCGGCTCACTTCGTACGTGCCGCGGCCCCCAGGCCAAAAATCGCCGTTTTCGCCCGTTTTGCCTCGTTTTAGCTTCCGGACTCCAATTTCCTGTCAGACATACAAGAATAAGGCATTAAAAGCTCATTTATGCAAGTTTACTCGCCAAAATAATACAAAATAATAATAAATAAACGTATAAAAATACGCCTAACAAATACCCCCAAACTTGAGCCTTTGCTTGTCCTCAAGCAAAAATAATCAATTTCAACAAAAGAATATCGTGAATAATCGTGCAACTCATAGTGCTCAACCTAATCAATACTATCCTGAAAATCTCAAAGAATAATACAAGTATCTTAATAGCGAGCTACATCCAGGACACTGATTCCACAAAGTAACCAACTTCAGTCCTAATCAATCGTTCATGAAGAAAATCCATCTCAAAGATTAACAAGTGTGAATTTAATCGACCGTCAATATGAAAGGTTAAAATAAACAAGCTAACTCGCCCAGTTCCACAGTCTAGTGGCAAAAATTCCAAGAGTTTCATCAAAAATAACCCTCGGACAGTGTTCCCTTATATATGATCAATAAATTGATTCGAGTTGACCACTAGGTTCGGATCTCGGGATGTTTCATCGGGATAGTCCTAGGGTGGAATTCCATTCTCATGTGTTGGGGAACCATTTGACGTAAAAGACACTCATGGGGCACATTGATGCTTCTAGTTACTAAGTTCCCCTCCACAGCGGAGAAACAACTCGAATAGCTATTCCCGCATGTCCGATTCAAGGTCGCTGTTTTACGCGAGAGTAAACAACGGGTCACGCGAATACCCCCGGTTACTAGGCTCCCCATCATCGGCACAAGCGAAATCTCTAAACCACTAGTCAAATCAGGGTCGTCGTTTTACGCGAGAGTAAACAACGGGTCACGCGAATACCCCCGGTAACTAGACTTCCCGTCATAGAACAAATAATATCACGACTTTTGGGAAAAACTGTCCGACTCTAAACTCAAATTAGGTGCCAACACGACTTATGTTACTCGACGACTAGCTATTGGGAAAAATGTAACCAAACGTATAGGTGGCGATTTGAAAACACGTATGTCTCCTTTATTATCTGCTAAGATTTCTATAAAAACGAAACAAATTCGAACCTAAATGAAGACTTAACAGAAACAGATATCATTGACTACAACTCGACTAAAACTCAACCATTTCTTCAGAGAGAAATCAGTATTGTAACATCAGTTTCACACAAAAAAGAGTGTGCCTCGGCCATAGTTTTTCCCATTAAGGCTCCTCCAGCGGCCGCATCGACGAGAGTGCGTGTAGAAGCACTCAATCCTTTGTAAAATGTTTGAATTTGTAGCCAGTCCGGAAGGCCGTGGTGTGGGCATCTCCTTAGTAGGTCTTTGTATCGCTCCCAAGCCTCGTGAAGCGACTCCATGTCAAATTGCCCAAAGGTAGTAATTTTGTTCCGTAACCTCGCCGTCTTCAAAGGTGGGAAGAATTTAGCAAGGAAGGCTTGCGCTAATTCTGCCCATGTCGTGATCGAGCCCGGTAAGGAATTGACAAAATTTTGCTTTTCCCTCAAAGAGAAAGGGAAAAGCCTTAGACGGATGGCATCATCGGTGACACCGTTGTTCTTGAACGTGTCAAAAATCTCGAGAAACGACGCAATGTGTGTGTTGGGGTCATCGTTCGGCAGACCACAAAACTGGCTCGATTGCACCATCTGAATAATTGCAGGCTTGATTTCGAAATTGTTCGCCTGGATGGTGGGACGCCGAATCCCCGAAAAGTTCGCGTTGATTTGCGGCATAGCATAATCTCGAAGTGCTAGTGCCGGTTGAGCTTGTTGTACAAGATTATCACCTCCGTGATTTTCGGTATTTTCGGCCATGGTGACTATGGTTGGTAACTCTCATTTCTCCTTTTTGTTTCTCCGAAGAGTGCGCTCGAGTTCGGTATCCAAAGGTAGTAGGCCTTCGTTACCGAATTTTCTCATGCACTAACCGAACAATCCTGAAAGGAAAAACAAACAAATAAATAAAATAACATAAAAACAAAAAAAAATGTTCAAACTAAGACTAGAAATACTGAAATCGATATTAGTAAAAATCAGTCCCCGGCAACGGCGCCAAAAACTTGTTGCGATATTTCGTTAAACGCAAGTGCACGTTATCGTAGACAAGTAATAAAGTGATGAGTGAGTATCGTTCCCACGAGGACTGAATCACTAAGTACCGATTTTTATGTATTCTAATTTTATTTGAACAGTCGGAATTTGGATTGCAATTAATAACTAAATAAAACCAATAAAAGACTAACAGTAAAAACGATCGCTTGAAGAAAGAAAATCAAATGATGAATAAGTCTAGGATTCTGAATCCACCTTGGTTTATCCGAAATTACTCTCGATTATCTGAAGTTAATGATTTCCCCAATTTATTGAAGGCGAAGATTGCTAAAATACTCTACCGCCTCCCCCGAGGTCAATAGATTTTTCTAAAGGCGAATAATGCACTCTATCCCTAGGTGAATTAATTCGACAATAGGCAAAAAGCACAAAATCTCCAAAAGGCCACGTAGTTCCTATGAGTATATTCCTATCTCACAAGATAAAACGGTTCTCACCAATAGTTCCTCACCAACTCTCCTCTCCCGATTCGAGTTGCGTAATTAAAACAATCCAATTATTGGCCAGACAATTGAAAGCATTAAAATCGATTTGGAAAACTCAACAGAAAAGGGAATTATATAGATAATCAAAAGCAAATCTGTCAAAACTTAGGTTTCATCAAAATCCTAGAATAGGGTTTTAGCCTGACATGCTAAAAGATAAAAATACAGAATTAATGAATGAAAGCATGAAAATCAAACGCAGATGAAGAGCTTGGATTCCTCCGTTCTTCTGGCTTCCGCCCTCTGCTCTTGATGTCTTCTGCTTATTCCTCTCCTCTGCGATATTCCTCCTCCAAGATTGATCGATCTTCCAAGATGATTAATTATGGCCTTAAACCCTTATTTATAGCTCCCAGCAGTCTCCAAATCGCGTCCGTGTGATTAGGTCGAGAACAGGCTCCAAAACGGCCCAGAAACGCGGCACTTTCTGTCAAAACCGCCCCGTGGGTCGTGGCTCACTTAATCTGTGCCGCGGCTCATGGCGCTCAGCGGGAAGCCTGGGCGCAGATTTTTCCTCCTGGGCCGCGGCTCAGAGTACAGTTTACTCGGTGTCTGCTGGCTACCTTCGTGTGCCGCGGCTCACTTGGTACGTGCCGCGGCCCCCAGTCCAAAATCGCCGTTTTCGCCCGTTTTGCCCCGTTTTAGCTTCCGGACTCCAATTTCCTGTCAGACATACAAGAATAAGGCATTAAAAGCTCATTTATGCAAGTTTACTCACCAAAATAATACAAAATAATAATAATAAAGCATATAAAAATACGCCTAACAACTTGAGCTCAGTTTTATATCTTTTATTGCATTCTAAGTTGTGAGAAGAAATATACAAAGAGTGATATACCTTGTAATGTTTATTTTACTTTGTACTCTTTCATTTGGTTGTGAGTGTTGCATCACTCATACTTGAGCTTTAGAGAAACGAATCAAGAGTCACTAATCCGGTGTTATTAGGATCTTTGATCCGGCATTGTTAGGATTATACTCCTATATTCATAAGTGAGGATTATCTAGTTCCTATAGAACACTAGATAAACAAAGTTTATTTTGAGAATGGTTGAGCTTGGACCGATAGAAGACAAGCGGTTGTAACGGTTGTGTACTCGGACCGATCGAAGATGAGTCAAGTTTGTGGTTGTTCTTGAGCCAATAGAAAAGAAGTCGGAGAGAGGACGTAGGCAAGTTGCCGAACCTCTATAAATCTTTGAGTCGTTCATTTTCCGCTCTATTTTCTTTTATTCGCAAGAAAGTTCTATATTCCGCTTTACCACTATTGAACCCCCCTTCTAGTGGTAAATTTATCTCTTCAACCTCCGATGTTCTAGGGCTCCTCGAAGCCTGCATATATTATTTATTGGATCGAGCACTTTGAGAAGTTGTTCGAGATGGTCGATTGTCCTAGAGAGAGAGTTTTTTTGGCGGCTTACTACCTTAGTAAGAGCGCCCATACATCGTGGCTTTATATGAAACCTGCTGATGGCTTGTGCAACTAGGATGAATTCAAAAACTTCATGTTGGATCGTTATTATCCAACTCCACTCAGTGAGGCTAAGCTATCAGAATTGCTGAACCCGGACCCATATGATGATGACGATGACGTGTTATCAATTGCCGAGAAAGTTTCAAGGGCTCCTTCCGTTTGCCTCATCAATTTGGATAGAGGTTGGCAAGATCAAATACTTTCTGAAGAGGTTGAAACCTCGGATGAGGGTGCAGTTACTTAATCATCACTGCACGACTCTACCGAAATTCATTGAGAAAGCCCTTGAGCATGAACTTACTGTTTAGGAGATTTAGAAGAAGCAAACCATCGCCTGCTAATAAGAGGTCAAAGAACCATAACAAGCTGATAGTAATCGGGGAACATTCGAGAAGCCCCAAACTAGACCGAGTTTTTCTGATCGGCTACTTGTGGTGCCTAAACCAACGGGATCTCAATCCCGAGCTGCCAGTTCGACCATTTTGTGCTTTACCTGTAGAGAGTGAGGTCACATCAGTGTAGCACCCCGAGATATTCAGGTAATATTACAGCGTCATGGACTCCTGCCTGGGACCCACTAGGCTAATTTTTATCACGTGACACATCCCATTTCACCATATCCACTTAGGAAATAATGAATCCAATACAGACAAGGATATTCAAACCAAAACATCCAAGAACACGAGGAATTACAAGAAGGTTATACATCCACCGAAAAAAAAGGACTTTCCTAAAGTACTTGAGTACCATTTATTATTACAAGGATGAAACAAACCAAATAGAATAATGCCCAAAACGAAGGCGACACGACTAGCCACAGTATCACGCCTCGCCATCGTCATTGTACCACCCTGGTGCTTGCTCGTAAGGATCCTTAGAACCTGAAAAACACAAAAGGAGTTTTCCCCACACGAGAGGGGTTAGGGCAAGTATTACAAGTGAAACGTCACATCTTACACATAAAAGCATATGTACCAATTCAAAGCCATGATAATGATTTTCCGGAAAATGCAATTATCCAAACATATCTCAATAATGACAATATCTCTTGATTAACCATGGACTCGACAATGCGCAAATCTCTCCTCGACCCCGTCGGGTCATCTCGGAGTGGCTAACCCAAATGTTCACGGAACCGTGATAAGCGGAACCCTCCTCGGCCCCATCTGGCCCTCTCGAAGTGAACGAATATAACTCTCATACTCATATGCATTACTTTCCACATTTAAGAATATAACTTTCACAAGAATCACTTGCCTGGAATGAGAGAAAAGGGTATGAACGACAAAGTACCAAGATTAAAGGATTCGACAACTCCGAACCTAGACAAATTCGGGATCAACCATCAATAATCTATCGATAGGAAAATAAGTTGGAATCCACCAGAATTTACTACCCACGTTACATGTGTTCCGGGAATAAAACTCTTAAATGGTGAATCGCAAGTCAACCAACCCAAACACACAATAATATCGGAAATACACCAATAAACCCGTAGGAAAACATGTATCCAAGGTAGATAATTCATATTCGATATATTCCATCATAACAACAAGCTGAATCGAAGAGATCGGAAGGAAAACCCCCAAATCTCGAAAATCTAGGGTTATACGAAGTTTACCTTGGATTTAGGATGAAGATCCCAAGTAGATGTTGTTAATCTACACCAAAAACTCGAAGAGGATGAAATATCTGAGATTGAAGATGCCAAATCGCCCAAAAATTCGCCTGGAAGTCACCCATGGAGAGAAGGAAGGAGAAAGGGGATGAAATGAACTTCTCTCCCACAAAATCTAAGGGGTGATCTGACGGGGATGAAATGAACTTCTCTCCCACATCGCGGCTGAAATTCGCGAGCAGCTCCCAACTTAGTGCCGCGGCACGGCCAGCATAGGGCCTCGGCGCGCAGTACAGCCGCTGCTAGGTTGAGTCTACAAGGTGCGTGCCGCAGCGCGTAACCCCTTGTGCCGCGGCGCACACTGTTCGGGACCAAAAAGTGACGAAAAATGACCAGGGAAGAGAATAAACATAATGGTACTCCAAACTTGGTAATAATAACATGAAATAGAATTGCGGGAACCCCAAAACGGCGGTTCCGAGCAGTGATTACGATAATTGGTTCAAAGTCGCACGATCCAAACAAGAAAGAGTAAATTTAAAATAATATGAACTCCAAGATCAACATCAACTCACTAAATACTTACAACGAGTGTTAAAATACAGGAGCACCAAAATGGAAAAATTTACAGAAAGTACGGGTATTACATCCTCCCTATCTAAAAGAAAGTTTCATCCCGAAACTTAAGAAAGGAATAGCTCTGGGTATCGGGCACGCATGCTCTCTTCGGTTTCTCACGTTGCTTCCTCAACTCCGTGCTTCGACCACTGTACTTTAACCAATGGGATAGTTTTATGCCGGAGTTGCTTTACACGATGCTCCAGGACTTTCACTGGCCTCTCTTCAAATGTGACGTCATCTGCTACCTCGATATCCCCGTATTCAATGATATGGCTTGGGTCTGGGACATACTTTCTCAATTGAGAAACGTGAAATACATTGTGAACGTGGCTAAGGGCTAGAGGTAACGCCAACCGATGGGCCAACTCACCAACTCTGTCGAGAATCTAAAATGGTCCAATATACCTCGGGCTAAGATTGCCCTTCTTCCCGAACCTGTAGACTCCTCTCGTCGGTGATACCTTGAGTAGAACGTGATCTACCACATCAAATTCTAAGGGCCGACTATGAGTGTAAGCGTAAGATTTTTGTCGACACTGAGCAGTCAACAATCTATCTCAGATGATAGAGATCTTCTCTTCGGTTTCCATCAACATATCAGGCTCCATACCGACTAAATCTGAAGCTTCGTCCCAACAAAGTGGGGATCTACACCGCTTGCCATACAATGTCTCAAAAGGTGCCATTTTGATTGATGCATGCCAACTATTATTGTAAGGGAACTCGATCAACGGCAGGTGTATTTCCCAATCGCTACTCCAGTCCAGGGCACACGCCCTTAGCCTATCTTCCAATGTCTGGATCATCCGCTCAGTCTGACCGTCAGACTGCGGATGGAAAGAAGTACTCAACCTCAACTCGGTGCCCAAATCCTGATGGACCGATCTCCAAAAATGCGACACGAAACAACCATCTCGGTCAGAAACAATAGACTTTGGCATACCGTGTAATCTCACAATCTCCGATATAAAAATTCGGGACAATCGCTCTGGTCCCCACGTATCCTTAATGCCAAGAAAATGTGCCGACTTAGTCAATCGGTCAACAATAACCCAAATCATATTCATCGCCGTCTTAGTCCTCGGCATCCCAGTGATTAAGTCCATGTAATATCTTCCCACTTCTATTCGGGAATTGGGAGAGGCTTCAACAGCCCGGCCGGCTGTTGATGTTCAATTTTGACTTGTTGACATGTTAAACACCTTGATACAAACTCGGTGACATCTCTCTTCATGGTATTCCACCAAAAATTTCTCTTAAGATCTTTGTACATCTTACTCGTCTTAGGATGGATCGAGTAAGGTGTAACATGAGCTTCTCGGAGTATTCTCTGTCTCATCTCCGAGTCATTCGGAACACAAAGCCTACCTTGAAATCTCAAAATGCCATCCTCGTGGATCATAAAACCAGGGGCTTTCCCTTTTTCCACATCTGCCTTCAGTTGGACAACCATTGGGTCATTCCCCTGTTTCTCCCAGATGTCATCGACCAAGGACGGAATAATCTCAAGAGTACGCATCTGACCCTGAACCCGCTGGATCCATACTTCGACTCCTTGCTCTATCAACTCCCATCTGATCTTCACTTTAGGTGTAAGAACCTCAAGCATCTGAAGAGATACCGATTTCTGGCTCAACGCGTCAGCTACAACGTTGGCCTTTCCTAGATGGTAAAAGATCTCCAAGTCGTAATCCTTTATCAACTCCAACCAACGACGTTGTCTCATATTAAGTTCCTTCTGGCTAAAAATGTACTTTGGGCTCTTGTGGTTGGTATAAATTCGACATGAAGAACCGTACAAATAGTGATGCCAGATCTTCAATGCAAACACTACGGCAGCTAACTCCAAATCATGGGTAGGATAATTCAACTCATACGGTTTAAGTTGCCGTGAAGCATAAGCAATAGTCTTATCATGCTGCAAGAGTACGCATCCAAGTCCTTGTCCTGATGTGTCACAATAAACTGAATACCCACCGATTCCCTGGGGCAGGGCTAAAACCGGCGTGGTAGTCAGACGCCTTTTCAGCTCTTCGAAACTCCATTGTCTCTCTTCATTTCATTCGAACTTTTCGGACTTCTGTAGTATATGAGTAAGTGGTCGGGCAAGTTTAGAGAACCCCTCGATGAACCTTCGGTAATACCCAGCCATACCCAAAAAGCTACGAACTTCCTTCACGTTCTTACGTGGTGCCCAATCTAACACTGCCTCAATCTTTTGAGGATCTACTCAGACCCCTTCCGCTGAAATCCCATGCCAGAGAAACATGACGTCCTTTAACCAAAATTCACATTTAGAAAACTTTGCAGAGAGGTGCTGAGTCGTCAAAATCTTCAACACTTATCACAAATGCCGAGTGTCTTCCTCATCATCACGAGAATAGACCAAAATATCGTCGATAAAAACGACTACACAATTATCAAGATGCTCAATAAATATCTTATTCATCAATTACATAAATATCGTCGGTGCATTGGTTAATCCAAAAGGCATAACCACAAAATCATAAAGCCCGTACCTCGTATGGAAAGCGGTTTTAGGAATGTCGGATTCCTTTATCCGAAGTTGATAGTACCCAGACCTCAAGTTGATTTTTGAGAACACCACAGCTCCCTGCAATTGATCAAACAAATCATCGATACGTGGTAAAGGGTATTTATTCTTAATGGTCACTTTGTTTAGCTCCCGATAATCGATACACAAACGTAGTGAACCATCTTTCTTTCTTATGAACAAGACCGGCGCACCCCAAGGTGAAGCACTAGGTCTAATATAGCCCTTATCCAACAACTCTCCCAACTGTATTTTCAACTCTTGCATTTATGAAGGTGCTATGCGGTACGGTGCCTTAAAAATTGGGGTTGCACTCGATTCCAATTCAATTGTAAATTCAACCTCCCGATCTGGTGGTAGTCCCGGTAAATCATCTGGGAAAACATCCAAAAATTCATTTACTACAGGAATCGAGGGAAGTTCAACTTTCCCATCCTCGACTTTTGCGGCATAACACCAATACCCAACACAGCCTTCTCTAATAAGTTTTGACGCCTTTAAGGCGCTAATTAAGAATTTTTGACACCCTCTCTTGTATCCCGTAAATGAATGATCGGTACCGTCTTCGACCAACATCGATATGACCTTCGTGTGATAATTTATTACCGCTTCGTTTCTATCAAGCCAGTCGTCGCCAAGGATTAAGTCTTCAACAACGATATCCACGATGATCAAATTTGAAGGCCACACTTTCTTGGTGATTATCACCGGGCAATCTCTAACTTCCTTATTCCCCACGATTCTATCCCCGCTGGGCAGCTTAACCACAAAGGACTCACAAGGAGACAAACACTCAATATTCAATCGATGCACACAATCTAAAGAGATGGACGAATAAGAAGCACCGGAATCAAAAAGCACTCTAACTGGATGAGACAAAAGATAAACGATACCTGTCGCCACGGTAGCCTCTGGATCTCCATCTCTCCTCATCTCATAGACACGAGGTTGCACCAAACCATCACTGGGGTCTCCCCCTCTAACGGACTAGCCTCGGACTCTGCCCCGACCGTAACTCTGAGATGGCTGACCTACGGATGATTTCTGATTTACACTCGGTTCTCCAGGCGCAGGAACTGACGCTTGAGCCCCAAGTGTATTTTTCTCTTCCATACAATACATAGCTTTGTGGCCTTCCTGGCTGCAATTAAAACACTTCAAATGAGGTAGACTGCAATCACGATTAAGATGACCTTGTTCCTTTCTACGGTTCTGGGAGAGTCGGACTTGGCAAAATCTTCAGCTCCATTTAGCTGTCTGACGACCACATGAGAGCGTGGCCGTTGTGGTTCATCCTCAGGTAAGAAACCATCGTCAGATTCCACTTCAATGGGTGAAGGTGCAGGGGCAACAGGGGCTGTCTCAGCTTGCGGCTGTTCGGACTGATCGGCGATAGGGGTAACTATTTCTTCATGTTCCGAAATGGGTTCTGTAGACATGGGTACAGGAGGGACTGATTCCTCCTGTTGTCTCTCAGCTTCCGCCTTCTCCAGCAGATGGATTGATTCCTCTTGCGGGATGGTGCGGGCTTGGTTGTTGGCGACAGGCCCGGGTGCCTGTTGTGAAACTGTTTATTCCTCCTCGATAGGAGGGACTGACTCCTCGCTGTCTTGAATAGTTTCTTGCTGTTGGGGTGGGGGTTGTTGGCTCGAGGTCCCTTCTCCTGGTTGATGTTTTGTCCTTGAGAATTCCTGTTCTCTTGCTTATTCACGGCTCATCCTCAGACTAGTCTAGAAGGCGTCGTCGGCGTCGTCTGAGTCGTGGTTAGATTTTGGACTGATAGGAATTGTTTCTTCGGACAGAGATTTCCCTTTCTTCTGAGCATCAGCTTTGTCCATTAAATGGCTCGAAATCAGCTACTTGCAGCAAAGGTTGTCCCATTGGATCAGGACTTCAATATTTTGAGAGTCTGCCACCTCCAGAACAAAACTTTCTTCTTCACTCCAATCGCTCCAATTGTACAAAGTTTCGTACGGAGGATGCTTATATGCTTTCCAATGAACAAAACGATCGTATGCCTGTTCAATTTGCACAGATAACAAAGTTTTGATAATGATGGGGTCCGGAGAGGGGCTACGTACAGCGCATGGGTCCGCTGTAGGCAAGGGTTCCAATACAGGTGTGGGAGCCTGTATCGGAGAGGGATCCCGTACAGGGGTTGGTACCCTGAGGGGAGATGGATCCCTTACAGGTGTGGGTTCCCGTTCAGGAGATGTGGCTATTGGTTCCAAACTGGCATCCGACTCGCCAGAGTCTTTCAAGTTGGCAAATAACTATGCATCCATCATCGCCGCCAATGGCTCGGGATCTAGTGTCTGGACAGTAGCAGTTATTCCGTCCACAGGGGTTGCGGCCTGGGGGATAGATTCAGTGGATTGGGTCTTCGAAGGAGAATCTACTGAGATTGTTGTAATCTATGTAGTCTTAACTTTTGCAATCCTCCTTAGCTTCCTTTTCGTCTTCTCACCAGCTAGGGGAGACTTGCCATGAGATCTCTTCCTTTTCTTTGAAGTATCCTCGCTCCAGGACTTCGGAGTCATGTACCTTGGATCAGCAAAGAGGGGCAGAGTTCGGACAAATGGCTTGTTCGCAATCAGATGTTTCTTGTTAAAGACGGAGGGCCTGGATCCTCCAATATATTTTCGTGAATTAATTTTCTTTGCTTCATTTTCTTGCGGAACACCGCACTTGGTCAGAATATTTTTAAGAATCAAACCAAAAGATTTCTTCTGAGAGGCAGGTGTAGAGACTTCTTCCTGCAACCTTTTAAGAACAATCTAGCACTAGTTGACCTTCTCACAGGACATGATGGCAATCATCATTCGGAATCTCAGATTGGTGCACATCTCGAAGGCACCTGTTCTATTTTCAACCACACGACAATAGAAATTGTGTAAGTAAACAAATGGAAGGCAAAAGCATTTCTTGTGGCATGAAGCATGGACATTCTCGTCTGATGCTGAACCAGTGAATAGTCCCCAATATTTGGTGAGAACTTCTTGAGACCAAAAAGTCTCGAGCTCCTCCATAGATAGGCCATCAGCAGGTAGCCTATACAGGTTTTGCAGCAACTCTTGGTCCACGCGGATCTCCACTCCGTGGACGGTGGCAGAAATATCAGCGATGTTTCCTCCCTGTGCAAGAGAGAAGAAACGAACAGAGGCATTGAGGTAAAATTCCTCAACCATTTTCACATCATAGCGCTCAGGAGTGTGACTTCCAAGGCGATAGAGGCCTTGTTGACAAATCATCGAAACGATGATCTCCATGGATTCTACATCGTCTCCTTCAGCGTGAACACGCTCAACAACCACAGATCTGGCAAAGATCCTTCCGTCAATGATGGTGGCGGTATTCTTGAGAGATGGAGAGAAAGTATGTGATGATGCCATAGTAGGTTCTTGAAGAAAAGTAAGTGAGATTCAAAGAAAATCGCAGTAAGATTTCAGTGAGAAATGTAGGCTGTTTGCTCAAAGACTCGTTTAATTTGCAGAAAGCGTAAAGAGTCAAAAAAAGGCAAAAACAGTCCTTTTATAGTTGGTGATCATGTGTTGGATTTGAGTTTGAGCTTGTATGTTGTGATGCATGCTGGTATTCCATTGATTGTCGTTAACCGTCAAGTCGTACCGTCGGTATCAACATGGGGACTAGCACACGCTAAGCCATTCACATAGCGCACGCAAGCAGTGTGGTGTTAGCGCACGCCACGACCGTAAGGCAGCGCATGCTAACCGACCGAACAGCAAGGACAGAAGGGTCTGGGATTCGGCCAGACTAGTAGGTAGCGCACGCTACGACTAGCGGTAGCGCACGCTAGGTTGCTTAAGTAGCGCACGCCATTCGACCGTAACGTGCGCTACCTATCCGTCCAGAGAAGTCACTGGGGATTATGAACTCCGGAAGGACTGGAAGATAGCGCACGCTACTGCCAGATTTTGCGCGCGCTAGTCGGCACACGTAGCGCATGTCATGCGACCGCCAGTTTGCGTTACCGAGTCAGGCAGATCAATCCAGCAGGTTCTGGACGAGTCGGCTAGCGCACGGTAATGCTCGTCCAGCACGCGCTATCGTGACCAGACTAGGCGGAATCTTCTGGACGTAGTGCTGACAGGTGGCGAGTACCGACCAAGAGTGGCGGGCCCCGACTGAAGGTTCTGGACCAGGCCGCCCGTTAGCGCTGTTAGGAGTATGCCCTCGAATGCCACTCGGAGGATGTTGAGTGAGGGCATTGTACTTGTAATTATGTAAAACATTTATATAAGGCAATGAATGTTTCTTTATTTACTAGTAGTTACTGGCATTCTTAACTCGTAAATATATATATAGAAACTAGTCCGTGTATTTGAGAGCAAAATGTTCCACTCCTTATTGGATAAGGGGTCGGCACTGCAAAGGTTTATAGCTCAAATACTTAATCGTTCGCAAGTCGATGAAACTTGACTGGGCGTTAAGTTTATGTGAAGACTTGTATGACGTGTTTTTTGACATGGAGAGCGCCTGTCGAACACTAATGGTTAGTGGGAGCGCACGTTATAGGTATGCTAATTGGATTAGTATGCTCGAACCGACTCACCCTCGATTCGTCACACGGATTTCACTCCGGGATAGTCAATGACGGAATCGAAAGGTTGTGATAGGTATTCGTGAACCTTCGACTTGAGGATTTAGTAGGGATGTGCTTGTGACGTCAAGATTTTCATTAGAGTAGTTCGACCCTGTAAACCGGAAGGCGGGGGTCAACCTCGATGCATCTTGACGGGCAAGTAGCAGGTCCTACTGAATACCAAGATAGAATTCTTTCTCCCGTGAGTGAGTGGGTTATATGTCCTATGCGATTATTGGCAGATGAGATCTTAAGTCTTTGGCCAAAGCATTGGAGCTAGTTGTATTGGATACACGAGAGCTCGATGATCTCGATTTGCATTAACGCATACATGGCGTCAAGTACAGATAGGGTTTGACTGACTGTGACCCTATAACTTGATCGGGACATTTGAAAGAAGGGTTTATACGTATACTGGTATTCACGACAGAATGGTTCTTGAATGATCCCAATCATTCGTTCTCGATTAAGTGCAGTGTAGGCCGCCAGGCTGGCTAGGTAGTGCTACTACTCTTTGGTTCCTCCCATTGCTGACTGAGACGGACCTACCGAGTCGCGCAATAGGATTGACGACGGATTTAATCAAGCTAATTCTCTCATTATGAATATTAGATATTGGATATCTAAATTTGGGACATTGGATGTTTAAATTGATTTATTGGATAAATTGATTTACGGCCTAATGAAATAAATAAATTACTGGGTGATTAATTTAATTCATGAATATAATTATTTCTTGAAGAAATTAATTATATTATTTTGTATTTGATATGTTTAATTAATTGGATTAATTAATCGATATAAATACATCGAAACGGAATCGGAGTTTATCTGTTTGGACTTTCGGGAGTCCGAAACGAACTAAACCCGTCTGTTTCAACCTCATGGCCACCACCACCACCACCCCTAATATACATGTGTATGTATTGACTTGTCCATATCATGATGTTTGGAATATCATGTGAGGGGACAAGTATCATACACATTATATGGTGGGGTTAGATTCTCATTACATGGGTTGTATCCTTGTGAGTTGATAATGTATAAGAATAGGACTTTGATCTCTCATTCACATTACATTATTCCTTACATGAGTTGTAGTGAGAGAAAGTGAGAAAGGAGTTCTTCTTCATAGTCATCTTCTTCATCAACTTAGTTCTTGATTGTTCTTAGAGAAACATCAAGAAATATTGAGAGAGATATATTATACACTTAGAGTGTAATAATAAAAGGCTTCATCATTTGATTCTAGCTGTAACCTTAGAGGTTAATCGGGTGTTGTCATTCCGGTCGTTTTTCTGGCGCGTGGCAAGTAGAGACGCGGTGCTTTCGGCGTTGGATCGTTCAAGAGCTTGGAGCGGATTGGATTCGTAGAGATCAAGAAAAGCTTGGGGAATATCTCAAGAGAAGGTTACCATTTAATCAACGGACTTCAAGGGTTAGTTTCTTACAACTCTTGTTTTTCGTTTATATAATCGTATATACGTAGCTCGATCGATCCTCGTAGGGATTCGGATTGAATTAATTTTCGTTTTACCGCTTCCGCTGGGCCTTCGTTTTAGGCACCGAATCCCAACAGTGGTATCGGAGCATAGGTCTTGCGAACGTATATACGATATTAGTATTTCGAATGCTCGATTATATGGTGAATGATTTGGAATCATTTTAGTCATAATCGTGGTATATGTTTTTTCGTTCGTTAGTTGTATTTTTCGTAAGTTTATGTCTAAATATAAATCTTCTATTTCTTGGAAATATGATTTATATTGAAGATATGAATGTTGAAAAATATAGATATTGGATATCCGGTCGAAAAACTAGCCCCGAATCGCCGTTGGACGGTCCGGGAGTGGTCCGGAAGAAGGGGGCCGCGACCCAGGGCTCGGGGGCCGCGGCCCAGGGCTGCTGGGCAGTCCACTGGATGTTCTTGGGTAGGGCCACGGACCGAGCTCGGGCAGCCACCTTGCTACTGGCTCGTTTGGGCAGTCCGGCCCTTTTCGGACCGTTTTGGCTTGTTTTCTTCATGTATTCCTAAAAATGGTTTCCCACATTTTAAATTAGATTTAATATGATTAAAATGATTTATGGTATTTCATTTTATAAGGGAAAATTGATTAATTAGAATACTTTTGATCGACCGAATTATTTGAACGTTTTTTCATATTACCGGTTGTGTGAATCGATTGGATCGGTTCGTATTGTTGATTGGATCAATGTATCTCTACGTTTTCCATTTATTTAGTATTTATTGGATGAATGCTTTTGAATGGGGATATAGTTCGTGGACTTAGTTTTTTGAGTCGTACGTTTTGTTCGATTGGGTTGTAAAGGCCGTTTTGAGCCTATTTATTTTACTAGAAATATTTGTATCTAGGATGCAATTTTCAATGTAAAATTTATATGTAATGACGAAGACCGGAGGAAGATCTGTTTCGAGAAGACGAAGATTCAAGACGAAGACTTGTAATTAGATTACGAAGTTTTTGTTTTCTAGGAATGGTTCATGAACCACATGTTGGTAGCAACTAGATTGTGAATGGTTGTTTCATATTCTATGAATGCCACAAACGCGCTTAAATGATTAATGTGCAAAGTGTAACGTTAATCGCGAAAATTATCCCACAACAAATTATTAAGTTTATAAGGTTTCAAGGTTTTCCTTCCCTCCATCGAGTTTTCGGGAAATTGAAATCCAAACCGGATATTCTATGCTTCTGAGTTATCGGGGTAGTCGTTCGGGGAGGACGGATAAATTACCGGGAGCGCATTGGATGCCTTCGGTTGGAGCAAATTTTATCCCTAGAAACCTGATAGGTTGCCAGATAAGATTCAATTGTGGCGGTTGCGTCGATAGTATAAACTTAACATGTTCACGAACCATAAAAACCGTATAGGTTGAGGGGAGTGAACAAGGGGAAAAAGAAGATCGAATCATCCATTAGATGGGTTGGTGTTGGACACCACTTTATGAAAATTAATAGACTAGAAACCTGTTCGGTTGTCCTCTATTAAGATTTATAAAGAACTCGATCACCACTATGAAGTAGAGCGACGATACTTCCGGATTTCACATGGGAGTGTGTTGTTCCGATAAAAATAGTGGGAGCTCGGTAACAAGAATAGAAAAGACCTGAATTCTATACTCAGAACATAATTGAACGAGTCACTAATTAATCTGTTGTACTTAATGCAGATATAACTCTCAATATGACAATGAATCCACTCGCAATTCTACTCGAAAAGAAAACCTTGATGGGACCTAACTTTGTGGATTGGCTCCGCAATCTGATGATTGTCCTCAGTATAGAGGCACTGGGATACGTCTTGGAGATGGACATTCCGGCGCCTCCAGTGCGTACAAGAGCCAATCAGGAAGAGATTGAAAACCACGAAAAGTGGGTTAAGGATGACGTGAAAGTCCGTGCTTATATGATGGTTTCCATGTCTAATGAGCTTCAGGGAGCTCATGAGAAAATGACTTCTGCTAGGCAGATTCTATCTCACTTAACCGAGCTTTATGGTGAGCACAACAGAACTGCTAGATATGAGATATCCAAGCAACCGTTCGGTGCAAGGATGAAGGAAGGTGAGAAGGTTGGGGAACACGTCCTCAAAATGATATCCATGATCGAGAGATTGGAGGCTCTTGATTTTGAAATGGATACTTCTCTCCAAACCGACCTTATCCTTCAGTCTCTCCCTGAATCCTTCTCACAGTTTGTTATGAACTTCAACTGCAATGAGATTGCATGTAACTTAGCTAGGCTAATGAACAAACTGGTGACCGCTCAGTCTCAGATGAAGACTCCGCGGATGAAGGAGTCTGCCCTTGTGATTTCTTCTGGACTTCGGAAGTCTAAAAATAAGAAGAAAAAGACCAAGAAGCAGACTGGACCACAAGTTAAGGACCTTAAAGGAAAGAGAAAGGCCCCGATGGTTCCAAAAGACAAGAAGAAGAAATATGCTTGTCTCAAGTGCGGTGAGCTCGGCCACTGGGCTAGAGACTGTCCGATTCTTCATGGCACTTCAGGTACAGAACTTTTAGTTTTGGAAACAAATTGTTCTGCTACTGTATTTTCTACTTCCTGGATACTCGATTATGGTGCTAGTTCTCATATTTGTACCGTGAATCAGGATCTGGAACAAAGTAGGAAGCTTGGAGCTGGAGAATTTATGATCACAGTCGGAAGCGGGCATAGTGTCGAGGCGACCGACATAGGATCACTTCTTTTGGGTTTAGAATCCAGCTTTGTTTTGACTTTAGAAGATGTACTTGTTTTGCCCAAGGGGCACAAAAACATTGTATCCATTCCGGTCATGGACCGAAAAGGCTTTTCATTTTTCATTGGTGATAGTTCCTGCAAAATTTATTTCAGAAATAAACTAGTGGGTACTGCTACATTGTTAAATGGATTGTATCATCTAAATCTCAGCAACAAAGTAGTTGTGAATACTATGACTAGAAAACGTGGTAGCGATGAAACCAATCAAGTTTTGAAAAGGCATCTTAGACTTGGTCATGTTGGTCAGACCAAGGTTTACAAGATGGAAAAAGATGGACTTATGGGTCCATTTGGATCAGATCTCTTTCCTACTTGTGAATATTGCCTTAAAGGCAAAATGACTAAGTCCCCCTTCACAGGGACTTTTGAAAGAGCCGCTGATAAACTGGGATTAATCCATACCGACGTATGTGGTGTTTTGGAAGCAGCACGTGATGGATATCAATATTTCATTACGTTTACGGATGATCATACTAGGTATGGTTATGTATACTTAATGAAACATAAATCCGGGGCCTTTGAGAAATTCCAGGAATTCAAGGCCCTAGTCGAGAAACAAACTGGTAATCAAATCAAAGCACTTCGGTCGGACCGAGGTGCCGAGTATATGAGTACAGAGTTTGACGAGTTCCTTAAGGAACATGGAATAGTTTCACAACTAACACCTCCAGGTACTCCTCAGTTAAATGGTGTGTCAGAACGAAGGAACCGGACCTTGTTAAACATGGTCCATTCCATGCTGGGCTATACTGACTTACCGATTTACTTGTGGGGGTATGCACTCCTGACTTACGCTTACATCTTGAACAGATGTCCTTCCAAATCCATTCCTAAAACTCCACATGAGATGTGGGAGGATAGGAAACCAAGTCTTAATCATATTAGGATTTGGGGATGTCCCGCCTATGTCAAGAAGACTAAGGTGGAGAAGTTGGAAGCTAGGTCCGCGAAGGGACGTTTCATTGGATTCCCGTCTGGGATGATGGGATATCTATTCTACATGCCCGAAGATCGAAAGATTGTTGTTGCTTTACAAGCACACTTCCTGGAAGATGAGTTCATTCAGGAAGGCGGAGCAGGTAGAAGTATTTCTTTAGAAGAATACAATGAAACTCCTCGGGAGACACCTGTGCAATAAACTGGAACCGAACCTTCTGAAACACAAGTACAACCACCACGTAGGTCTAGTAGGGTGTCTCATTTACCTGAGAGGTATGGGCTTGTGCACTTGGAGGAGCTGGTCTCCATGAGGTTCCAAGTGATAGCCCAGAGACCGACCCAACGACCTATGACCAAGCAATGGTGGATGTACACTTCACGAAATGGCATGAAGCTATAGAAGCTGAGATATACTCGATGCATGTCAATCAGTTCTGGACTCTAGTGGACCGCCCCAAGGGCATAGTGCCTATTGGGAACAAGTGGATCTATAAGAGAAAGACTGATGGTGATGGCAAGGTTGACGCCTATAAGGCCAAGCTTGTGGAAAAGGGATATACCCATAAAGAAGGGATCGATTACCACGATACCTTCTCGCCCATAGCCATGATCAAGTCTATTCGCATGATGCTTGCGATAGCTACCTACCACGATTATGAGATATGGTAAATGGACGTAAAGACGGCTTTCCTTAATGGATTCCTCGAGGAGGAAATCTATATGGAGCAGCCTTAAGGCTTTGTGACCGAAGTCGATATTCAGAAAGTGTGCAAGCTTCAGCATTCCATTTATGGACTGAAGCAAGCGTCGCGTAGTTGGAACCTTCGTTTTGACGAGGCGGTCAAAGAGTTTGACTTTGTGTAAAATGAAGAGGAACCTTGTGTATACATGAGGGTTAGTGGGAGGAAGATCGCATTCTTAGTACTATATGTAGATGACATTCTACTAATAGGAAATGATGTGGGAATGCTCAGTTCTGTGAAAGCTTGGCTTTCGAGTAATTTCTCCATGAAAGACTTGGGAGAAGCAACCTATATTCTTGGTATTCGGATCTACCGGGATAGAGCGAAGAGAACAATAGGTCTTTCCCAAGCCCTCTATATAGATAAAATCTTAAAGCGATTTAAGATGGATGATTCTAAAAGAGGGTTCCTACCGATGCGACATGGAATAAAACTCTCCTTGAAGATGTGTCCTCAAAGTGAGGAACAACGAAAGGAAATGAGTAGTATACTATAAGCTTCGGCCGTGGGTAGCCTTATGTATGCTATGTTATGTACGAGACCTGACATTGCGCATGCTGTAAGCGTGGTGAGTAGGTTTCAGGCAAACCCAGGTTGGGAACATTGGAACTGCCGTAAAGAACGTTCTCAAGTACTTAAGAAGGACTAGAGATATGGTTCTGATGTATGGCGGTGGAGAATTGGATGTGGTGGGATTCACTGATTCGGAATTCTAAGGACTGAAGAACGACTCGATGTCTACTTCTAGCTACACATTTACTCTTAATGGAGGAGCAGTATCTTGGCGTAGCGCCAAGCAAAGCGCGACTGTTGATTCCACCTATCAAGCTGAGTATCAAGCAGCCTCGGAGGCTTCCAAGGAAGGGTTCTAGATTAAGAAGTTTCTGGGAGAAATTCAAGTGATACCATGTGTTGAGCTGCCTGTTCCGCCGTACTGTGACAACGACGGAGCTGTAGCGCAGGCCAAGGAGTCGAGGTTTCACAACAGCACCAAACATATTGAGAGGAAGTATCATCTCGTAAGAGAATTTATTCGCAAGGGATACATTGTGCTACACAGAGTAGACTCAGCCGACAATGTCGCTGATCTACTGACCAAGCCACTTTCGCAGACTAGCTTGGAGCGTCATCTGGAGAACATGGGTATTAGATACCATAGTGTGTGGCATTGAGTGCAAGTGGGAGATTGTTAGGAGTATGCCTTCGAATGCCACTCGGAGGATGTTGAGTTAGGGCATTGTACTTGTAATTATGTAAAACATTTCTATAAGGCAATGAATGTTTCTTTATTTACTGGTAGTTATTGGCATTCTTAACTCATAAATATACATATAGAAACTAGTCCGTGTATTTGAGAGCAAAATGTTCCACTCCTTATTGGATAAGGGGGTCGGCACTGTGTTGTGCGGCGATTAA
Organism: Orobanche coerulescens; assembly: GCA_033398695.1. Lineage (NCBI taxonomy): Eukaryota > Viridiplantae > Streptophyta > Magnoliopsida > Lamiales > Orobanchaceae > Orobanche > Orobanche coerulescens. The sequence continues at coordinate 115,473 of JAWKAU010000105.1, read as the reverse complement.
TACACCTCGAAGGCGATCGGCACAACGATCAGAGAGTCTACCATAGAAGACATACTCTGGGCAAGCACCCAGCAGTCGGTATCCCTGGCGATCGTCTTTTAGTATCTGGTGATCGTCTTTTGGTATCTGGCGATCGTCTTTTGGTATCTGGCGATCGTCTATGATGTCCAACGAGAGTACGTATTAATCCAACATCCGTCAAAGTTGTCGAAGACCGAATCTTGAACGGTGACCCACATACAGATCCGCAAAAGGCGCCGACAGATAAGACCTTTGACCCCAGCCTGTCACCTACCTCACCTACCGACAGGGCCGCCGAAAGGTACAAAGTGGGTCCTCCCCGGAGAGCGACTCAAGACGCGTGTAGGCTTCCCATTGGTTCGCGCAGCTGGCTGCCAGCAGCAGCCTTGGACTTTAATGCAACAGCCCCACGTGACAGGGCGATCGGCCATCTTATTATAATATAGAATACGGCGGTCGCCCGCGATCGCCGGAGGGGACCCAGCAACCTTGTCTCATATAAATAGGAGGCTCACAACAGTGGCTGGGAGGGGACGAGATTATTATCATAATCAAGAGACTATCATCATCGTGAATACAAGTGCAAAACATACAGAGAGAGAATCAAAGACTCATCTGGCAATCACTTACACATTCATAGTGATATTCATACACACTCATAATACTTCCCAAGCAAGAACTCACAGATCTTCATATCTGGTTCTTCCGGCAATCTACACGCTCTACAGCTTAGATAACTAGAAGTCTTACACTCATTGTAATAGATTATAACATTAATATTTGTACTCCACAGTATATTTATTAATAACATCTCGCGAGAACATTCAAGCCCGGGATTAACAACCCCGTCAAACCTTGTGTTATTTATTTTCCCACGGAAGTGTTCTCACATTTGTTTGTTACTCGATCATTCCAGCAATACTATCTCCGGATAATATTTTGGGTAACAACAATTGGCACTAGAGGAAGGGCCCTCTAAACCTTCATTTTTATTCCTACCGTCTCAAAGAACACTCACTGTTCTCTGGTCATATACTTGAAGAAACACTCACTGTTCTTCAAAAAAAAAGCCTTCAGAAGAATGACATCTGCAACAACCTCCAAGAGAGCCACCCTGCGATCTGCCGGAAACCTCATTCCAGCCCGGACCGAATCCCAGCCCACGGCGGAAGGTGACCACGGCGACACAAGGCTCTCACTCCCGCCTCCGAGGGACGGTCCTAGCCTCTCGCTCGATCAGTTCCAGACCGCGGAACAGATTGAGGAGGCTATAGCCATCCTCAGGGAGTGACGGAGGGCATGCGACTCGCCCACCATCACTCCGTCAGCCATCCGCCAAGCAGGCAAGCGGAAACTCAAGGGGATCTATGTTGAGAAATCGACAGAAAGCCACAAGCCGCAGGAGAAGGCTCTCGTCAGGCGGGATGACTCCGTCTTCAGCCGCCTGGGAAGCGATCCCTCATGGCGACCCGGGCACTCAGGCCCCAGCCGGGAGACATCGGTATCCGAATCCTTTACCAGGAGCTCGGCATATCCGACTCCCAGAAGACAGGCCGGTCAGCGAGCCCCCGCTCGCCCAAGAAATGAGCCCGCTGGCAAGGAACTCATCGTCCACCATGGGGCCAAGGGATCTGTGCACGATCGCCTTGGCTCGCGCTCCGGGAGCCAATCAGCGAGCAGTCAGGCGACGGCGATGGCCGCCATGCAGCGCCAGCTCGACGAGATGAAGGCGCTCCTGGAAACTGGGGCAGGCGCCAGGAGATCGATCGCTGGACCAAGTGAACCACTCGCGGTCCAGATCGAGGTCGCCCCAGTACAACCGAAGATCGCTCCCCCACAAACACCTCTGTATGAGGGGAGACCATATCCGGAGACACATTTGAGCAAATTCCGGATCTACATGACCGGATGCGGGGCATCAGATGCGACGAAGTGTCGAATGTTCCCATTAACTCTGGGCGACCTCGCCCACAGGTGGTACATCTCACTGCCACCTTGCTCAATCAACTGCTTTGAGAAGATGGCGAACGACTTCACGTCGTACTTCGCCACTAAAGTCGCTCGCTCGGAAGGCCCCCACTGCATGATGAAAATCAGGCAGGGGAAGGACGAATCAGATGAAGATTACATCGACCGGGTAGATGAGATAGTCCTCACCGGCGAGCCCATCAGCGACGAGCTCGCCCTCTACTCAGTCCTGGGGGGATTCTGCGGCCACTCACCCATGTTCAGGCACCTCACTAAGGACATCCCCCCGACCTACTCGGTCTTCCGCGTCAGAGCCGCCGATTTTCTGGCCAGGCAGTGGATGCTCTCCCTCCGCTTAGTTGAGGGACCCTCCGGAGAAGGGAAGATGCCATCCCATGTCCAGAAGAAGGCGGTCGCCAAGCCCAAAAAGGCGGTTGCAAAGCCGCCTGGTGAGTTCAAAGCCTTCGAGGATGTGGAGGTCCACCTTCTCCACAACCTCAACTTATCTCCGGCCCACATCTTCAACGCGATCAAGGGGCGCGAATGGCTTTCAAAACCAAAGCCAATAAGGGACCACGGTCATCTAGACCGTAGCAAATTCTGTGCCTACCACAAGAGTCCCGGCCAAAACACCAGCCAATGCCGCGACCTCCTCAGACAACTCTGGCGACTGTTTGAGGAAGGCAAATTGGACAACTTGGTCACCAAGCCAGAACCTAGGACAGAGATGACCGGAGGGCGCGAGCACCGACAAAACGAAAGGACCCCTCCCAATCCCGTCGCCAGGATCGAGCATGAGCTGGAGTATTCTGATGAATCGATCCCTCCGATCAACCCGGGCGGTCGGATTAATATGCTTCAAGCAGGAGGTGGAAACCTCGGGGGCCTTTCCCCGGTTTCCACCATGTCAAACAGGAAGCGAAAGGCCGAACTAAGGGCGTTCGCTGGGGTTCATGTCGTGGTACCTCCAGATCCGACCATCTCTAAAGACGCGCTCATCACCTTCTCCAACAAGGACAGGGAGTGAGTACAATGCCCCAAAGAGGATGCATTGGTGATTTCTGCTTGTATCCTTGGGAAGATGGTCGACCGCGGGCTGGTTGACAACGGGAGCTTTTGCAACATCATATTCAAGTCCGCTCTTGACCAGCTCAGCAATCTAACCAAGTTCATCAAGCCGTTGGACACCGTGCTTCAAGGGTTCGGCGACAGCACAGTCCAAGCCTACGGAAGGATCAAGTTCTCTGTCGAGCTAATATGATTTTACGATCCCAAGGTTAGGATTACTAGGAATCTAAATTTTGTAATCATATATAGGCCCAGCATCTATAATGGGTTCCTAGGTCGTCCGTTTCTAGAAACATTTGAGGCGGTCGCCTCGTCTTTCTTTTACTGTATCAAATTCCCCACTGCCGATGGGACGGTCGGTACTGTAAAAGGAGATCAGCTGATGGCAAAGAAATGTTTGAGATACTCCTATGTCGTAACTTCTTTCAATACTTCCCATGCTATGTGTAACATTGAAACGATCGACGATCAATCCATGGAGATCGATGAGCCAAGCACATCGTACCAACTCGATTCAGGGGACGCCATCTCATATCGATTAATGGACAACATCGAGCCAAGGATCGGTTTTGAGCCAAGTATCGACATCGATCCAAGAATCGAGTCCGTAAATCGTTCCAAATGAGAGGTGACCGTCCCCGTTGAAGAGTTGGAAAATATAACGATAGATCCGGTTCGCCCAAAGCAGGAAGTACAGATCGGCGCAAGCATCGATCGCGAATTGAAAGAGGGATTGATCAATTTATTACATAAGAACATCGGAGTCTTTGCCTGGTCGCATCAAGATATGGTTGGCATAAGTCCTGAACATGCTTGCCACTATCTAAAAATCAACCCGGCAAAGAAGCCTGTTCACCAGAAACGTAGGAAATTCGGTCCTGAGAAGTAAGCGGCGCTCGACATAGAGGTCAAAAAGCTACTCAACAACAAACTAATCGGAGTAGCTACAGACGATCCACAGTGGGTCGCCAACGCAGTGCTCGTCAAAAAGCCACAGGCTCCTAGAGGTTGTGCATCGACATCACCGACCTCAACGCGGCATGTCCAAAAGATCACTTTCCGATGCCTCATATTGATCACTTGGTTGATAGTACAGCAGGTTGCGAAATGATGTCGTTCGTGGATGCCTTCGCCGGATACCATCAAATCCCAATGGCGGAGAAAGACATAAAGCACACATCTTTCCACACGGAGAAGGACATATACTTTTGGGTCCGAATACCGTTCGGCTTGAAGAATGCAGGGGCAACCTACCAACGTCTAGTCAACGGAATGTTCGCTAATCATATCGGCAAAACCATGGAGGTCTACATTGACGACATCGTGGTCAAAAGCCTCAAGAAGGAAGACCACCTCAATGACCTCGCCGAGACGTTCGCCATCCTCGAGAAGTTCAACATGAAATTGAACCCCAATAAATGCAACTTCGGGGTGGGCTCCGGAAAATTCCCCGGGCACATCATAAGCCAAAGGGGGATCGAGGCGAACCCCACCAAGATTCAGGCGATCCTCGACATGCAGGAGCCACGGAATGTCAAGCAAGTGCAACGACTCACAGGTTGTTTAGCCGCCCTCAATCGCTTCATATCTCGGCTCGGCGATAAAAGTAAGCCTTTCTTCACGACCATAAAGAACAAGAAGTTCGCATGGACGAAGGAGAGTCAAGTAGTGTTCGCCAAAATCAAGGAATATCTATCTAACCCTCAGATCCTGGCAAAGCCGATCCCCGGTGAGAAATTATTCCTTTACCTAGCGGCCTCAGAGGTCGCACTGAGTGCCGTTTTAGTGCGAGCAGAGGGACAAGTCCACTTGCCGATCTACTACGTTAGTCACGCGCTCCACCATGCAGAGACACGTTATACACCATTGGAGAAGATCGCCTACGCTCTAGTCATGAGTGTTCGCAAGCTAAGGGCCTACTTCTTCGAACATCAAGTGGAGGTTCTGACGACTCTCCCTCTAAGGCAAGTTCTACACCGACCCGACACCAACGGGCAACTCCTCAAGTGGTCACTGGAGATCGCGGTATCACCTACGCTCCCCGCACGGCGATCAAAGGCCAGGCTCTGGCGGACTTCGTGGTGGAATTAACATTCCCTCACAGTCCGTCCCAGGTCGGTCGCCCTGCCTGGAAGCTGTACGTGGATGGTTCAGCGACCAACTCGCGAGCAGGGGCAGGGATTGTCCTCATTAGCCCCGACGGCCAAAGTTTCACAAATGCCATGCGTTTCGGGTTTCATGCGACCAACAATGAAGCCGAATATGAAGCCATATCTTCATGGACTCCCTCTAGGTCGTGAACCAAGTCAAAGGAGAATATGAGGCGCGCGGCGAATAGATGGTCAAATACCAAGAGCTGATCGCTGAAATGTGCACGAAATTTGAGGAAGTGCTAATCGAACAAGTCTCGAGAGAGCACAACTCCCAGGCCGATGCCCTATCCAAGCTAGCGTCGTCAGATGGGGCAGCCGACTTCTCTAATATCCAAATTACAAAATCAGCAAGGCCGGCGATCGACAGAAACCTGGTTACCACAGTCGCCGTTGCTGAGGAGAACTGGATGACTTCATTCATCAAATACTTAAAAGATGGAACAGTCCCTGACGACCGTATCAAAGCTCACCAACTCCAGCTCTGTGCGACCAGATACACCCTATTGGACGACCGGCTTTACAAGCGAGCTTTCAGCCTTCCCCTCCTCAAGTGTATTACACTGGAGGAAGGTCGGCGCGTTTTAGCCGAAATCTATGACGGGATCTGTGGAAACCATGCTGGACGAGCTCTCATCCATAAAACAACCAGGCAAGGTTTTTTCTGGCCGTCACTTCAGAAGGATGCGATCGCCTATGCCAGATCGTGTCATAGATGTCAAGTAATCGGACTAAACATAAAACTTTCCCCCGAGCAACTCACTTCAATGTACAGCCCTTGGCCTTTCGCCCAATGGGGCATCGACCTTATAGGTCCCTTGCCGACGGCGCCAGGGGGCTGTAAGTTTGCCATCGTAGGGGTCGACTATTTCACCAAATGGGCTGAGGCCGAACCACTAAACAAGATCGGCCAAGAGCAAGTAATCAAGTTCATCTGGAAAAACATCATATGCCGATTCGATCTACCCCAGGCCATCATCTCCGACAACGGAAAGCAGTTTAACGGCTTAGAAGTCATGCAATTCTGCGAGGGGAGTCAAGAGATTGTTCTCAGCCCCCTACCACCCTCAGACGAACGGGCAGGTAGAAGTCGTGAACAAAATCCTCAAACACACAATTAAAGCGCGACTCGAGTCCAGGCAAGGACGATGGGCGAACGAACTCCCAGACGTTTTGTGGTCTTATCGAACGACGACCCGTAATTCAACCGGCAAAACCCCATTCGCTCTCGCCTTCGGAACAGAAGCAGTGATCCCCTCGGAGATCGCCGTCCTCAGCCATCGAACCGAACAAGAGATGACGACCGACAATGATGTGGCCCGACGGATCGACCTCGACATGCTCGAAGAACGACGATTGACCTCAGAAATGAAGAACACAATCCATAAAAGGAGATCCGAGAAGTTCTTCAATTCGAAGGTCAAGGAGAGAAGGTTTCAAGTGGGCGATCTCGTCCTCAAAAAGATCCAGACCCACACAGGTGTTTTTGGCCCGAACTGGGAAGGCCCCTTTCAGGATATCTAAATGGCTAATTAAGGGAGCCTACGAACTTGAACACCCTGACAGTACTCCGGATCAATATCCCTGGAACGCCGTACACCTGAAGAAGTACTACCAGTGAAAATTTTGTATTCAGTTTCAACTACCCAGTGTACAAAGAATATAATGAGATTTCTTCCTATTCCATCTATTCCAACGATCGCCCCACCAGGCATATCGTATACCGTCAAGGATCGTCGTTCGAACGTGGCGATTCGAGATAGAAACAATGCAGCCATGGTCCTAGAAGTCGATGGAACCGACAAATCGCCCATGCAAGGTTTCTTTGGGCTAAGATCGCCCGCCCTTCGTTTAAATACAAGGCTGGCGTAGCCGAAGTACCCTCCAAACTAATCTGCGGACACGTCCGCACGCCCTCAAGGTACATCATCTAACATGATGTACCTGGACAAGGCGGCGCGTCCCTACCCCTTCACAACGTATACCGTCGAGGGTCGCCATCTAACATGCCGACCCGAGGTAGAAAAGTGCTAACAAAGCCGCGGACGTGGAGTCGAATAAACCGATGACGCCCCGTGCAAGGACTCCTCCAGACCAAGACCGCCCACCTTTTGTTTAAACACAAAGCGGGCGCAGCCTAACGGAGAACCCTCACAATAAAGTGAGTCGCGGGAATATCCCTCGCACACAAAGACACGGTTGTGGAGGTCGGTCCATCGAACTCCGCGACCGTGCACGGTTCCTCACAATCGGCAAAACTGAAGATAGCTCACCAGACATACTATTTTTGTTCCCTTACTTACAATAAGTAAACAAAAACAAGGGGCAAAGGAGGCGAGCTAATCCTAAATGCGATCGGAAAGAAGGAACCATACTCGATCGGCTTCGTTCAAACACACACAGGACGATCGGAATTGTTCAACAATATTTACAAGTAAGAATTTCCAAAACATGTCGATACATTCAAACATTCAAACAATCGGTCGGATGAACAAGACATCGGAATCAATCATACACATACTTGAAAAAATTCGCATGCAAACATTCAAAGGCGATCGTACATGTAAAGACACAGATACAAAAAGGGAGTATTTTATTCATGACAAGAAGTTCGTACAATACGAAGCCCGAAGGCAATACAAAGAAAGAGCAAAAATTACAAGTGAAAGAAAACAAAGAAGTCACTCAGGGTCCCTCCGACTGGTCTTCGCCCCCAGGAGGTGGATCCGCATGCGCTCCCCCTTCGGCCTCAGGGTGAATGAGTTTATCCAGAAAAGGATACCAACTCAGGTCGATCCACAAGTCGACGAGGTCAAGGATCGGCAGGGAAAACTCCGGATGCAAAGGGTGCTCGAGTGCATAGGCCGTAAAGCTCTCCATCAAAGGACCGGTCTCGATCCCTACCTTTTTGGCGGCTCGGGGAGCGTCGGTGTAGGCCACATAATAGGCGAACTCTCCGACGAGTGCCACATTGAGGTAGGGATCGGTCTCGATCGCCTTTAGCTGCCCTCTCAGCTCAGTGGTCGTCTTCTCAGCTTCTGCCAGTTCGACCACCTTAGCGGCCGTTTCCCCCTTAGCCTTCTCCAGCTCTCCCTTCGCCGCCTCCAGCTCGCAGTTGAGCCGGTCCACCATCGCCTTCAGCCCGGCCGCCTCCTCCTGCGAGGAGACGTGCATCCGGCGAGCCTCCTTCTCCTGGTCGCGGAACCGATCGCCCACTTCCTTGGAGCGGCTCAGCTCTTGCTTCATCCGATCGGTTTCCTGTTTAGCTCGTTTGGTCGTCTCTATGTACTCCTTCTCCATAGCCTGGATCCGGTTAGCAAATTCAACGTTTTTGTTCCGGGCGGCCTCGAGTTCGCTATGGAGACGAGCATTAGAGGGTTGCCCCTCCTAATCCCTTGCAGCTTGGACGGCCATCGTCGCCGTCTGGAGAGCCAGGGCAAGGGTCGCCTGCATGGCATCTCCAGATCGCCGACGAGCGATCGCATCGAGATCAGTCGTCCAAGCCTTGGGCAGAGAGGTGATGGCCTTCTAGACGTAAGTAGGGACGTCGAGGAACTTCTGCGGAGACTTACTTGCCAGGAAATCCAGCACCATCGGCGAGACGTCCGGATCAGCAAGACGGACCCTGCAACACAAACAAAAGAGACAAAGGAGTTGGAAGATACCTAACTAAATTTTCCAACTCGGAAAGATCAACCCGATCTTACCTGTTGACCAGTTCGGGATCGCGGCCAAAATATGGCTTGCCCCGAGAAGTTTCAGCTTCGGCGATTGCCACTTTTTTCAAGAAGCCGGCCGATGACCTGGAGCCGGACGCCGAGGGCCTGGAGCCAGATCCCTCCACCATCGGAACAGCGGAGATAGGAGCCACGACAACCGGCGGCTCCAAAATAGACATGTCCGCCTCAGTAGTCGGCGGGGATTCCTCCGGCCTCCGCCTCTTGCGGTTGCGCTGGAGTTGCTCCTCTTCCTGAATTTCTGGATCGGCGACCGGCACCACAGCGGGCCTCACCGTAGGGATAGGGCGAGACGTCGACGCAGGAACGCGACCCGTCTTCTTACCCAGGTGAAGACGACCGATGAGACCAGGGTTAGACATGGCAATCTCCTGCGGTGGCTCGGCGAAGCGGGGAAAATGAATCTCTGCCAAAATAACTAATTCAGACAAGTTAAACACCTCTGTCTATCAGACGATCATCAAGCAAGGAAGAAGTATAATTTATACCTGGAACTTTCAGATGACGAGGGAAGCGGAACAATCGTGCCCCCAACCGATGAAGTTCGTGACCGAGTGAGCGAACGTCTATGTAAGAGTCCGGCAAAGCGCGAATTCGCTCCTAGACGATCAAGAAATCAAAGGGAAGATCGCCGATCGCTGGAACAAGGGGTCCTGCAAAAAGAAAACGAAATTAGATCAGTCCAGTACATGTCCGATCAAAGGGAGAGTTAAAACCCTTACTCGGATTCCTCTCCCGAAAATTGGTGGGAATCTCCAACTCTTCCTCCGGCCTATCACTTGATGCCGATCGCCACGCTCCGCCGACCCAGAACCATTTTGCCAGGTCGCCCCGGGTCTTGTTCAGCACACCGAGGACCACTCTTCCCATTCGACCTTAAATGTGATTACCGCCGATCGACCCTTTCTGCGTAGCCAGTTTGAAGAGATAGTTCATCTCCATCGTAGAAAGGAGACGGAACAACCGATGACCGCCGAAAAGTGTCAGAGTACAGATGATCTGTAGCCAGGCGTTCGGCGTCAGTTCGATCGGTGCCAAATTCCAGGCATTCAACAAAAAGGATACAGCGAACGGCAAGGGGAACCACAGGCCGGCCTCCAAAATCATCTCATTCACGGCAACCAGACCCTCGGGGGGTTGATCGGCACGCTCGTTTTCCGAAGGCACGTACAATGAAACATCAGAAGGAATGTGATATTTCGCCCTCCAGCGTCTCAAGTCCTTCCGGGTCGCCGAACTCCGGATCTGACCAAGAGTCCACCGAGATGGGTCGGCGGCCCGAAACACCGTCCGCGTCACATGTTCGTAGGGATGAGCAGCGGAGTAAGCTTCGAAATCAAATTCAAGATAGGGTCCGGTGATCCCCTCCATAAGCTTGGCGAAAGTCATGTAGGCGGGACCAAACACGCTATCCCGTTCCCAGGACAGCCGCACCAGTTCATCTTCATCCACCGGCGAGCCCTCCTGCTCCGCCGCCGCCTCCGTTCTCGCCACATCGGCCTTGTTGAAGAGCTCCTCGAGTTCCGCAGGCGCAATCCCCGCACGAATGGCCTCAACGGCCGTTTCTATGTGAAGTCCCACGGGAATCTCCTCCCGGTCAGGCGAAGCCGCGGCAACGGAGGTGCTTCCGGTCTCGAAGGTCTTAGATCCTCCAGACATATTATAAAAAGTAAAGGGAGAAAGAAGATTGGTTTTCTTACCTAACAAAAGAGGACGATCAGCACAAGGAGCTTCGGGAATTTCTGCAGAGTCTCAGCAAGAAGGCAAGGGTGCGTGAAGAGTAGAAATGAAGTAGCCCTAGCCCCTTTTATAGGCGGGAGCAGGGGTCTCCACGCAAATAGGCAAAATTCCGAGGGCTGGAGTGCAACCGTCGGGGGGACACATTAAATGCAGCCCTCGAATCCCGTGTACGCGTCTTTTCGAGGGCACGCCAGGCGACAAGTAAGACAAACCGTCGGACTCCCCCAATAGTGACGCGACGCGTGTCCTTGCAACGTTTCAAGAGCCGGCCTTCATTTCACGTTGCTCCCAGCGCAAAAGGAGATCGTCCAAATTTGAAATCAGATCATCTGATCGTCTAAACATTGGCGATCGCCAACAGTGCCACCTCACCCCGAGTTTTCAACATCGAAGCGAGCTGGTGGGCAATTGTTGTGCGGCGATTAATACGCCTCGAAGGCGATCGGCACAACGATCAGAGAGTCAACCATAAAATACATACTCTGGGCAAGCACCCAGCAGTCGGTATCCTCGGCGATCGTCTTTTAGTATCTGGCGATCGTATTTCGGTATCTGGGATTCGTCTTTTGGTATCTGGCGATCGTCTATGATGTCCAACCAGAGGCGATCGTCTCGAGCCACGTATTAATCCAACATCCGTCAAAGTTGTCGAAGACCGAATCTTGAACGGTGACCCACATGTAGATCCGCAAAAGGCGCCAACAAATAAGACCTTTGACCCCAGCATGTCACCTACCTCACCTACCGACAGGGCCGCCGAAAGGTACAAAGTGGGTCCTCCCCCGGAGAGCGACTCAAGACGCGTGCAGGCTTTCCATTGGCTCGCGCAGCTGGCTGCCAGCTGCAGCCTCGGACTTTAAGGCAACAGCCCCACGTGACAGGGCGATCGGCCATCTTATTATAATATAGAATACAGCGGTCGCCCGCGATCGCCGGAGGGGACCCAACAACCTTGTCTCCTATAAATAGGAGGCTCACAACAGTGGCTGGGAGGGGACGAGATTATTATCATAATCAAGAGACTATCATCATCGTGAATACAAGTGCAAAACATACAGAGAGAGAATCAAAGACTCATCTGGCAATCACTTACACATTCATAGTGATATTCATACACACTCATAATACTTCCCAAGCAAGAACTCACAGATCTTCATATCTGGTTCTTCCGGCAATCTATACGCTCTACAGCTTAGATAACTAGAAGTCTTACAATCATTGTAATAGATTCTAACATTAATATTTGTACTCCACAGTATATTTATTAATAACATCTCGCGAGAGCATTCAAGCCCGGCATTAACAACCCCGGCAAACCTTGTGTTATTTATTTTCCCGCGGAAGTGTTCTCGCATTTGTTTGTTACTCGATCATTCCAGCAATACTATCTCCGGATAATATTTTGGGTAACAACACACTGGAAAGGTTTATAGCTCAAATACTTAATCGTTCGCAAGTCGATGAAACTTGACTGGGCGTTAAGTTTATGTGAAGACTTGTATGACGTGTTCTTTGACATGGAGAGTGCTTGTCGAACACTAATGGTTAGTGGGAGCGCACGTTATAGGTATGCTAATTGGATTAGTATACTCAAACCGACTCACCCTCGATTCGTCACACGGATTTCACTCCGGGACAGTCAATGACGGAATCAAAAGGTTGTGATAGGTATTCGTGAACCTTCGACTTGAGGATTTAGTAGGGATGTGCTTGTGACGTCAAGATTTTCATTAGAGTAGTTCGACCCTGTAAACCGGAAGGCGGGTGTCAACCTCGAAGTGCATCTTGACGGGCAAGTAGCAGGTCCTACTGAATACCAAGATAGAATTCTTTATCCCGTTAGTGAGCGGGTTATATGTCCTATGCGGTTATTGGCAGATGAGATCGTAAGTCTTTGGCCAAAGCATTGGAGCTAGTTGTATTGGATATATGAGAGCTCGATGATCTCGATTTGCATTAACGCATGCATGCCATCAATTACAGATAGGGTTTGACTGACTGTGACCCTATAACTTGATCGGGACATTTGAAAGAAGGGTTTATACGTATACTGGTATTCACGACAGAATGGTTCTTGAATGATCCCAATCATTCGTTCTCGATTAAGTGCAGTGTAGGCCGCCAGGCAGGCTAGGTGGTGCTACTACTCTTTGGTTCCTCCCATTGCTGACTGAGACGGACCTACCGAGTCGCGCAATAGGATTGACGACGGAATGAATCAAGCTAATTCTCTCATTATGAATATTAGATAGTGGATATCTAAATTTGGGACATTGGATGTTTAAATTGATTTATTGGATAAATTGATTTACGGCCTAATGAAATAAATAAATTACTGGGTGATTAATTTAATTCATGAATATAATTATTTCTTGGAGAAATTAATTATATTATTTTGTATTTGATATGTTTAATTAATTGGATTAATTAATCGATATAAATACATGGAAACGGAATCGGAGTTTATCAGTTTGGACTTTCGGGAGTCCGAAACGAACTAAACTCGTCCGTTTCAACCTCATGCCCCCCCCCCCCCCCCACTAATATACATGTGTATTTATTGACTTGTCCATATCATGATCTTTGGAATATCATGTGAGGGGACAAGTATCATACACATTATATGGTGGGATTAGATTCTCATTACATGGGTTGTATTCTTGTGAGTTGATAATGCAAAAGAAGAGGACTTTGATCTCTCATTCACATTACATTATTCCTTACATGAGTTGTAGTGAGAGAAAGTGAGAAAGGAGTTCTTCTTCATACTCATCTTCTTCATCAACTTAGTTCTTAATTGTTCTTATAGAAACATCAAGAAATATTGAGAGATATATATTATACACTTAGAGTGTAATAATAAAAGGCTTCATCATTTGATTCTAGCCGTAGCCTTAGAGGTTAATCGGGTGTTACATTCCGGTCATTTTTTTGGCGCGTGGCAAGTAGAGACGCGGTGCTTTCGGCGTTGGATCGTTCAAGAGCTTGGAGCAGATTGGATTCGTAGAGATCAAGCAAAGCTTGGGGAATAGCTCAAGAGAAGGTTACCATTTAATCAACGGACTTCAAGGGTTAGTTTCTTACAACTCTTGTTTTTTGTTTATATATTCGTATATACGTAGCTCGATCGATCCTCGTAGGGATTTGGATCGAATTAATTTTCGTTTTACCGCTTCTGCTGGGCCTTCGTTTTAGGTACCGAATCCCAACAAGCGCACGCTAACCCTAAAGTGTAGCACGCGCTAATGCCGGCCAATTATAAATATTAGGGCAGCAGTCCATTTCGGCATTTTTTCATTTCTTTCTTCTTCCTCCGGCTGTGGGCGATCTTATGACATAGGAAGAGGCGATTTTGGCTGAACATCAATTGATACCATCATCTTCCAACCTTTTATGCAAAGTTATCATTATTTAAGCATCTCTTATCATCCAAATCAAGGTATGGTTCTCAAGAACCCTAGTTTTATGAATTTTGGGGAATTTTGGGGATTTGTGAAGATCTAATCGGATCAACCCGAATAAGCTTAGATCATTATTGGATTTTGGTTCCGTGCTAGAGATCCTTCGGTATTATTTAATTTTTACGGGATGCTTATGAGGATACCTTTGTTAATCAATTATATTGAATTATAACCCCCAAGATGTTTGAATAATTTCCCCAACGGGTAGAACTAGGGAGTTGTAAGCATTTTCGTAGTATTGAAATTGATTGTATTTCATTATAACTTAGGAACTGACATTTAAAGGGAGTTGAATCAAAACCCTTCCTTTCGTCTATTCCATCGCATCAAGTTATCCGAGGCAAGTACATGAGTTACATTTGGTTGCGTATGTTACGTATTCCGCATGTATGTTGCTTGCGAACTACGCTTTTGAATGATGTGTTGTTTTTTCACCTGGGGATGGCGTGAAGAGGCCTCTGGGGACCGATACTAAGGGGTACGGTCATGGAATACGTGCGTGCGTTGTTTTTCTTCCACCTGGGGAGGGCCTGACGAGGACTTTAGGGTCCGGTACTAAGGGGTACGGTCGCGGAAGTGGTTTCCCACCTGGGGAAAGCTCGACGGGGCCTCTAGGGGGTCTGTACTAAGGGGTACGACTGAGGGTTACCAGTGATGTCATCATAGTGATGTGATATGATGTGTTATGATGGGTTTGGAAATGATAAATGATTTGTTACAATGAGATATTCCGGAATATAATCTTCTTATAATGTTTTCAGACTATGACAGAAGTGTTGGACTATGTTTATATGTAACACTATGTAACTATGTACTTGTACTAGCATTTCGTATTCTAATCCCTCGTTGGGGTGAAATGTTTTTACATTTCATGTTCTGGACGTTTCGAGGAGGAGGCACGGGAAGCGCATGGAGAGGATGAGCAAGCATAATGAGGCTCGAGTCTTAAAAGCTATTTTGGTTTTCCTGGTTGTCTAAGTCAAGAGACTTATGTTGCTTTATCTTGTTATGGTTAAGTCCCCTGTGTGGGCAACAAAACGATATTGTGTTTTAAATTCTGTGGGACCTGGCCAGTTAATGTATTATTGTGTGTTGTGACATGGTTTTGTGTTTGTTTTTAGAATGGTTTCGTCTGGTAGGGCCTTGTTGAAGGTCCTACGGCATGTAATGATCCTCGAGTGAATTGGGGTGTTAGAGATTTGGTATAGGAGCCACTCTGCCGTGTAGTGCGAGTGTGCCGACGAGGACATCGGGCCCCTTGAGAGGGGGTGGATTGTGATATCCCACATCGACTAGCGGAGAGGGGGTGATGTGCCTTATATGTGCATGCCCGCCTCCAAATAGCATGAGGCCTTTTGGGAGCCCAGTGGCTTCGGGGAGATGGAAACTTTGAAGTTAAGTGTGCTTGGGCGAGAGTAGTACCAGGATGGTGACCTCCTGGGAAGCTGCTCGCGGGCTCCCAGAAACAAAACCGTGAGGGCCAGCTCAGAGGAGAGTTCCCAGAGCGGACAATATTATGCTACGGTGGAGCGGTCTTGGGATGTGACAGAATACTTCAACTATAAATACATACAAAATAATATATTTTAAAAATAACTACTTATTTTGTTGTTCGATATAATAAACATATAACGGGACCAATTGTGAATAAATACAAAATAATAAATATTAAAAATAGAACTACTTATTCTTGCTCGATATAATAACACACAATGAAGTACTTCAATTGAAAATAAATACAAAATAATAATTATTAAAAGTACAACTACTTATTCTGGTGTTCGGTATAATAAAAACATAATTGAAGTACTACTGCTGTAAATAAGTACAAAATACTCCCTCCATCCTATTTGTATTGACCCATCAAATTGGGCACACAAATTAAGAAAGTGCTTTATTGAGAAGATAAAATAACAAGGCCTCACTTGTTTGTGTGTTGATTAATTACCATTTTAGGAATAAACCAATACAATGTGGACAACCCAAAATAGAAAATAGGCTAATGCAAATGGTATGGAGGGAGTATTAAATATTAAAAATACAACTACTAATTCTGATGTTCGGTATAAGAAACACACAATGGAAATATTTCAACTGTAAATAAATATAATTACTTCTATGTTGGGTGCTCATTTAGGTTGAAACGATGCTTGGTTGGACATTTTGGAGCAGTGTGGTCATCAGAGTTACATATACTCCACTTTTTTAGGCACGTCTCTTTTTTTGCATTGTCAGATCCCTAAAGAGTTTGGGAGTAACTGCAGTTCAAGTCTTTTTATTGTGCGTTGTACCTCCACATCTAAGGTATATCTGAACTTTACGAGTATGAATCGATGACTCAACCCCTGACGTATATCTCCTTTCTTTTGGTCGCTTTACCTGTCTGGGATTGTCTGGTGGCTCACACACTTTCACCTTGATATTATGATGAATGAACCATTCACTGGGGCAATATACTGGAATCATAGACCCTCTCGACATTTTACAAAGTGTTGACAGTTTGTAGTAATCATGCATATACAGATGTTGGTCGTGATTGAGATACTTTATAGCTGCAGCTGCATGCTTGCACGAGGTTATATCATGCTAGAACTTCATACAACTGCATTTTTGCTCTCTTAGATCCACAACAAAATATTTCCATTTATAGATCACCTTGAACAACCCATCCCTAAAGAAACATTCATGTTAGATCCATCTTCAACCGCCTTCATCAATGTCTCTTAAGCATGATTAGTTAAAGGTCCAGGACACTTGTTTGTATTTTTGTGTCGCTCAGATGTCCAGTCTTCTATCACAGATCGAGAAACCTCGAGAAGTGAGTAAATGGGCAGCCTTTTAGTCCGCAAAAGACGGTTGTTCATGCTTTTCCACAGCATTTGAGTTCATACCCTCGAATTTCCGGACTGAACACTTCACACGAACCCATCTATTCTCATCAACAACTTCTTCCAGGTGTGCAGCTGCAGCTGGGCACGCCATTTCTAAACTTTTAATATGCCTATTATAGTCCTCAATACGATAGTTTTAAGCTGCAGCAATGAAAATTGCCATCACATATTGACCACACTTAGCCAAATTTTTTTAAATATGGTAACAAAATAACCCGTGATGCGCAAGTGGGAATACCTCTTCTATAGCATTTGCTTTTGTGTCCATCTGAAACAATTAAGAGGTCTCTTGGACAACTGCTTTCAATTTGTAGATGAAAAACTTCCACGACTCATCGCACTTGACATTGCCAATTCAGAAAGCAAGTGGAAATATTTGATTGTTACCATCTTTTGTAACAGCAACAAAAATTACTCCCGATACTTACCCTTTATGTGTGTCCCATCAACAATAATAATTAGTCTAGTGTAATAAATCCAGATACTGAAGCCCCCCAAAGCTTAAAACATATATTTGAATTTTCCAGTATTAGGATCAACCACGTAATCAGTTATGGTACCTGGATTTGTCAACTCCAACATATGAAAGTACGAGGGAATCATTTTGAAAGAATCTTGGTGATCTCCATATAGCACCGAAAATAGCATGGTTGTGAATGCTCAATGCCAAGCTCTAACAGATTATCAAACAACGCTTCATCTTAAGTCGAGACATCACTAGTTTCGAAATCATAATCTACCCATCACTAGTCGTTTGTCGGACATATATTCACTGACCATCTTAGAAGGCAACTGCTTAGGTGCCTTGCAATTTGGGTCAAATGGCATGTGTGCTTGTTCAATGAGTGCACTCTCCAAAATCCATACCTCCCTAGGCGCTCAATACATGATTACATGTTTCATCTGTGCACTCGGTAGAATAGCGGATCTTATCATATTTCATAGTACGATAGACAGCTTTATTTTCCAATTGATACCGCCCAACAGCATTCTTCAATCTATATGTTGAGAGAAAACAGATCCTCTCTGTAAAGGTATCGCATTTGTGGGATCAAATATTTCATCCAGATCACCATCAACTCCAGAAGGTGACACATCTGCGTGAAGTTTTCCACCCAGAATCGGAGGGAGGAGCTGGAACATCTTCTTCATCTACTAATTAATCAAAATCAAAACGTCTTCATTATGGTTCTGGTTTTGCCTCTTTCCCGAATTTTATTAAACATACCTTTTTTGTCAAGATATCTGCAAACTTTATCAAATCAATGTTTCTGAACCTCGACATCTTCAAGATTGATATCATCAATATTTATGTCTTCATTATCATTGCCACTACAACCATCATCAGCACCACCACCACCACCACCATTACCACCAATATCGGATACATTATTTGTAGGAGCGCAACCACCAAATTGAGAACCATCAAATTCCTATGGGATTCGCATATTGCTTGAACCCCAGTCAGTCGTATAATCCATATGATTAAAATTTGAAGATGTTGGGAAATAGCTACATTCTGTGAAGAAAATGAGGGAACTATTGGATGAATATTTTTGAACTGTGAAAAAATAAAATTAAGAGTAGTAGTTGTGAATTTTTGGTATTATTATAATTGGTAGTTGCATTCTGAAGGCTCACAAAAATCGCAGGGTCTCCGTAGATTTGCAACAAGTAAATTACATCATAATCATTCTTTATCTTCATTTTTCTTTTTTTTTTCCTCCCTTCACAATCAATTGAGAATAGAACATAAACATATTTTGTTCGATCAAGTTCAACAATATAGTGAACATTATCTACCGATGTCGTATAGCTCACACCAATAGGTACTACAAGTAATATTGTTCTTCTCCACCCAATAGTCTAAATCTTGCCACTTGCCATTAAAATGAATGGTAACTTAAAAAATTTAATTTAGATTAAATGAAACTAAAACCTATAATATTTACATAGGGTGATTTACATCTGACAACCTTTTTAGATGTCATATAAACGTTTGGGTCCCAATATTTTTATATTTTACGACGAAGGACAATACTTAAACTACTGAAAGTTTGTATTTATAGTTAAGGACAGAAACAACTTTGGTACTGATGTCATAGGAGAGAGAGAGGGGAAAATCTATTTTCTTTTCCCTTTCTTTTATTACTGCATTTTATTTTTTCTTTCTTTTAAGTGAAATGTCACGTGAGCCGCACATGCCATCCTTTGTTGTAATATTGTATAGTGTATACCTATTTGGACTGTAATATTGTTTAACTTTTATGGACTTCATTGTAAAAATTTTGTAAAAGTTTTAACTAGCCGTTAGTTACCATTTGTGACCGTTTGTGACAGTTTTTTGGCTATAAGTTCAACCATTTTGGACCATTTTAGTTGTGTTTTTGTGTGGAAATAATTGTGGTATCATAGAATCAAAATTTTTGATGTCTTCATCATCATCCTCAAGTGTTCGTCGTTTGAGATTTCCAAATGAAGTATGCAAGAAGAATTGCGATCAAAAGACGGTGATACGTCTCTCAACAACAACAACAACAACAACAACAACAACAATAACAAAATCCAAGGCAGTTGTTCCATTGCTGCCCTGTTCATGGTTTCTCACACTGGTACACTCCAGTTGTACGATCTCGATCAATATCTTCTTGCTCCGTCTTTTCTTTCATCTGAGACAACACAAAACATAATAATTAATAAAGCCTCCTAATTAAAAGAAACACCAAAACTGAGTACTAGCTATTAGGGGTGGACTCGGTTCCATTCGGTTCGGTTTTTTACTGAAACCGAGGACCGAACCAAATATTCGATTTCGGTTTGGTTCGGTTCTTTTTGAAGTTCGGTTCGGTTAAGTTCGGTTTTTTAAATATTCGGTTCGGTTTCAATTTGGTTTGATGTTTTTTCGGTTCATTTTTTTAACTTTCAAGAAATCCATGATTGAAATGTATAATGAAGACTTTGGTTTAAAGTTCCTCGTTATATGAGGACTAATGGAAATGTAAAACTTTATAGAGATTATGAGAAGAATTACATGACAGAAGCAGGAATTCAATGCAAAAAAGCGGACAACAATACATCAATAAGCGGGAGGAATTCAATGCAAAAAAGTAGTACGGAATACATCAATAAGCAATACAATACAGAATAAGCAAGTCGGTAGTACTGCAAGGCAACAAGCAATACACCAAGGAGTGCAATAAGCGATCTGACAAACTAAAATATCAAATAAAATCCTCAATATAAATTCAAATTTTAAAAATTAGCAAAAATCTTGAAATCAATAAACGTTTCTTAGTCACTTTCATTCTCTTGTTCACTCCTTGGAAACGACATTTCACTTGTAATACATGACTTGTCCAATATTTCTTCATAGATCATGCACAAAAAAAAATACAAATGTTAGACGGTAATAAGAAATACTAAAAAAAAACAAAAAATCAAAAAAAAAGAAATAAACTAAACTATTTCGGTCCATATTGGTGCAGTTCGGTTCGGTCCGTCCTGGAACCGAGAACCGAACCGAAGCTATTTGTCGGTTACATTTTCTATTTTTCGGTTCGGTTTTCTTCGGTTTCGGTTTTTCGGTTTTTTTTTCGGGTTTTCTCGGTTCGGTTTTCGGTTTTCGGTTCCGAAATGCCACCCCTACTAGCTATAAGTTCTTGCCTAAATCACCAAGAATAACAGATAAACAAGCTGAATCGAAATTGAGATTCACTTGAACCAATCCAGAAAACAAAAACAGAACCAGAAATGAACAACCCAACAAAACAAACATTTGGATTCGCAACATTAAAAAAGGAATCTCTCAAAAATAAATAAAATAAAATAAAATAAAAAAATGAAACAACAAAAGCGGATGCAGTCGCAAAAAAAGAAGGGAAAAAAACAGAATTTTTTTTCCTTTTCAGTGTGTAGCTTGAAATGTGCGAAATTCACCGCAAGAAAGAAAAAATAATAATAAGTTTCAGGAGCTACTCCCCTTTGCCTCATCTGTTGTTCACTCTGAAGCTGATAAAATCAAGTACTTCAGTAAGAGGTTGAAACTTCGTATGCGGATGCAGTTGCTTAATCATGCCGAATTCATCAAGAAAGATCTTACTTATGAGCTTACCACTAAGAAAATTGCTAAGCAACAATCTTCTTCCGCTGGTAAGAAATCGAAGAATCATAATCAGTCCGAGGGCAGTCGGGCAACCTTCAAGAAGCCTCGTACGGACTCAACTTCTCTTACCACGCCGAGATTTGTCCTTTTCCCAGCTCCTTCCATTCTTCGATTACACACGCACTCAAAAATACACACTAACTCACGATTTCCCTCTCAGCAGCTATTTTCTTATGCGGCTTTAGGCTCCATTTCGGAGAATACAAGTGAGGATAAACAACTAGAGAGGGATAAAGAGGGAGAAAGAGTGCCCACGCGTGACGGAATGTTGGTGTTAACGGAAGAAGACGGAAGAAACGGCATGTTTCTTACTTTTTGTTTTAAAAGAAATATTTTATTCAGTAATATTAAATAAACCAATTTCAAAGAAATATTTTATTCCAGGTGTATAATAGACTTTACGCAGAAAATCAACCATTTGCCTGAAATTGGACATCATCATTTTTTTTGAAAACATAGGGACCCAAACACTTAGTAGACATCTAATAAGATGGTTGAGTGTAAAAACCCCTATTTACATAATATTTGAATATTTTCTGATATTTACTGGATCGAAGGTGCATGGGCCAGTAGCTTTGTATTAAGATTAGGGTTTGTGCAAACCACGACTGCCGATGGTGGAATGAGATGCAAGATGGTAGCTAGGATTCTCGCAGCTATCCCTAGATTAGGGTTAGCTATTCTCTCCATAGCTACTGAGATTGTCAGAGGGGAAAATGCCAAAATAAGTTTTTGAAGAACAGATATAATAGCATACGCAGGTATCATGGCGGGGGCTGATTAGTCTAGATCATCGCACGAACAAATGGCTGAAGGGTTGTAGGTTGCCATGAGGCGGAGGGTTGTGGGTGGCCCGAAAGGCATCAGCCATGGGGAAGCCCATCAACCAAAGAAGAAGAATTAGCAAGGTAGCCAAGTGAGCCAGAATCACCAGAAAGAAAATGCCATCCTCACGTTTGGAAGTTGAGGTGTCAAAAGTAAAGATATTGTGCACAATACCACTTGCTATTGGGCGGCAGAATAAATCAAATTCTTCGAAGAACCTGAGTGGCCTTTTATGGTGGAAAACACAAGGATCCAATTACCACCAGACTTGGAGGAATATATTGTCTAATTCACTAACTGTCATGCATGTAACAGATTAGGCGATTATTTGGTGAGGTAAAAAAAAAAAAAAAAAAAAAAAAAACAGAAATTGAACTACGGTTGTTTTATCATTGATTAGCTTAAGGAACAAAAATTACAAAGATTTAATGCTCATAACATAATTTTAATATTTAAGATCCATTGATCAAGTAGTTTGCTTATTTTATCCGTGCAATTTTAATTGACATTAATTTATATCATGTACTTGTAAAATTGACTTGCAATCTATAGACCACATAAAAGATTAGCAAAGCAGTTGGATATTCGTTATGAGACAATCAAATATCCATTGTATTTGGGAGGAGAAGGCTGCCAGCATGGAAGAAAGGTGAAAATAGATCATATTCGTATATTATATAATAGAAGAAATCAAATGAGAGGAGATATTTATGAAGCATATCCCATTTATGAAGCAGCAGGCCTCTTTCTGGCAGCTGCTCTCTCTAATGCTTTCAACCTGTTGGCTTCCATTCGACTTCTTTGTTCTTCTGAAATCGCATTTGTGCTATCCACATTTCCCACATGCAGATGTATATGTGTTTCCTGCCAGATATATAAATATAAGTAGATAGATGCAACTTCATAATGAACAGAATAGAAAGATTTAGAAGAATGCTCGGTGAATTTCTATTCCTTTAAGAGCAGGCAGTGAACTAGAAGATTCCAAGGTGTTATTTCTATGTTCAACACTATTAACCATATATAGATAGATAGATAATCACTTCACTGATGAGTTATTCCGAAGAGGTATGAACGTCTACGGAGCCAAACTTTTAATAGGGTGCATAATGACCATACAGTAAGAGATTTCTTGATTACAACTAGTAAGAAAGGGATCGAAATTCTGATTAACACTATATTTGTTTTCACAACTTGTTCCATGAGATTCTGAATATCGACATTATCTGAAAGCATGAAAAAATATCAACCACATGAGTTCATGATGTGTGCCCAATAATCTAGGAGAAAATAATTTACTAAATGTGCTTGATAACAGAATTGGATTTGAGGCGCAACGTCATGATGTAAAACAAAATCCAGTATGCAAAAACAATAATGGTAAATAAAATACATATATACGTAGTATGTAGTTACTAAATGATTTACTAAATGTGCTTGATAACAGAAGTGGATTTGAGGCGCAACAACGTCATGATGTAAAACAAAATCCAGTATGCAAAAACAATAATAGTAAATAAAATACATATATACATATATATGTAGTTACTAAATGATTTACTAAATGTGCTTGATAACGGAATTGGATTTGAGGCGCAACAACATCATGATGTAAAAAAAGAAACAGTATGCAAAAACAATAGTAGTAAATAAAATGTATATATATATATATATATATATATATATGGATTGGTTCCGTGAGAACAAGAGAGAACTAGGCCTGAGACATTAAATAATAAAATAAGGAAGATCCAGATTTTGCTAGTGTGAATGACATTAATTAAAGAGGAGGATAATTTTGTCATTTCATAAATAAATTATTCCCATTTAAAATACAATAGTTTATTCATTTATTATAAGTTCTAAATGAAAACTATATCAAATTAATCGTGTTTTCATGATCTATAATTTAAGATGCATATTTCATACCTAAAAATGTAAAAATAAAAAAAGCAGTGTATTGTAATAATAAAAGCAGTGTGAATTATAGAGAGAAATGCAATTCTTCATATAATATACTAATACACTGCTTCATAGTGTATAAATGCATTGCTTCATAGTGTACAAAGTACTGCTTCTGCTTCAAAATTAACACAAAAATTCCTGATAAAACCATCAACTTCAATGAATAAACTGCTTTCATTGTATATGAATTAAGAATATTGTCATATACCATTGAAAAGCCAAATGAGTTTAGTTTTCCAACAAAAAAACGGCACTAAAAAATATTAAGTATGGAGAGAGTTATGATGTATTGAATGAAGACTGTCACGATGCTTATTTTATTAAAAATATACAAATGAGTTGCTTCATAGTGTACAAATGCACTGCTTCATAATGTATAAATGCACTACTTTATAGTATACAAAGTATTGCTTCTGCTTCAAAATTTTACTTAGAGCATATTGGTTTTTTAACTTATAACTACACTAATTCAATATACAAATGCACTGCTCCATAGCGTATAAATGGAGTGCTTCATAACATACAAAGTACTGTTCTGCTACAAACTTTGCATGAAAATTCCTCCAACAACCATCAACTTCAATAAATAAACTGCTTTGATTGGATATGAATTATGAGTCGTGCCATATACCATTGAAAAGTCAAGGGAGTCTAGTTTCCAACAAAAAAAGGACAATAAAAAATATTAAGTATGGAGAGAGTTATGATACTTTGAATGCAGACTGTCACGATGCTTAGTTTATAAGAATATACAAATGCATTGCTTCATAGTGTACAAATGCACTTTTTTTTTGTTTTTTATATTTTTCAGTATGCAATATGGATCTTAAATTATAGATCATGAAAACACAATTAATTTGATATATTTTTTATATTAAATAGACAATAAATGAATAAGTTGATGTATTTTAAATGGAGACATTTTATTTATGATGGGACAAAATTACTTTTCTCCTTAAATAATGTCATTCACATGCAATTTAAAAGTGATGATGTGGCAAAACCTGGATCCTCCTTATTGATTGATCGAATGAATAAGAGTGGTTCTTAGTTCTCACACCAGGACCAAGTTCATTCTTGATCCATATCTCTCTCTCTCTTTATATATATATATATATATATATATATATATATATATATAAAGAACACCACATGGTGCTTGTTTTGTTAACTCGATACTTCAAACTATAAGCTAGAGCATAATAAACTCTCTCAGTTTTAACCAACAAGAAAACACCTGCATGTTTCAGTAGTCTATGCGGGCAAACAAGATACTCTTGGCTAAAGGATGGTAAGACTGGCAGCTAGTGCGAAAACTTATCAAAACACCCACGTAAGGAAAAAGATATTCTTACCCATATATGCAAACAGATGATACTGGAGGAAACAAAGAACTTACATCAGTGGCTTTTCTCCAAGTGCACTGGGGCATGTCTTCCTGAAAATTATTTGCGTCTTCATTTGGAATATCATTGTTCCGGAAATGACTTGGAATGTCCAGACCACCTTGAGCATCTGCAAAAGCAGATAAAACCAAACAAACGAGACTCAAAATCACTGAGAAAAAAGGAAGATGTATGCTTTTGTTTAATTAAATATTTAATTAGATTTCAACAGATTAATGGGCTAGAAAAGTAATAGAGAGAGGAAAAACGTGGTGCTGTATGGAAACACAAAAGCTGGAGAAGGACTATAAGACAAAAGACAACACCTATATGCCATGCCAATGGAGAAACACAAAGAATAAACAAGAAAGAGCATATCATATATAAAGAACCTTAAGACACAGCACGCACAAAATTCTACTGCTCGCCATAGTTGTTAGCAATGTTTTAAAAGGCGGAAAGAGGCGCGCCTTGAGGCGCCGCCTTGAGGCGCCGCCTCGAGGCGAGGCGCCGGGAAAATGTCCCGGGGCGCTCTTTCAAGGAGTAAAAAAGAAGGCGGACGCCTTCTCCAGTTGAGGCGTACGAAAGGCGCACGCATCCAAGGCGTCCGCCTAAGGCGTTTGAGGCATATTTTGTTTTTTTTCTTAAATAAGGCAAAAAAATAGAGAAAAACCTCCATCGGGACTTTCAGCCTCCATCGCAACTTTCAGCCCTAATTCCTTTCAGCCTCCATCGCGACTTTCACCTCCGACTTCCACCGACCGGCGACCTTTTTTTATTCTGGTTTTTTTTCAGCAGGTATTTTTTTGCATTATTTAGTTTATTTTGCCTCCCCCGTTATCTGATTCTTAGGCAAACGGTTTTTATTTTCTTGTGAAATCTTAGGCAGCAGTGTTCTCCTTTTCAAATGTAGTCCAGGTACATTTAATTTAAATTATTGTAGCTACACATACATCTTGCATGTTCTCCTTTTCAAACGTTTACTGTCAAAAAATATATTTATTTTAAATTATTGTAGTTTGATCCGTTTTTCAAGCCATTAGATACCGATGATCCAATTTTAAATTCATCGTGATATTTTAATCTTTATTTATTTTGTTTGAGATGATAAACTCTATTTTATGCATTTTTATGCTCGTTACATTGATGTAATTGCTAAGTAATTAAAAACATTACTATTTGGCTATGTTCCTTTGTTAATGATGAAGCTTCTATTATATATAAATATATCTTTTTTATAAAAACCGAGGCTTACGCCTTGGTACGCCTCTAGGCTTACGCCTCGCCTCATTTTCTGAAAACACCTCAAACACGCCTCACGCCTTTTAAAACATTGGTTCTTAGAGGCGCGCCTCGCGCGAGGCACTAGGGGCGCAAGGGGCAGCGCCTCCTGGAAGGCGAGGCGGGTGCAGGGAAGGAGGCGGGCGCCTTTGTGCGCCTAGCGCGCCTCCGAGGACGCACCTCAGGCGCGCCTCTCTCCCATCTTCATTTTCAACCTTTAATAATATTATATATATTAACATATATTAGATGTTATATATTAGAGAATTCAAAATTAGGGTTTACTGGTAAGTTTTGGCTATTTTTTATTTTTATTTCAGTTTTTTTTGGCAATTTATTGTATAATATAATATGTGACCGACTGCATAGCTTTCTTCGATCAGGGATGAGCAAAAAAAAGAGTTCCCGGCCGGTGCATCATATTTTCAGCTTTTTGTATCTAAAGATTATATTTTCTGTTTTTATGTTTATTTTTCTGTTTTTTTTATTATTTTAAATTTCTCATTTGATTAATATGTGATATGATTTATCATATTTTCAGCTTTTTTGTATCTAAAGATTATATTTTCTGTTTTTATGTTTATTTTTATGTTTTTTTTTTCATTAATTTTTAATTTCTCATTTGATTAATATGTGATATGATTTATCATATTTTCAGCTTTTTTGTATCTAAAGATTATATTTCTGTTTTTATGTTTATTTTTCTGTTTTTTTTATTTTTCATTATTTTTAATTTCTCTTTTGATTAATATTGTGATCTATATTTAATTTTATATCTCTTTCTTTCTTATAATGCATTTCTTATAGTATTTATGTCTCTTTTATGTTGTTTTTATTAAATTTTCTGTTTTATTTTAATTATTTGTCATGTATCTCTTTAAGAAGTGTTGAACTTAAACATGTCTTTTGTGTGTTGGTTTTTGTTGGTTATGTGTTGGTTTTTGTTGATTATGTGATTTATTATTGAAGTTGAAGTTAAACTTTATGTTATGGAATTCTTAGACTTAATTACATGAATTATCTTTTTTTATTAATTTTTAATTAATTTTGCGCCTCTGTTCAAGAGGTGCGCGCCTCGGGCGCGCCTCTCGCCTCGGGCGCTAGGGCAGCCTTTGCACCTCTCGCCTCTAACAACTATGCTGCTCGCCAGTACAAAAGAATGCATCATTCAAATAAAAAAAAATGAAGGAAGACATTCATTCAATGTGGCAGCTATTGTTTCATTGATGACAGTTTATAGGAGTAGCTGTTACCAGTCATAGTGTTTCTAGGTGTTTAATTGATGAGCCCGAAGTTTCCACAATCTAAACTGTAAATTTCCACTTACATTTAATTATCATTATGCCACTGTAACAACACAGGCAGGAGATATAGCTTTGCTGTATATACAACTTTTCAATTATACATAATTGTTACTCTAAAGCAGCTGTAATACAAATATGTATGATAAAAACAATTGTCTTCATTTTATAAGACGTGAAACATATGAATGTGGATTACATGGAAAGTATATGCGTTTCTATAGTTTGACAATAGAAGTCTTGATCCACGGAAGAAAACACCAAGTAGAACATTTTCCTATAATAAGTTAAGAAGGAAAAGAGAGTAAATTAATGATTTGACCCCATATGTAAGACTAAACCTGTTACCACCAGAAGACTGTAGGTTCAAAGACCTTTTCGCACTTGACAAGCATTGCTTATAAATGATCTTTGACAATTGTACTTGTATGACTTCTGTTTGTGATAATTGCAATTAAACACTGTAAGAGTACTTGATTAAAAGGAATTAAGGGTTGCAGATTTCTGGTATGAGGTATGGGTTTAGATTGGATAATCATACCATGTGTTTGGTTGACAAAATAATAAATTTTAAACCCATACCTCAAACCCATAATATATGGGATTTAGAACCCCATGGGACCCTGGGGGCGGTGGATATGACTACCATAGCTCCACTCCAGGTATCAAAAGAGAGAGAGAGAGAGAGAGAGAGAGAGAGAGAGAGAGAGAGAGAGAGAGAGAGAGAGAGAGAGAGAGAGAGAGAGAGAGAGAGAGAGAGAGAGAGAGAATTTAAATATTATAAATAACATAAAATAAATAAATTAAACAAAAATTAGAGTTCTAAATAAATATCCGAAAAATGAACAACAAACTAAGACTTAAAAATATTATTAAAATAATATAAAATAAAAATGAAATATCTTAAATCATTTACTAAAATATAAAAATTCTAAATTCAAAATAGTTATTTGAAAATGACAAAAAAAAAGTAAGAATAAAAAATAGTAGTGTAATATAATATTAAATAATAATACAAATAATATTAATTTAATTGATAATATAAAACTTATATTCTAAATAATTATTTAACAAAAAATAGAAGTTGTCTATTTAATTAAAAATTAACTGGAATTATTTAGTTGTTCATTTCTCAGATTTTTTAATAACTATTGGGATTTGTAAAATTTTATGTTTATTAATTGATTTAATATTTGTTTGTTATTTATTCAGTTTTTCTATAATTTGTATTAATTGTAGAGTTATATATATTTAATTAGTTTCAATATTTTCTGATTTTTTGGAAGCATAATTTTTTTTTTAAATTTGTATTGTTAAAATTGCTGATGTTGAGCTCAATGAGTGTACTTCTCCACCAAAAAATTCAATCAAACATGTAAGGGAATTATATTCATTCTTAAATTGGTCCAAATACATGATATTAGATATCAAGTTCCAACACCATACCATTTTGGTTGCACTCCTGATTTCAAACTCATACCACTCTACGAACCAAACACCCACTAAAATAATCGAACTAATTTTCTTGGATTCACTTCAAAGACCAAATCCAAATCCTGAAGAAAGTGTCAACAAGAGATTAGGTATTAAACTCAGACTAGAAGACGTCGATTGGAAATATCACAACAGTGTTCTTTCTGAAAGCATAAAGCAATTCTCTCCACGAACCTGGAAACGTCATACTAACAAAATTTCAAATTTCTTGGGCAAAATTTCATTGAAAGCGAGCATTCGACTTTACTACAACAACATCTAAGCCTTAGTCCCAAAATGATTTGGGGTCGGCTAACATGAATCAAACTTTGAAACCGTCAATAATCGTTACATAAATAAAGGAAAAGTAGAGAAAAAAGAGGGAAAAAGTAGAGAAAAAAGCAAATAAAAAAAGAGAATGAATGTAAAAAAAAAAAAAAAAAAAAGATAACATGAAATAAAAGAAAATAGGAATTAAAAAAAAAAAGAATCAAACTCCATCCACCATCTGTATTCTTTCCCGCCACATTTGCCTCTCCATCGCCATACTTTCTCCAATTCCAAGAAACCGCATTTGGAACCAATATGAATATACAATCAAGTATAAGCACTAGCTCAATTATTAAACTTAAAGTACCTTCATCAATTGAGTTTTGTTGAACTTGTGGCTCTCGCAGCTTCATTGGGTCTTCCCCGTCGGCAACTCTCTCGCGTAATTCTCTAAGAGAGACCTACTTAAAGAAATGTAAACTAGAGAAGGTTAAGAAGCATACCGTTCGAGGAAGAAAAATTAATAGCTGATGATAATGTAATTATATAGCCCCACCGTATATAAATAGGTATCTTTTCGCTTTTCGAGACGGAACTTTGGCCACGAATAACGTTCTAATTACATGTTACAGACCAAGTTTACCAGTGGTGGGGTCGCAGGCAGCGGCCGGCCGCGGGCTAGGCTGGTTGGTGGATTATTAGTTATTATTACAATTGAGCTTATTAGTATTATTAGCATTAGGCCCTTGTGTGGGTATATATAGTTGGAGTAGGTCATTACTTGAGGATTATTAAGAAAGAGAGTCTCCTGATTATCTTTCAATTATTCATATTCGACATCAGGTACCCCGGTTTTTCATTGGTGCAGGGAAGTCTTTATTATCGGCACTCTGAGTTTCATGCGTCTTCCTCAGGGGCAGTGTTTTCAGTAGCATCCAGTGTTTTCAATTGCTCTCGGTTGCGTGCTGCATAGCACGCTTTTGCGCAAAAAATATTGAAAACGCCATAGAGTGCATGGCCAGTTACTTTCGCACCTGTTTTGCCCACGCCATCTGCTTAGTGGCAACAAAAACACATAATTGCCCGCACGATTTGCGCTATCGCATGAAAGGCGTGCTAGTAGTGTTAAATTTGAAAACCCTAATTAATAAAATCTTTCATTTAAGTTATAGCAATGCATGACAGAAGACTTTTGAGTGACCAAACACAGAACTTAAAGCAGGGTTTTTTTCATCGGGCGAAAAGAATTTGCATCTCTCTCCATCTCTCACACGAATTGAAAGGGCAATCAGGGTTTTTTTTTCATCCGGGATGTCTTCTTTATTTTCCTGCTGCGTCTCTCTTTATCTCTCACACGAATATAATTCTAGGTTGTTTTGTTTATTCAAAATGATTTTATGGCTATTTGTTGTAGTTATTTACCTATTGTCCTTATTCTTTTACTTAAAAATGTCATGTTCAAATTACCTATGCTATTTCGCGCTATGCAATTCCATACAAAAGCGCTACATGCAGCAACTGAAAACACTGGTAGAGTCCGATAACGCACTATGTAACGCGCTTTTACGCAAAAAAATACGGAAAACGCCACATAGCGCCTGGCTAATTGCTTTCGCACCTGTTTTACGCACGCTATTGGCTAACGTCGCGCCGAAAACAAGCAATCGCTCGATATGCGCTACCGCCGAAAGGCATGCATTATTAGGGTTAAAATTAAAAAATCCTAATTAACTAAATCTTTCACTTAACTTAATTACTTAACGCGGCGCATGACAGAGGAGGATATTTGAGCGACGCAACACAAAACTGAATGGACAAAAAAAACTTCTTTGAAGCAGAGCGATTATAAGCACAAAAACTTCTCAAAAGCAAGAAAAAAATCTTTGATAGTGCGACTTTTCTCGCCGTATAAACTCTCGATGATGATATGATATCGTGTCGGATGAAAACAACTACTACTAAAATTAGAATTTTAATTTGTTTCTAGGATTGAATATTTTCATATTGTGACTTATTCGGGTTTGTTATTTTAGACTATCATAAGAATTCTAGGTTGTTTTGTATATTTGAAATTATTTTATGGCTATTTGCTTTGGTTACTTACCTATTTTTCTTAATATTATTTTTTTTTACTTAAAAAATGTCATTTTCAAGTTACCTATGCTATGTGTCTGCGCAACGCAACTGAAAACACTGCTCAGGGGGACATGCTGGAGCTTTTCGCACCTACAGGCGATTGGCCAATGTATATTTGCTAGGTTATGGGGAGACGTGTAACCCAGTATGTAGCGGTTTGCCTAGTTTGTCAACACAACAAATATGATACCCGATCATCAGCGGGTCTCCTTCAACCGTTGCGTTGCCTAGTCGGACACTAGTAGGGGAAGTATAGATTTTATTGACGGTCTTCCGCGTTACAGACCTTTGATTGTATTTTGGTGGTTATCGAATTACGGGCACTTTTTGGGCCTTTCCCAACCTTTTACGGCTCGGGAAGTAGCTTGCATGAGGCCTCTAGCTCTATTTTGCAATTCTATCTTTTTGAGCAATTTCTGGTCGAAGTTGTTTCAGGTCACGGAGATGGTGCAGTCAAGGGATGGTGTGTTACAGCAACTAAAGTTTCATTTGAAGCGCGCTCAACAGCGGTGGTGCGAGCTGAGAACGCTCATAGGCGCAACGTAAGTTTGATGTGGGTTATTATGCGTTTCTTAAATCCCGCACTTATGGGTAAGGGTCGTTATAAAGTTGGCTGCCAAATTCTATGGTCTATTTGAAGGGGCCACAGCTTATCGCTTACTTCTTCCCCTTTAACCGCACCTTCATCCGGTTTTTCATGTTTCACAACTAAAGGGGCAGTTGGCTCATGTCGCCCGATCATTACCGGATACTTTGGCTTCTTGACGAGCCCGAGTTTGAGCGAGAATGGATTTTGCGAGTTCAGATGGTACGGCAGGCTGATGATCGAGTTCACCAATTACTGGTATAGTGGCGCCACAAGGTGATGGATGACGCGACATGGATGGACGAATCAAAGTTGATTGCTCAATTCCCAGATTTCCGCCTTGAGGACATAGTTGTGAATAGCGGCTATAGCGAGCGCTATAGCGCTTAGCGACGCGTAGCGCCGTCTCCTCGCTATTAGGCGCTGCCTGCTATGGCCTTTCGGATAGCGCCCGCTATCAGCGCTTTATGCGCTATAGCGCTACTTTCCATAGTGCCTAATAGCGGCGCTATTTGTTTTAATTGCTGCCCAGAGTTTTATTTGCGTTCTTTTTCCTTTTTTTTTTTCGCCCAACGTTTCTGTTTTTCATAATACGTTTTTGTTTGTTAGACATTTCTTTACAACAAAGTTCAGATTTACTAAGTTAAAATAAATAAATAAACACAAAGTCAAACCCTAAATTTCGTTGTTGATTGGAACTTGAATTCAGAAATTTTTTCATATTTCACTGAGAATCCTCACTGAGGCATAACTTTTTTTTTTTCATTAAATTTTCAGATTTATAAAGATGGAAAATTCACAAGATGAAAAGAAAAGAGATTTCGAAGTACAGTGTGTGTTGTGTTTTGAACTTATATTTGTTTTATTTTTCAATTTATGCATGAAGTCTGAATTATTTTTAATATATGTCATATATTAAGTATTTATATACTTCTAGCGCTTTATTTTCAAATAGCCCTCGCTATTGGCATCGCTATGCGCTATAGCCATCGGGGACCTTGTCGCTATTTGGCGCTATTCGCTATTCACAACTATGCTTGAGGATAAGGCTATTTGGGAGGGGTGAGTTGTTACGGACCAGGTTTTACCAATGGCGGGGTTGCCGGTCACGGTCGCCTGCGGGCTAGGCCGGTGGATTATTAGCTATTAATATTATCATTGAGATATATTATTATTGTCATTGGGCCTCTGTGTGGGTATAAATAGTTGGAGAAGGTCAGAAAATCTGAATTAACAGTTTTGGTACTGTGTACTTGGGCAGGAGAGCCTCCTGATTATCTTTCAAGTTATTCATATTCGATATCAGAACTTCCATTATTCCTCTTTACTATATCATTATATCATGACAATTATTACAAATATAATACTGAGTATTTTAAACAATGAATCTCTGAATATATTTTTATATTTATCGGTACAATATCAGAACACATAGATGGTGAAAATATAAAAATTTTGCTTAAAGCTACAAGTCTTTCTTTTCCTTTTTCTCAAGAAAAGGGATAAGATTAGGTCCCCCTCACATTTAAACAATTTTGTTTCTGAAAGTGAAGATATAAAAAAGCCATTGAATTGCCAAGAGACTAGACCCAGCATAGACAAAGAATATCCAATGAAATAATAAGAATATACGGCTATCAAATGCTCCACTCTCCACTCAAGTTCAATGGTTAAAAGTTTGTTGTGTAACAATCTTATTTGAACATATTTTTCATTCAAGAAAGATTATTGTTCGGTTAGAATAAGGACACAATATGCATAAGAACAATGAGTCACTTGAGCTCGATTTGTATTTGGTCTAATTAAAGCGCGTTCAAGCTCAATTCTGTTGAAGTCAGTCAAGCTCAGACACTATTTAAATCTCAACAGCAACTCAAACCAACACTGACTTTGAAATGTTTGGCTCAATTGTACCTCATTTACGCCGCTAAATGAACAAAATTTCATTGTGTGGTTTCCCGTGATGCATGGAAACTTCCAACATCAAGTTGTATTCATGTGTGGTGTCATTTAGTTATCACATACACCCAAAGACACAATAAGACGATGAGAAATACTAGAGAAACTTACGTCCAATAATAGGCTATGAACTAAAAGACCAAGGGTACAAGATCCCTGATAGGACAGTGTATGTATCATCTTTAGAAAATAACACACAAGAAATTAACTGAAAAAAGATGAAAGAAGCAATTATTAAGGATGAGTTGCAGAAAATCACCCAAAATCTGTAGGGTAATGAGTAGAATAATCCATATAAGACCATTTTAGAGGTCTATACCTCTTATCTGTAGAAAAATGATCTCTTAAGAAATGGAAACAAAAAAACCCACTAAACATACCATGCGAACAAGAGCCTAACTTGCGTCCGCAGTCCCACAGTTAGATTATATATTGGAAAGGAAATGTTCACAAACCAGAACGAGGAGAGAAACACCCGTTGGAGAAGGGTCCACCTCCAAGTACTAAGAGTAGAAAAGGGGAGAAGAAATATGAGATGAAATGCCCTGATAGCAAATGCCCGATTAAGGTCTATAAAATTTGGCCTCAAACTATAAATTAATACTAAAACCAAAATGTGTACCCGGAAATTGTCAAAGACGTGCACATAAAGACTCAAAATCACCTTTAAAACCCATACTCGAATGCTTTGAAAACAGGCCAAAAATAGTTTTATTGCGAGAGTAACATGTGTCACGATGTTTGATACTTTATGTTTTCTATTTTTCTATTCACAAGTTATTTTTATATCTTTATATTGTTTCTAGTTATGACACAGCACATATAAATTTATTGTGATTAGTGTTATGCTCTCCATCGTCCTGGACATCCTCCATTTGAGCCCCCAAGTATAATCCTTTCTAATTAAAAAGGGATCGAGCTAAGCCTCATCAATTTTCAAAGTTCAGAAAAAAAAATCCCGATACAACTGATATTGAATTGAAAGGGAGCCTTGGCGCAGCGGTAAGAGGTGTTGTCGTGTGACCTGTGGTCACGGGTTCGAGTCCTAGGAGCGGTCTCTTGCCAATTTAATTGACAAGGGAAGACTTGCTCCCTATACACCGTTGTGGTGGGACCCTTCCCCGGACCCTCGCCTTACGGGGACGCTTCGTGCACCGGGCTGCCCTTTACAACTGATATTGAATTCCAACCAACACATAAAGTTTCCACCTGATTGTTGAATCCAGATCAATACTAATGGAAATCAAGAAGGGAGATTTATAATTTTATATATTAAGATAATATTAAGTATTTTGGGTTATTTCCTATTAAAGTTTATTTAGAGATTTAATATTTAGTAATTTATAATTTCAGTAGGATTCTATTTCCTAATTTAATTAGGACTAAAAGAACTCCGCCTGCGAGTGTTGTTATGACATTCACTGCCGTCCCAAGCCCGAATAAAGAAGGATGGTTGGGGTAGGTCTGTGGCAGCCAGCGTAAAACACAGTCACATTTGATGGACATGAATCATGATTTGAATACCGTTGGGGCATTTCCTCAGAAGCGACGCGCGACACTTTCCAAGCCCGAGTATAGTAAAAAATTTGCGAGGGTTGCTAGGCCGTCGCCCAGAAGCAGCGCGGCATCTTTACGCCTGGGGATGGTGTCAAATAAGCAAGGGTGTGCTACACTTCTTAGACCCGGGTGTGGTGAAAAAATTGCAAGAATTGCTAGGTCATCGCCCGGAAGCGATGCGTCACCCCGAAGTATGGGTGTGGCGTCAAATATGCAAGGATCATCGCAATATGGAAAGAGGCATGCGAAGAAAATAGTCCACAAGCGTCAGATGCGGTTTGGAACTTGGAATCTAATACTAAATTTAAATGTGAAAAACTGTCCTCTTGGCTCTTTGACGGGAAGATCGCGGAAGTGGTGGAAGTTATGAAAAGGAGAAGGATTCACATTATGTGCCTACAAGAGACAAAATGGGTTGGGAAAAAAGCAAAGGTCTTGGCTCCGTGGGTTATAAACTATGGTATTCGGAAAAAGAGAGGAAAAAATAGAGTGGGTATCGTCATAGAAAAGGACTTCATAGACGACGTGGTAGAGGTGTCTAAAAAGAGTGATAGGATTATGAGTATTAAGCTTGTGGTGGAGGATGAGATTCTAACTATCATAAGTGCTTATACACCACAAGTAGGATTGAGTGAATTGGTGAGACAAGAATTTTGGCAGCACATAGAGGAGGTTGTCGAACGAGTCGCTATTGGGGAGAAATTGATCGTTGGTAGGGACCTCAATGGTCATGTGGGGATTGGACGAGACGGGTTTGAGAGTGTTCATGGTGGTTTTGATTTTGGGATCGAAATGAAGTGGCATGTCGTATATTGGATTTTGCGTAAGCATATGACTTGGGGAGAGTCGGCAAACTTTTATGGATAAAAAGTTTGATGGTGGAAGCCCGCAAGTGGACCCTCGAGTTAGATGGTGGAAGCTTCAAGGGGAGAGTCGGCAAACTTTTATGGATAAGGTTGTCGCTAGATGTAATGATTTCGAGTGCCCGGAGATGGATATAGATTCAACTTGGGCTATGTTGGAAAATAACATTAAGGAAGTGGCAAAAGAAGTTTTAAAGGAATCTAAAGGATACAAGCCATGACACATCGAGGGGGAATGATGAGGTAAAGCAGGCGATAAAAACTAAACGTGAATGCTACAAGGCATTAAGAAAATGCCCGAGTATAGAGAACTTTGAGAAATATAAGGAGGCTAAAAGAGAAGCCAAGAAAGTCTTCGTGATGTTAGGGCAAATATTAATCAAGAATTGTATACAAAATTAGATACTAAGGAAGGGAAAGGGATATCTATAAAATTGCTCGTATTAATGGACAACGTGAGGAAGATATTGGGGATGTAATTATTGCTTCAAATTTGGTTAATCTGGATTTTATGCCACGAATTCAAAAGGGTGAAGTACGGATGGCATTAAACAAAATGGGTTCGGGTAAAGTAAAAGGGTCAGATGGTATACCTATTGAATGATGGATGTTTTTGGGAGAGAGGGGAATCGAATGGTTGACTATACTTTTCGACAAGATTTGTAAACACAACAAGATGCCACTAGCATGGAGGAAAAGCACTTTAGTCCCTTTATGTAAGAACAAAGGCGATGTCCAAGAGTGCTCTAATTATCGGGGGATTAAGTTGATGAGTCACCATAAAATTATGGGAACGAGTCAGTGAGCAACGTCTTAGAAAGTGTGGAGATATCAGAAAACCAATTTGAATTTATACCTAGGAGATCGACTGTGGAAGCAATATTTCTGATGAGACACATGATGGAACACTATCATGATAAGAAGAAAGACTTGCATATAGTTTTTATTGATTTAGAGAAGGCTTATGATAAGGTACCAAGGGGGGTACTTTGGTGGGCATTAGCCAAAAAGGGCGTGCCTACGAAGTATATTGACATCATTAGAGACATGTACGAAGGAGCTAGTACAAGTGTACTTACTACCGTGGGAAGGACCGAGGAATTTTCTATCATTAGAGACATCTTAGTCCTTTTTTGATGGTAATGTTATACGAGGATCGAAGTTTTTATGTTATCTTGGGTCTATTATTCAAAAGAATGGAGAATTAGACGGTGATGTGGCCCATAGGATTAAGGTAAGATGGTTGAAATCGAAGAGCGCAACGGAGTTACTATGTGATCAAGGCGTACCTTACAGATTAAAGGGCAAATTTTACCTAACAGCAATTAGGCCTGCACTTTTATATGGCATTGAATGTTGGGCTGCAAAGCATAGTCATGTGCATAAGATGAATGTGGCGGAAATGCGTAAGCTAAGATGGATGTGTGGCCATACGAGAAAGAATCAACTTAGAAATGATGTGATTAGGAAAAAAGTACGAGTGGACCCTAGAGAGGATAAGTTGTTGGAGAATCGGTTAAGATGGTTCGGGCATGTGAGACGGAGGCCGATTGATGCACCAATGCGGATGCTTGAAGAATGGGGAGCGCATAGGCTGGTGAGGGGTAGAGAAAGACCTAAAGGATAAGAGTGATTGAGAATGATATGAGGTTTTTTGGGATTTGAGAAGTTATGACATTGGATCGGACGATGTGGAGGGAGAGAATTTGGGTGGTTGATTATTTATTTATTTATTTATTTATTTATTATTTCATTTATTTATTGTTCACAGCCCCCAAATCAGTTATGAAATTTTCACTCAAAAAAACAGCATCCCTAATCTTAATTGGGTTTTCTAAAAAGAAATAAAAAAAGAAAAATCAAAAAATATCCCTACGAACCCTAGTTCACCACCACCCACCGCCGCTGCCATACCCAACCTTCACCGCTGCAAAATCCGATTGTCTAGTCGCCGTCGATCTGCAAGTATCGCAGATGTGAATCTCGGGTTTCAAACAAAAATTACTCCTCTAAAAATCGCGAATTCAGGCCATTCCCACCTTCTCCAGTCTTTTTCCCGTCAAGACCTTCCCCAACCTACTGCCGCAGTTTCATCGCAAGTCTGAACGCGAAGCCACCCCAAAAATCGCAAATCTGATTCGTGCGTCCCAAACACGGTTTTTTCCTCCGGAGAACGCGATTTCAGCCCAATTCAATCTCTCCAGTCTTTTCCCGACCAGATTCTCCACCGTCAGCCGTTGCACCCCCACGGTAACCCGCCATATCCATTGTTCAAAACAGCCAAATCGTGGGCCTTGTCGCAAATCCCAGTCACGAATCACCACCACCGGATTTGATTCTCGCTAACAAATCGCGGAATATCACCGCTTCCACGTCACCCCGACGTCATCACCCATCACCGTTATTGCCACTACAAAATTCGTGAATCTGTTGGAAATCATACTTTCATCGGTGACCCACACTGCTATGAGACGTGCTTCCCACGGTAAGAACGTTTTCCACCACGGTTCTCGTTGCTCCATCAATGCCAGTGTTCACTCATCATTGAAAAAGTACGTTCGCTCGTCAGTGCAGGTGTTTGATAGTAGAAGCGTGTGACGTTTTGTTTAACATTGGACATTAATTCCTAATTGGGCTACTGATATTGTAGTAGTTAGCTAAAGTCTATGGCTTGATTTTTGGAGTTGGTTTTGATAGGGCAGAATAATATTATTAGAGATAAGTATTATTATGGTTTTCATTTGAGGATGTGGATATCAAGAACGGGGGACGAGTAGAGGTGGCCACAGTTCCGGTTCCGGTTCGAACCGAAACCGAACCGCCGGTTCCACGGTTCCGGAAATGGGAACCAGAACCGAACCGGTAACTCAGTGTTACGGTTTCGGTTCGAGCAAGAACCGGCGGTTCGGTTCGGTTCGAACCGCGGTTCGGTTGAACCGTCCGAACCAATTTTTTTTTTAATTCACTTTAATTGTTTTTATAATGAAATAATCAATATAAAATAAAAGAAATAGAAGAGATTATGACACCTATTTCTTATTATTCCTTAGATAATAGTTTGTGGTATTTATAACTAAGTCATGTCGGTTCAATAAAGGCGTCATGGGAAAGAACCGAAAGAAAACCCATAAAGGAGTATTAAACTCTTTTAAAAAATACATTAAATTTCAGAAATTACTAATGATAATCCTAATTACTAATAATAAAGTCTTCTACATGTCGAAGTCGAAGTCATCGTCGAAGTCTTCGCCTTCGGTGCATTGAGATGACTCGCTCGCATCTGTGGTCTCGGCCTCGGTCGTCGTCTCTAAAGCACGGACTCGCCTGGAGAAGTAGAGTGTCCGAGTCCAGTGCGTTTTGGACTCGGACTCGCCGCAGACGCGGCTCGGGTGCGTGTCCGGCGCGGTCGGACCGCGTCCTGCTGACGTGGCATTTTGGACGCGTTTGGGACGCGGCGGGGACACGGTTCGGACGCGCGGTTGTATTTTTTTAGCGTTACAAAAGGAGACGGGCAGGACAGGAATAAAATTAAAGAAAAGAAAAAAGAAAATGGGAAACAGAAGAGAAAAAGAAAATAGAGAAAGAAGAGAGGCGACAAAGACCAACCTAGGCCAACCGCGACAAAGATCCGACGCGACGAACCTACGCCACTCACCTCCATCTCGTCGCGGGCGCGGCTTTCCAGCAGATAGTCTTCTTAACTTTTATTTCTCATTTTTTTTAGTTGATTTCTTATACGCACCGCAAAAAGAAAGTGTTGATGCTTATCAAGACCTAACAAATTGAAAGCAAATTTTTTTAATTGGTTTGTATGCAATCGATGTGTGCACTGAAGGAGTCGAGATGTAAAAGTGTCGATTTTTTTAATTCCAGCAGGTTTTAAAGCTAATTAATTTTATTAATTTTTTATGAACTCATGGTTTATGAAAGTCTTGTTATTGTGATGAGTTTCTATTGATTCTACTATTATATATATATTTTTTATATTATTTAATTTGCCGAGTCCTATGCCGTGTCCGAGTCCTATTTTTTGGAGTTTTTCCGTGTCCGTGTCCGTGTCCGTGTCCGTGTCCGTGCTACATAGGTCGTCGTTATTGGGTATTCTTGGAACAAATCATCCCATTTGTTCTCTTGCTCTCTTGCTTTGGCCAATGTATGATCTTTGAGCAATAGTTGAGCTTCAAGATTATGTGGTGCCAGTTGGGATCTTCGTTCGTCGAGCATGTATCCTCCCTCGCTAAAGGCTTGCTCGACCGCTACCGTTGATGCCGGGACAGAAAATATCTCTTTCGCCATGATTGCAAGAATGGGGTATTGACCTTGCTTGATTGACCACCAATTTAACACGTCCACGTCATTTGGCCCTGCATTAAGTAATTCCCCTCCCTTCGGCTCCCTAAGGTATTCTTCTAGTTCGGAAAATTGGGGTTGACTACTATGACCTTTATTTGCGAAAAACGATTGAAGCATTTGACCCGCTTGAGTACTAGTGTGAAATCCATAAGAGGAAGAACCACTGTTCTCAACAGTTTATTTACGACTAACATTTCCACTATATTTTGAAGTATATTCTTGAAAAAGATTTTGTAAATCACAATAAAGACTAGTTTTGATTTCCATAAAATTTGGCAATTCTAAAGTTTCATAAGTAAGAAGACTTTCACAATATTTTATTTCTACAAAAAATTTATAATAAATTTCCAAAAGATTGCACACACCTTCGTATTTGAAGGACGGGTCTAAACATTTTGCAATTAAAAAAACATTAGGAATTTGTTTAAAATATTTTATCCATTTTTTACCATGAGAGTAACGGGTAATTGTAAATTTTGAAAAGTACTACAATGAGCTAATTGAGAAATTATCATAGTACAATGATAAAGAACACGTGAACAAGTAGGATAATAGACACCCGATAGATCTTTAGTAGCCGTTTCAAAAACTTGAAGTAGTTGAACAAGATGGTAACATTCATCCCAATAACTAGGCAATAAAATCATAGAATTAACTTCAGTTGTAAAAAATTGTACTAATAAATCCTTAAATTCGTACGTTGAATTCAACATTTCATATGTTGAATTCCACCTAGTGCATACATCTATGTTAAAGCACTTGCTACGTCCAGTTTGAGTTTTACAAAATTTGAGCCATAACCTATGTAATTTTTGTTTATCACGTAATAATTCAACAGCTTTCCTAATTGGATTTATTGATCTATCTAAATTTTTTTGGCCATCTTGAACACACAAGTTTAATATATGAGCAATGCAACGGGTATGAAAATATCTACCTTGTAAAGTAGCATTACATGCAGCAATTAAAGAAGGTACCGTAGCAGTATTAGCACTTGCATTGTCAAAACCAATTGAAAATATTTTTTCAGTAATTTTAAATTGTTGCAAAATTTTTAAGATAATAAGTGCAATATTTTCGGCAGTATGAGCACAATTAAATTTTTTGAAACATATAACACGTTTGTTTAAGTTCCATTGCAAATCAACCCAATGAAGAGTCATACCCATGTAAGAATTTTTTTTAAAAGCACATATCCAAATATCAGAGCAAACAGAAACTCTATGTGGTAAAGTAGTTAAAATATTTCGTAGTTGTATTTTATATCTTTTAGCTAATTTAACTATGGTCCTAGTCATAGTGGTACGTGGTATTCGTTTAGCTAAAGGATTATATGCTAATTTCATTGAATTTTCAAAACGCATGCTATCGGCAAATTGAAAAGCAAGAGATTCCGTACTAACAAATCGAGTCATTACTTCCCTAGCAACAATATCATTAAACTTAAAAAGAGAGATTTCGGGCGTACCTCGCTCGCCGGGAGTGGAGGTGAGTTGCGTTTGTTTACCTTTGTTGGGAGGATGCACATTTCTAATGTGCTTGTTGTATGTGCCATAGCCGTTCCCCGCGTTAAAAATATAGGATTTGCCACAAATTTGGCAAACGGCCTTTGTGATTGTTTTGCCACTATAGGGATCTTTAACTTGTACTTTTTTGAAATACACCGTGAAGACGTTGGAACGCGGAGTTCGTTCCTTCTTCCCCGCCGTTGATCGCCGAGCCCGGTGGTCCGATCCAAGGCCGCCATCTTCAAACTCGTCCATATCGTCCTCCAAATCAATGGGCTCGTCTTCTTGGAAAGTGGATGGAATTACTTCATCGTCATCTTGTTAAGCAAGGCTTGATGCAATTTCAAAATCGGAGTGGATTTGTTCCTCCTCCATTTGTTCACGTTCACGACGATTGGGCACCCTTCGAAATTGAGAATTCTGAGTAAGATCTTCACTACCGACGTAGGTTGATTCGTCAGGATCCTCTCGTATAACAACACCACGTAGACGAAGAGGGCCTCGTGGTCTATTTCCAATAGTAGAATCGTACTTCATAACGTTTTTGCCCTTACCACTACGACCCGAGCCGGAATCGAAAGAGGCCATTTGTGTAGGGAAAATGCGTAATAAATTGAGAGTAGTAAAAATGAGTAAGAGTACAAAATGCTTAGTAGAGCTGAAAGTTGGTGTGAAAAATGGTGAGGATTGGGATGGTATTTATAGGGAGAAATTAGAGGTAAAATTGGGAGAAAATTAAATTTGAAATTCAAATTTGAAATTTGAAAAAATAAAAAATTCCGTGGCCACCTTCCATGGAAGCAGCCTGGTGGTTTCAAAAAAATAAAAATTCTACCGCCATGTGCTTGGCGGTTCCTTTTTCTCAAAATTCTACTGCAAAGTTTTTCTCAAAATTTCAACGGTTCCTTTAACGGTTCCCATGTGCTTGGCCGGTTCCATTTTTTTCAACGGTTCCCGGTTCCGGAACCGTGTGAACCGGCGGTTCCGAACGGTTCGCGGTTCCACGGTTCGGTTACGGTTCCGAACCGGGAACCGCCGGTTACATTTTCTGGAACCGGAACCGAACCGTCTGGACACGGTTTCGGTTCCGGTTCGGAACCGTCTAACACGGTTCCGGTTCCAGAACCGTCCTATACGGTCCGGTTTCACGGTTCGATTCCCGATTCCGGTTTTTTTGGTCACCTCTAGGGACGAGGATTCTTTTGATCCCGTAGGCAATGAGCTAATTAGAGTCGCATACAGGATTTCTCAACTTCCATCGTTTGTGGATGATATACTTTATGATTTTGATTAAGCGCATTCATTGCTATGGAAAGTGGAGCAATCTTCTAAAAATGTTATGCAAAGGGCTCTTTCTATACTAAAGAAGATATTGCTTGCAGATAAGCTTTTATAACATCCAAATGATGAGGTAAGATTAGGAGTTGCTTCTTGCCTTGGTGAAATATATCAATTAATGCACTCGATGCTCGATATGATGCTGCAACAATGAAACAAGTATTTCACTTTGATTGTTTCATGTTTTGAGAATATGTCAAAAGTATTCAGTCGCTTATATGAGAAAACGATTGCTATTCTTACGACTATGGAACAACCAAGTTATTTCTTGGTTATGTTGGACTTAGACTTGTATGAGCTGATTATTGAGATGTTCCAACATTTTTCTGAATGGTGTACGGGTGTATCATGAAGATGTAGTATTTGTGCATATGGAGATTCATTATATACTCTCTCAAAAAGTCCACTTTCATTTTGCACACATATTAAGAAAACAACAACAACAACAACATCTAAGCCTTAGTCCCAAAATGATTTGGGGTCGGCTAACATGAATCAAACTTTGAAACCGTCAATAATCGTTACATAAATAACATAAAAGGAAAAAAGAGAGAAAAAGTAGAGAAAAAAGCAAATAAAAAAAGAGAATGAATGAAAAAAAAAAAAAAAGATAACATGAAATAAAAGAAAATAGGAATTAAAAAAAAAAAAAAAAAAAAAAGGAATCAGACTCCATCCACCATCCGTATTCTTTCCCGCCACATTTGCCTCTCCATCGCCATACTTTCTCCAATTCCAAGAAACCGCATATCATTTTCAATCATCTTTATCCAAGTTTTCTTGGGTCTTCCTCTACCTTTCACAACATTACTTGCTCCCCAACTTTCTAGCCTCCTCACTGGTGCATCAATAGTCTTCTTCTCATGACCAAACCATCGTAATTGATTCTCCATCATCTTGTCTTCTAT
This sequence comes from Orobanche coerulescens, assembly GCA_033398695.1. Taxonomy (NCBI): domain Eukaryota; kingdom Viridiplantae; phylum Streptophyta; class Magnoliopsida; order Lamiales; family Orobanchaceae; genus Orobanche; species Orobanche coerulescens. Next base: position 70,567 of record JAWKAU010000105.1, on the reverse strand, counting down.
AGACGCAACTCTTACCTTCTCTCTGATCACCTCATTTCTGAGCCGATCCTTTTTTGTATGACCACACATCCATCATAGCATACGCATCTCTGCCACATTCATCTTTTGAACGTGACACTGCTTTTGACCCAACACTCGGTGCCATATAACAATAAGCAGCCTAATTGCCGTGCGGTAAAATTTACCCTTTAATCCGAGGCATGCCAGATCACATAAAACCCTGTGGCACTCTTCCACTTCAACCACCCCGCCTTTATTCTCATGAGCCACATCGCCATCTAGCTCTCCATCCTTTTGGATAATAGATCCAAGATACCGAAAGAAAGTGGATCCATGAACAACTTTCCCATCAAATGTGATCATCCCCGCCTCTCTATCACTCAAGTTTCGCTAAACCTACACTCCATATATTCGCCTTACTGCTCACTAAAGCCTCGAGCTTCCAAAGTATCCCTCCAAAGTTCCAATTTCACAGACTCCAACCTTCGTTTCATCAATCAACACAATATCATCTGCGAACATCATACACCACGGAACGTCATTTTGAATCTCTTGTCAATTCGTCCATGACTATGGCAAAGAGAAAAGGACTAAGAGCAGATCCTTGATGCACCCCAATCGTAATAGAAAATTCTTCTGTCCTCCCAACATTAGTACGTACACTTGTACTAGCTCCCTCATACATGTCCTTTATAATGTCAATATATTTCCGCGATACACCCTTCTTTGCTAAGGCCCACCAAAGTACTTCTCTTGGTACTTTATCATATGCCTTCTCTAAATCAATAAAAAACATATGCAGATCTTTCTTTTTATCTCCATAATGTTCCATCAACTGCCGGATAAGATAAATTGCTTCCATGGTGGATCTTCCAGGCATAAATCCAAACTGATTTTCTGTTATCTTCACACATTTCCTGATCCTTTGTTCAATCATTCGTTCCCACAACTTCATGGTATGACTCATTAGTTTAATTCCGCGATAATTAGAACAATCTTGAACATCACCTTTGTTCTTATACAAAGGGACGAGAATACTTTTCCTCCATGCTGATGGCATCTTATTGCTTCTCCAAATCTTATTGAAAAGCATAGTTACCCATTCGATCCCTCTCTCCCCCACATATTAAGAAAACACTTTGGAAAAATAAAATATACCCCAACATTCCTTTTATGCCCTTGTTTAGTATCAATAACTAATCCCAACACTCATTGCAATAAAAATATTTAAGATAAAGTATAGTAGTATATTCTTTAAAAGAAATGTGGACTATAATTTAAGACAACCAAAGAATGAAAAGTGGACTATCTTTTTGAGACTAAGGGAAGTATGTAAAGATAAAAATAACTGGATATAGACTTAACCAACGAGCAAAAATGAAGAGGTTTTAGCTCCATCAATTATTTAGGCATCTGTTGTAAGCTGATTAGTTCATGAATCTTTTTCTAAGGTTAAACCAATTATGGGAATAAATTAACCCGCAAATAGATGAATTGAATGTATATAGAATACAATATTATTTTCAAATTTCTAGGGGAATGAAAAGGATAACCAACAAAAAAATTAATTAATAGATTGCTTTGAGTGGTTTGGCCTCATCGAATGAGTATAAGAAAAATACAAAGCTAAGGAAGAAATTGGGTCTTCGGAATTATGAGTGTAACTATGTGGAATAAGGTCTAGTAAATAGTAGAAGTAATTTTTAAATTTTATAATTGGTGTGGGTAATTTGGTAAGTTTACAACTTTGTAATCAATAAATGGGAATAAATTACTAGAGTTAATGAATCTATATTATTATTTTATGTACATTGGAAAAAAGTAAAGTCATTAGGTAAAATTTTGATTTTAGGACATCAATGCAATACATGACAAATTTCAGATATTAGATCATAAGACTACAGATTTTGGCACTATGTATTCTTAAAACATTATCTTGAGACATTCAAGGATGGTTGATTACATGCAAAGCTTCTGTCCCGCTGAAGCAAGGCCTAAGCCTCGAGGCGCAAGACATAAGCCTCAATCTTCTTAAAAAAGCATAAAATATAAAAAAAACGAATGATATAATAAAGTAACATAAATATAGTCAGCCAAATAGTTGTTTTCAATATAACATAAATATGATATAAACTATCTGCTGGGAGCCTAGTACCTAGGGTTCGTTACCTTTTATCTTATTTCTTTTGTTTTTTTAAATCCTAAAATTCATCAAAACGACATAGTTTTACTTAAGCTATGCCCCAAACGCCTCAAGGCTACGCCTCGAGTCATACATCTCAACCGCCCCTCAACCTGCAAAGGCGTAAAGCCTCATATTTTACCCCAAAATTGCCGCCTCAAAACACTTTCTTCATGCCTCACTTCGAGGCGCGCCTCAAGGCGCCTCAAAACGCCTTTTGAAACAATGTGTAAAAGAAGCCCACACACGTTTGTTAAGGTCATTAGTAGATCACGGCAACAAAAAAAAAAGCTAGTTTGTTATTCGCTAAGGGATAGTGTAGGGGCTCGTTTGCTAAGTTGTATGGAATAAAGCTTGATAAGATTGACGGGAATTTCTTATACAATATAAGAAATTAATATCATATTTGGTACGATATATTAAATTCTCTGCAAAATATAGATATCATGGTAGTTTATTGAATTTATTAGTTGCAGTATTGTTTAATATCACCTAATACCACCTCTTAGGTGGATACGTAATATCAAAAATCAGTATTATTTATACGGACCCGAATTTTATCAAGGGCCCCATACTTTATACCAAACAAGATATAAAGGTGTATTATATATATTATAAACCTTAATCACACATAGCAAACAAGCCCTAGCACTAAATACAAACCTTAGACTGCATCACAGTAATCAGGATATTCTGTGTGCTAATAATCCCATCAAAACTCCAATCATTTTGATTTGTGGATAGACAATTGGCAGATTCCAATATCTATCAAGATATTGGAACCAAAGTAAAAGACAAAGATGGTAATAGGATAAATGATTATAAGTGTAATTAAATGGAGAGATATTTCTTGCCTTAAACCGCTTTGTAGCACCCACTTGTTCCACCTTATGTACGAACTGGCCAAAGTTGTAATAGGGAAGTAAACGTGAGTGCCATTCAGCATACATGCAAAGTAAGTGTTTCAAATCGTTAACCTGTATTATTCATAAAAGAAAAAATTAAAAAAAAAATGAAATGATGCATAAAACAAATTTTCAATGTGAAAATACATCAACAACAACAACAACAACAATAGAGCCTTAGTCCCAAAATGCTTTGGGGTCGGCTAACATTAATCGATCTCTGAAAACGTCAAGTCGTCTCAAATAGAACAGTCACCAAAACTGACATACATAAAAGAATAAAAATCCTAATATCATACACCAAACTTCATTCGAAACTCTTGCTTCCATTAAAGAAATTGAAGATTTCGGCGATATAAATTGGTCTCCCCCCTTCTTATCAAAGTTACATGGACAGAGGCAGTAAAACTGGCCAACTATCAAAAATGTTTTTATACAAAATCTCTAGGCAACTCTGGCAACAATGCTAATAATATCAACACACTGAGCTGCTCATTATGAAATTAAACTTCGTTTCTCGATTTATTCATGCATACAAGTTCTTTATTCTGAATCTCGCACTCGCCAACTTTATTTTCATCACACCAACTATATACGTTTTCCCTTTCACATTCTTTAATATCAGAAAATGCTGATAAAGGATAATTAATGTACTTTCTTTTTCTTATATTTTCTTTAACAATTTCTCCTTTCATATGTTTATCCTTTTAGACCCGTATCATTTTGGGATTAAAGCTCAGATGTTGTTGTTGTATATGTTTTATCCTTTAATATTGGACATCTATTGCTATTACTAGGATTGTAATGTGGTCTTAATTCTAGGCACTCCTTCACCCTTATCTTACTTACTAGTTACTAGGATACAGATACTGTTTCATGAAAAAAAATCTACTAACTCTGCGACAAAATGCTGAACCACATCATTATATGGATCAGACAGCCGTTGGAAGTTTTCTTAATTAAATAAAGAGATGCCAATAATCATACAAGAGAATAAACAAATCCAGAGAATTTTTAGTAAGAGGACCAAAAGAAGACATGGGGTGGTATTTTTCTATAATTATATGTACTTCACTAATTTTATTTTTTTTCCAGCAACCATAGGGGTGGTAATTTTCTATGCCTCAGGATGAAACTAAAATAGTGCATGACGATTGAGAAGTTAAAAACAACAGGACAAGTTAGGGAGATAGAGATGAAATCCATAAACGTATTAAATTAAAATGGGATAATTAGGGAAGACCTCACGACCGCGGCCACGGCACTTGAAGGCACGGGGAAAGTAGCGCAGGATGTATCCAATGCCAGTACCATCGGAGAGGAGCAGATCTGGAGTCAGCTTCGGCCTGCTTCTCCTCTGGGATTTCTGCTTCGGCTTCGAAGGCCTTGTATTGGTTAGAAGACTTGTTGGTCTATTGCTGTTGTTGGGATTGGAATTGGGCATGAGAATGGGGTTGGAATAGCAGTCGCGGGACCAGTGGCCAGGCCGCCCGCACTTGTAGCACCCAGTGGACGCGGCGCCGCCACCCTCATTCATCATCATCCTAGTGTTGGTGATTTGGACTGCATACGGTTTGGGGCTTTTATCTGGGTAACTGGCAGCGGGTCGTTTTTAGCTCGTTTGGTAGCCATGTCAGGATATAGCAGGTTAAGATATGGCATGTTAGTTATAGCAAGTTAGATAAAGTGGAGATTATAGTTTGGTGTTTGGTAGGAAAAATGTACTATTTAGATTAAACTGTAAAATTACATTTTAATCTTTGTGAATAGTAAAAAAATCTGGAATACTAACGGGATTTTAGAAAAATATATATAGTAATTTAGTTTTTATTTATTTATGGAAAATAATATTCCACTTCTTTTTTAAAAACTTTAAATAAAAATATCCGATTTTAATTTTTCATTTTCGAACCAATTTTTTATTTGTTATTTTTGAAATTTAAATAAAAACATCCGATTTATATTTTTTATTTTCAAACTAATTTTAGTTTTTATTTTTTATTTTCGAACTTTAAATAAAAACATCCGATTTTTATTTTTATTTCGAACAAATTTTTATTTTTTATTTGTTATTTTCGAACTTTAAATAAAAACATCTAATTTTATTTTTTTATTTTCGAACTAATTTTTATTTTTTATTTTTTATTTTCGAACTTTAGATAAAAACATTCGATTTTATTTTTTATTTTCGAACTAATTTTTATTTTTATTTTTTATTTTCTAATTTTAAATAAAAACATCCGGTTTTATTTTTTATTTTTGAACTAATTTTTATTTGTTTATTTTTTATTTTCGAACTTTAAATAAAAACATCCAATTTTTATTTTTTAGTTTTGATTTTCGAACTTTAAATAAAAAATTCCGATTTTTAATATTAATATTCTGGATTTTTAAAAAAATAAGGCTTGGGGTAATTTGGGGATTATTGGGTTAACATGAGCACTATTCAATCATGTTATTTAAATTCATCATTTTGGTGAGTTACAAAATCAAATTGTAATAGTGAATTAACACGGGCTTTGGCTTAAAGCCGGGACGATGAGTTAACTAAACACGCCTACCAAACGCATGTTTCGACAGGTTAATTTATCCTAACCCGTCGAAACATGGCTACCAAACGAGCCATTAGTTGATTCAGATTTCAATCTAATAAGGAAATTGTGTTTGATTAGCTTATATGGTCCAAATTTATATTTATATATATAAGAAAATAGTACAAATTTTTCAATACTAGTTTTTGGTCCGTGCGTTTCACGGAATGAAATATAAATAAAAAAAACTAATGGATTGAAATATGATAAACAAAATGTGTCATTCATGAATTAACTAAACAAATACTACAAATACAAATAGACATAAATATTCATAAATTGGAGAAAAACTCCTTATAAATAACATTAATAGTGTTATTACCAAGATTTCTATCATTAACATAAACTAATATTTTAAATGCATCTCTATTAGTTACTCAATAAACCGTCACATATAATTATTCATGAACTAAGAATGGCCTCTTCGAAAATATTTCAAATATTTAAATGCGATTGCCCTTAACTTTTATTGTCTCCTTTAAAGTCGAAAAAATAGCTTGCATCACATGAGTAAGAATTATTAAATGAATATAAAAAAAAACATACGTTACTCACGGTATCTACATATGTCAAAGCGTCAAAATAACCAATTTCATTCCATTACAAAGATCCGTCGTGTGATTATTATTCCCCAACAACTTTACGAAAATACCACTCTACATCAAACGAATTAAGAACAATGAAATTTATATTTAAACCATATGGATCGTAGTAATAGCAAAGAAATGCTTGAACAAAAAGAATTTTGTTTACAATAGTATCGACCAATAAATAATACGAATCTGTAATTTTAATTGATGATTAGATACATCCAAAATACTTTGCATATTCAAATCTCTACTGAATGTATATGCTAAGCTGTCTCATTAAAATATATAAAAAATAAAATAATGATATACTAAGAAATTATTGATAAAAGATAAACATATCTCATGTGGAAAATAATTTCATAGTAAATACTACAAAGGTGCAAGTGCAATAAATACTTGTAAATTTTGAAAAATCTTCTTGTAAATTGCGTTTGTAGTTTTATTACTAACATTTTACATGTCAATATACATAATAATATTAAAAAAGCACTTGAGAAAAGTTATTACAAAGTGTTGTTGCCCAAAATATTTATCCGAAGATTAATACTGCTGGATGACGGACAACAAACAAATGCGAGAACACTTCCGAGAGAAGATAAATAAAACAAGATTTGCCGGGTTTGTTAGGCCCGGGCTTGAATGCTCTCGCGAGATGTTATTAATACAAATATTCGTGGATACAAGTATTAATGAGAGAAATCTAAATACAATGAGTGTAAAAAGACTCTGTTAATCCGGCTCTTGAGCGAAGCTTGGTGTTCTTCGTCCCGCCGATAATCTGCTCGAGGAGAAAAGGCCGGGAGAAGTAAGACCGAAAGAAAGCTGTTGCCAAGAGTTGGATGTTAGCCAAGTGCTGTATATTGTTTCTGTATTGAGTGTTTTGAATCGTGAAGTTGCAGAAGAGTTTTTCGTCCCTTTACAAGTGAAGGCTGCCTTGTATATATAGAGGCTGAGAGGCCCTGTCCCCTAGTGGGCGATCGCCTTTCGGCATTTAATGCAATGGGGCGATCGTCTTAAAGGTTACGTGGGTTGCCTGCCAAAAGTCCAAAGCTACAGCTGGTGGCCAGCCGTGCGGTCCAATGAGGATCCAAAGACGTCCTAATCATCACAGGAGGTCCCACGTTGTTGCTTTCGGCGGACTTTGTCAGTAGGTGCAGTAGGCGCCAGGCTGTAGTCACATGTCTTGTCCGCCAACTCCTTTCGCAGGTCTGGGCCATGCTGGTAGGTGAGGTAGGTGACAGGTTTGTCAGCGCCTTTTGTGGATCTGCACGTGGGGTCAGCTTTGAGACTTGGCCTTTGCCGACTGGATGGTCATCGGTGGAGATCGACATGAGGCGATCGTCTCTAGCTGATCATCCGAGGATCGTTCTCGGCCAGTCACTGAAGTTTGGCAACGGTCGGTCTCCAAGGGTCGATCGGCAGATGCCCAGAGAGGTCGGTCACCAAGGGTCGATCGGCAGATGCCGATAGAGGATCGTCCACTAGTCGATCGCCAGGAGTCGGTCGCCGAGTGCCGAGTGATGATCGTATCTGAGGTCGATCGCTCGGTACCGGGACTTGTCCTGGGACCTTCCTTTGGCCGATTTAGCTGGTCCGCTGGGTTGAGGCTTGGTCGCCTGGCCTCGGAGGCGATCGCCGGTCGGAAGGTGTTAAATCTTGACACAACAATTGCCCCCCAGCTTGCTCCTATGTTGAAGACATGGGGCGAGGTGGTTCTTGCTGGTGATCGCGTCTGGATGAGGACGGGCGATCTGAGCTGACTTAGGACTCGGACTTGGGCTAACATGGTCGATTGGCTTAGCTATCTTTCGGTCTTGTACCTGCAAAAAACAACATTGGCCGATCCCCCATGGAAACTTGGTGGTTTCGCTTGCTTGAGGAATCGTGCACAGTCGCGGAGATCGATGGACCGACCCCATGACCGTGTCTTGGTGCGCGAAGACAATGAGTGTCTCGTGACTCACTTTATTATGAGGGTCCTCTGTAGCCGCGCCTCGCCTTGTATTTAAACGAAAGGCGTGCGGTCTCGTCTAGAGGAGTCCTTGCGCGGCAGCGTCGGATGAATCAACTCCACGCCCGCGGCTTGTTAGCTCTGCTTCCACCTCGGCCAGCCATGGAGATGGCCGACCTCGACGGTGTACGTTGAGACGGGGTTGTGGCACGTCGCATTGTCCGGGTTCACCACGTCAGATGATGAACCTTTGAGGGCGGGCGATCGTGTTCACTGATTAATGTTGGAGAGCCCTCAGACTACGCCGGCCTCGTATTTAAACGAAGGGCGGGCGATCTTGGCCGAAAGGGACCTTGCATGGCCGGCCCGTTCCATCGATTGCCGGGACCATGGCTTTATGATGTGCGGTGGAGGCGATCTTATGCCTTAGTCCGTCATGTTATATCTTTGGGTGTAGATGGCGATCGTGTCCTCCGAATCGCGGATGATGTAGCGTGATGATCGGCGATCGGGCCGGAAGATCGCGATCGTCGCTCGGCTGCCGATCGCTTTATTCGTAGGTCGATATCGGCGATCGGGCGGGAGATCGTCGTCAGTGCCGATCGCGCTGCTCAAAGCTAAGAAGAAACCTTTGCACGGCCGTAAAATCTGCGGCTCTAGCCGGAAGGCTGCGTAGGTCGTAGGTTGGGTCTTCGTAAGATGCCTGAACATAGGCGAAAAACCCTGAAAACCTCCTAGACCGCGTAGAGGGCGGTCTCATCGCTTATGGGCTCGCCATTGAGGATGATAACGTCCACCCGGCCGATGTAGTCCGAGTCGGACTCTTCTTCTCCCCGCTTGATTTGCATCATGCGAAGGGGACCTTCGGGCCGACGACCACAGTGGCGAAGTACTCGGTGAAGCCGTGCGCCACTCGTTAAAGGAGCCGATGGACCGAGGTGGCAATGAAGTGTACCACCGGGCGAGGTCGTCCAGTCGGAGGAACATTCGGCATCCAGTCGCGTCGGATGCCCCGCACCGATCATGTAGATGTTAAACTTCCTCAGTGCACTTGGGGTCCGATCGCCCCTCGTACACGGGTGTTAGCGGGGAGCGATCTGTCTTTACGGGGCGAGCTCGATGTCGATCGCGAGTGGCTCGCTGCCCGGCGATCGTCTTCGCGCCCGCCACGGATTCCGAGAGCGCCTTCATGTCGTCGAGTTGACGTTGCATCGCAGCCCATCGCCGTGGCTTGGTCGCTTGCCGATCGGCTTTGGGAGCAGGAGCCGAGGCGATCGTGTACCGATCTCCGGCTCACGCCGCCGACCTCGGCAATTTGGCGAGGGGGAGCCGACGGCCAGCCGCTTCCGGGAGTCGGGTAGCCGAGCTCCCGGTGACGGACTCAAACTCCGCTGCCTCGTAGCCGGGCCGGACCGCCCGGCCGCTGTGTCGGGTCGCGCCTGTGCGATCGAAGACAGACGTGCCCCGGCTGCCGAGCGCCTCTTGTTGCGGGCGAGAGCCTCCTGGCGTTTGCTCGGCCAGTAGTGCCTTAAGCTTCCGCTTGATCTTCCGGCGAGAGACCGGGGGGGCGGTAGCTGGAGGCGCGTCGAGAGTACTCCGTCGTTCCTGTAGGACGGCCAGGGCCCCTTCGATCTGTTTCTTGGTTCGGAAACGATCGAGCGAGAGGCTTGGGCCGCCGTCCAGGGACGGGATCGAGCGTCTCTGACCGCGGCGGCTACCTTCCACCATCGGCTGTGGCTCGGACCGGGACGGAACATGGGGTCTGGCCGGCTGGCCAGCGGCTTTCTTCGACGCGGATGCGGAAGACATGATTTCTGAAGGATTTCTTTAAAGTGCAGTGAGTGTCACTTCAAGTATATGCCCCGAGAACAGTGAGAATTCTTCGGGACGGTAGGTATAAAAAATTGAGGGTTGGATCCCCTTCCTCTAGCGCCAATTGTTGTTGCCCAAAATATTTATCCGAAGATTAATACTGCTGGATGACGGACAACAAACAAATGCGAGAACACTTCCGAGAGAAGATAAATAAAACAAGATTTGCCGGGTTTGTTAGGCCCGGGCTTGAATGCTCTCGCGAGATGTTATTAATACAAATATTCGTGGATACAAGTATTAATGAGAGAAATCTAAATACAATGAGTGTAAAAAGACTCTGTTAATCCGGCTCTTGAGCGAAGCTTGGTGTTCTTCGTCCCGCCGATAATCTGCTCGAGGAGAAAAGGCCGGGAGAAGTAAGACCGAAAGAAAGCTGTTGCCAAGAGTTGGATGTTAGCCAAGTGCTGTATATTGTTTCTGTATTGAGTGTTTTGAATCGTGAAGTTGCAGAAGAGTTTTTCGTCCCTTTACAAGTGAAGGCTGCCTTGTATATATAGAGGCTGAGAGGCCCTGTCCCCTAGTGGGCGATCGCCTTTCGGCATTTAATGCAATGGGGCGATCGTCTTAAAGGTTACGTGGGCTGCCTGCCAAAAGTCCAAAGCTACAGCTGGTGGCCAGCCGTGCGGTCCAATGAGGATCCAGCACGCGTCCGGAAGTACTGTCACAGGAGGTCCCACGTTGTTGCTTTCGGCGGACTTTGTCAGTAGGTGCAGTAGGCGCCAGGCTGTAGTCACATGTCTTGTCCGCCAACTCCTTTCGCAGGTCTGGGCCATGCTGGTAGGTGAGGTAGGTGACAGGTTTGTCAGCGCCTTTTGTGGATCTGCACGTGGGGCCAGCTTTGAGACTTGGCCTTTGCCGACTGGATGGTCATCGGTGGAGATCGACATGAGGCGATCGTCTCTAGCTGATCATCCGAGGATCGTTCTCGGCCAGTCACTGAAGTTTGGCAACGGTCGGTCTCCAAGGGTCGATCGGCAGATGCCCAGAGAGGTCGGTCACCAAGGGTCGATCGGCAGATGCCGATAGAGGATCGTCCACTAGTCGATCGCCAGGAGTCGGTCGCCGAGTGCCGAGTGATGATCGTATCTGAGGTCGATCGCTCGGTACCGGGACTTGTCCTGGGACCTTCCTTTGGCCGATTTAGCTGGTCCGCTGGGTTGAGGCTTGGTCGCCTGGCCTCGAAGGCGATCGCCGGTCGGAAGGTGTTAAATCTTGACACAACACAAAGTATAAATTAAGGTTTTTGTTGTAAATAAGTCATACATTTAGTGAATGACTAATATGCCCATGAAACCCTAGATTTGTACCTGTAAATAGAGGACTATTGCCTTCATAATGAGATACACAATTTCATTGGTGTCTCCATCTTCGCTTATATTTTTATTTTTATTTTCATATTTATAACACGTTATCAGCACGATACTCTACCAGTAAATTTTTTATTTCTCTCTGATTTTCAAAATCGAAAAAAAACGCGAGGAGATTTTCTGCACTGCGATACCGTGCTAAAATCGCGATCCCTGCTTTGTTAACCGTCGGATCAGCATGAAATTTTTACAGTATCTTCCTGACAAACAGATCTATAAATTCAACGGTGGAGATCAGATTCTAAATGTATTGTATACATAAAAAAAGTCCAAGTAGAAATAATCTTTTTTTTATATTGGTGAATGGTATTAATTCTATTTACTCCTTCAAAAACTTTCTTGCATATGATGATTTCGAGGAAAAATATATATTCTTTAGTTATTAAATTCTATATCATTGTGTGCATGATATATAAATAATATATATGATGTAATACCCGGATTTTCAGTATAAATTTTTCGCGTTATTTTATATGAGATATACTGCATTAGCTTGGTGTCTATACAGTGTGGATAAAATAATTTAAAGACTGAGACAGTTGTATTTGTATAATTGTCGTACTTGGTCGACAATTACATTAAGGATATCGTGTATCAGGTTGCTTTCATTTTGATATCGGGTATATCATATGAGAATGTTATTGGATCCAGTATCTGTATTCAGTATGTGTGTATACGTATCCATTATGTCGAGACGGACCGGAACAGTTGGATTTGGCTAAGTATAGAGCCCTTAACATACGCTAAGTTTAAGGACTTCCGTACGCTAAGTTGCTAGTGTTACGTACGTTATGACTAAGGCATTACGTACGTTGTCACCCCCCCCAAAACCATTCGGGATATTACAGCGCCGTGGGTCCCGCGCCGGAACCCACCAGGCTAAAAACCGTTTCAAAAATGTTTAAAAACGCCAAAAGGCCGATGACGGTAATGTTTTAAATACCCAAAATATAGTTCTCAAATACCGTCACAAAAATAACAGCTGAAAATACAAGGCGAAATGCCAAATCTCGACAGTTCAAAATGTACGTTAAACCACCACTTAAACGTACCGATAAAATAATTTGGGAAAAAGAGTTTGACGAAAATAACCCAAGTTCGTAAAATGCCAAAAAGGCCATTTGAAATACACACGAGTTGGTAAAAATACTAAAGAGCCATTTTGAAATATACACACGCAGCGGATAAAATGCAGTTCAAAAATACACAAATTGCAGTGGAATAAAACAACCAGAAAAGAAATACTCAATACTAAAAAACATGCCACAGCCAGTATCACTCGGGAAGCTCACCCCTTCACGACCGCTACTAGCTCGATCTCCGTGTACCTAAAAATAAAGCCCACGACGGGGTTGTAATATCCGCAATTTTCGATTTCCGGTAATTTCTTTTTTTTCGGCGAAAGTCTGTTTTGACGACTCGCTCATGTCCGTTTCGTCATTATGAGAATGATTAATTCTACACTTTTTGACATCCGAGTTCGTTTCGGTGTCGTTTCGTTGAGTTCTGTGCTTTTTAGCGACTTTTCCGCACTTGAGTTCGATTCTTGCGAATCTCGACCGAAACTGCTGTTTCGAGTTTCCCGCAAGTCCGTTTATCTTTGTTGGACGTGTTGTGAACTTCGGTTTGGTTATTCGATCACGTATCGTGATTTTCGGGCATTTGGGCCATTTTCGTAATTTCCTAAAGTTTGGGGTAATTACCTTCCGTTGTCGAATTTCGAGCCTTCGGGTGGTCGGAATTGTGTGTCCTACTAGCTCTTAGATTCGTCTTTGTGAGTACTTCGTAACCGTATCTTCGGTTCGTATTCAGGTTCGGGTTTCGGTGTCGTTTTGTTGAATTCAGGATTTCTAAACGACTTTTCTAAGTATGAGTTCGTCTTTGTTAGATCACCATTAATTTTTGGTAACTCCAAAAATTATAAATCTTTGCAATATTATAGAACATCGAGTTAGCTTTCCAATGGTTCAAACGGTGAGTCAATCGAGTCCGGACGAGAGAGTTATGGTCGTTTGATTTTGGCCGAGCACTTCCGAGAGCCTTTCGGCCGATAGAAGTCGATAGACTCTCCGCCTACTTTCGGTATGGCTATCGGTTGGGCTGTATCGGCCGATAGGCCGGCCGATAGGTTCTGTGTGTGTTACACTATAAAGGTGTTGTTTCAGCGTTATTCGGTCATTTCCTCCCCATTCTTCAACAGAGCGCGAGAGAGATAGACTTGAGAGGAGAGTTCCTCCATCTATCACTTACTTGTGTAAATTTCTTCATTCCTTTTCGATCGGGTGGCTCGGATTGCGGATCTAACCCGTGGTTTTGGATTTGAATGCTTGATTCATCAAGAGGTAAGAATTCCTTTAACCCTACCTTTTTGGATAATTGGGGATTTTGGGGTTTTGTCAGATTCTTTCCGTTTTGTTGATGGATTCGTGATGAATATGATTAATCTTGTTGATATCATTAGTTTTCCTACTGATTCATGGTATATTTTCATAGTTTTACGGACTCGAGAGGGTTTGGTTGTGGTCCGCCCTCGTTGTTATTTTTGTGCGAATATACATGAATAGTAGGAGGGTTTCCGGTGTATTCCATTTCCGTAATCGTTTAGAAGTGGTTGTGATTGTGCTATTCGAATCGTTAGGTTCATTTTCGCGGTTCCTCGCGGTCGTGCTTGATTCTTCCGTTAGTTCGTTGTCGTATTCCTTTTCGTTAGCATCGGGCGTTAGAAGCTTCCGGTTGAGCCGTATCCGTTCGTGGTTCCGTGCTCGTGGTATCGAGGCAAGTACCTTGTCCATACAATTCTTGTTTTGTGGATATGATAATTAGTAACCGTCTCTATGTGTTTATTTGATCGTGTGTTTCGAACTTTCAAAAGATTCGGTTTAGCCTTGTTAAAGGCTTGCTTTCAAAACGCGTGTGTTTTGTAAATGGCGTGGTTTGAGAATGACTATGTGAACTCTATGGATATGTTTGGTGTTGATGTTGCACTTGGTATTGCGTGTGGGCGCATATTATTTCATTTCGGTGCGTTGTGGTTTGACGTGGTGTTTTGCTAAGTGTTTGATGCCTCTTGCGAATTGTTTGAATATCCTTGATGTAATATGTTATTTGTGTGAATGTGTGGATATGGTTGAAGGTCTACGGTGACACATGGCACGTGATCATGTGGTCGAGGATGCAACAAGTGATTGATCCAACCGTGAGAGCACGAGATAATCTACGGTGGCACATGGCATGCGATCATGTGGCGAGGATGCAACAAGCGATTGATCCAACCGTGAGATGTATGTGATTTGTTTCGCTAGCCCGGCTCGGGAGGGTCCTTCGAGGCCTCGAGTGGGATGTCGGTGGTATCGTCCGGTCTGGCGATGCGCGTGCGTGATTATGTTTCGTTGATTTTACGTCCGTTGAGGACACGTGATGTTGGGCTTTGACCACCTTAAATTGTTGGTGATTTCCTATTTGCGAAAACAAAGCGTTTGGTGTGACCTATCGATCTTTTGGAAAGAGAAGGATTTTATAATCTAAATTGTTTTCTATTAAAACTCTCGATGGCATTTTAAAGCTGTTTTGTAAATTGTTTCCCTTATTTGCGATCTTTCGGTTTTGGAAATGTTTACCCAAACTCTTGCCTCGGGAAGTACTTTTCTTTACGTTTGGATCTTTGAGGATTCCTGATTATTATTGTTCTTGGAACTTGTATTGTATGGCCCATATTTTTGCACTTGTACTTGCACTAGCAAAACGGTGGAGTTTTGCTAACCCCAGTATTCGGGGTGGATGTCTATTTTGCATTCGGGTTTTGGAGCATAGCACGAAGTCGGCACGAAGGATGATGAAAGATGAAAGATACTAATAACACGAGTATCAGTTGATGTCGTATTGGTCGATTGTATTTTCTTTTTCCGCTGCGGTATCTTTTCCCCGTTGTACGGGAGTTTATTTTATTTTGACCCCTGCGTGGGTATGTGTTTGGGAATGAGTTGTATCTTATTATTGAAAGACCAAGTCGGTCTACTGAGTCATTTTAGCCTTAAAGGCGATGTTTAGATGTTTGATTTTAGTTATCAGCCTGGTAGATCCTCGAGGAGAGGGTCTACGGCGTGTAATATCCCTGAGTGGATCGGGGGTGTTACATAAATGGTATCGGAGCTTAGGTTGTGGAAACCTAGGCTGTCGGGTCAGTGGTGTCTATCGAGTTTTTGTCTCGTCGGATTTTATCTGACTGAGTCGTGTCGCGACGCGTCGTCTGAGTTTGTTGGTCGTGATTAGTATCGTGGGGCGATCATCATCTTCGTGCGACCTGTGGCTGTAAGTCTCCCTTCTTTGTGTTGTGCCTCGTGTGACACGAGCTATTTTTATGATTTATTTGCTAAGTGACGGAATCCTCTTATGGATTTTGATTTCTTGATACGTGACTATTTGACTCTCATATTTCTTTCATGTGAGGAGTAGTTGCTGGATTGTGCATGTTGGACTCTATTTCTTTTTTTTCCGCTGCGTGAGTTCCTTTGTAATAGCTTGCGGTATCTTACCGACTGAATTTTATTTCGAAAATCGATTCCTTTAACCGAGTTGTTGACCTTGACCGTTTTGACGGTAGTTGGGTGTTTTCAAATGATTTTGTGAGTTTTGATAAGTACTACCGTCATTGACCTTTTTGGGCATTCTAACCCATTGAATTATTTTTGAAAACCTTGAGTATCTTAGAAAATTGAAATTCGAGACGTACTTTTAAAGCGAATTATTTTCTTGCGGTGTTTTCAAGGTGTTTTCTAATGCCGCAATACATTTAAAAAAAAAAAAAAATTAGGTTGAGGACCAAAATGTTTTGAGATATTTTCAAATGCGATTGCTTAGACCCAAGGGTCGAATATTTTTGAAAGTTTTTCACTAAAGGAAAGGTGTCCTCATTTTTGTTCAAACGCAAGATGATTTTCAAAGTCTCGATAATGGTGTTTGTACTACTTTTTGTAAAATGATACTAAGATCAACCGTTGTTTCCAAGCTGTTTTCAAAAGGTGGTTCTCGTTTTAAAACCTATCATTCTGTTTGCGGACCGAAATGCGTGTATGGTTTTCGAACTTTCGTTACGGTGTCAACCCCGAATTGTGATTGAATTGGTGGCGTGAGTGTCGAGTCGTTCGCCACGCATATGTTTTGTTGGCCCTCTGTGAGAGGTGTGAACTGGTGTTTTGTTTATCGCCTCGTGGTGATTGCGTATTGTCGCACTAGTGCGAGTTGTTAAAGCCTGGATTTTTATGCGTTATACACATGGGTGATTGTTTCATGATGTTTGTGATTGTGTGATGGCCGTCGTTCGGGATGTTGTAATCTTCAATGATGCCGTTGTTGTTGTGATTCTTGTATGCGTTGATATGTTATCTTTGAGTTGGCATCTCCGTATGTTGTTTTGCGGTGTTTTGATCCATTGTATCGAGCATTTATATTTTCGGTATGCGAGCCGAGACGTTTCAATCGTGATGTGCGGGGCATGCACGTGTAAATTGTCTTTCTCGTCGATGACACATTTCAAGTGTGGACTCGAGGACACGAATTCGGTTGTGAATTGGCTACGAGACTTTCGGAGTTCGCGCTTGCCGAGATATCAGAATCGGCTTTGAGAGGCCTTTGAAGGATGTTTCAGTCGGTTGCTTGCTGTGTCGTCACCTTCCTTTATAAGAGGTCGAATGTAGTACCCGTGTTGTTTTTAGACCTCTGTATTTTCTCTTTCTCCAGTCTGTCGATTCGCTCGTGATCGTTGGTACTTTATGAACTTGTTCTATATTTCGGTTTCATCGTCCGAACGAGCTGTGATCTTGTTGTGGGTCGATCTGGTTATCGATGTTACTTTTTCGGGTTCAGTTCGATTCTTGTGAACCTTGTTTGGGAGTGACATCATCTAGTTCTACTAGTTCTTTTATTCGAAGTGGATCGGCTTTGGAACTCTTGTGTTTTCGACTCTGTCGACTCATTTATGTTCGTTGACATTTCTGAGCTTGTCCTGCTCCTTGCTTTTGTTGATCGAACGAGTGTGGTGTTATTTCGGAATAACTCGTTGTCGTTGTGACTTTTCAATCGCTATTCCCTTTCCTGCGGATCTTCGGCAATGCATGTCTTGTAGTTCTCACCGGATCATCCGGGAGTTGTTGTTTGAACTTTATTGTTCTTTGTGATTCGAACATGATTCTTCGATCTTTGTTGTCTCGATCGTTGTGGTTTGATCGTTTGATTGTTCGGTTTATATTGACCTCGTTCGTGATTGGCGAACATTCGGGCTCCTTCGTAATTCCCTTGATTCGGGAAATTAGTTTCGTTTTCGATCTTCCACCCTTAGGCGGTGGGATTTCGTGTTTGTTCGGCGGTTGACTCGCGTTTTGATTGGTGTACCGTTGGGTTGGTCAATCATATTGATTTTCGCTCGTTGTGATTTGTGATTGTCGGATAATTGACTTGGCTATATTATCCGTTTGATGACGTTGTCACTTGTTGTTTTTATTATATCCCTAACGGCGACGTTGTGTTGGTCGCCGTGGAGCGTGTTTTCACGCCGTATACTCCTTTGCGTTGTTTGTAACATTTCGCCGTTGGGCGTTAGTTACGCATTCTTGTGTATCTCGTTGAGTTTTCTGGCGGAATATTTCTTCTCCTACTTGTTTTAAGTTTGGGACGAAACTTCTTTTAAGGAGGGTAGAATGTAATATCGCAATTTTCGATTCCGGTAATTTCTTTTTTTGGCGGAAGTCTGTTTTGACGACTTCGCTCATGTCCGTTTCGTCATTCCGAGAATGATTAATTCTACACTTTTTGACATCCGAGTTCGTTTCGGTGTCGTTTCGTTGAGTTCGTGCTTTTTAGCGACTTTTCCGCACTTGAGTTCGATTCTTGCGAATCTCGAAAGCTATTGTTTGAGTTTCCATAAGTCCGTTTATCTTTGTTGGACGTGTTGTGAACTTCGGTTTGGTTATTCGATCACGTATCGTGATTTTCGGGCATTTGGGCCATTTTCGTAATTTCCCAAAGTTTGGGGTAATTACCTTCCGTTGTCGAATTTGAGCCTTCGGGTGGTGAATTGTGTGTCCTACTAGCTCTTAGATTCGTCTTTGTGAGTACTTCGTAACCGTATCTTCGGTTCGTATTCGAGTTCGGGTTTCGGTGTCGTTTTGTTGAATTCGGGATTTCTAAACGACTTTTCTAAGTATGAGTTCGTCTTTGTTAGATCACCATTAATTTTTGGTAACTCCAAAAATTATAAATCTTGCAATATTATAGAACATCGAGTTAGCTTTCCAATGGTTCAAGCGGTGAGTCAATGAGTCCGGACGAGAGAGTTATGGTCGTTTGATTTTGGCCGAGCACTTCCGGGAGCCTTTCGGCCGATAGGGGGTCGATAGACTCTCGCCTACTTTCGGTATGGCTATCGGTTGGGCCTATCGGTCGATAGGCGGCCGATAGGTTCTGGCGTGTTACACTATAAATGTGTTGTTTCAGCGTAAATCGTTCATTTCCTCCCCTTCTTCAACCGTGCGCGAGAGAGAGAGACTTGAGAGGAGAGTTCCTCCATCTATCACTTACTTGTGTAAATTTCTTCATTCCTTTTCGATCGGGTGGCTCGGATTGCGGATCTAACCCGTGGTTTTGGATTTGAATGCTTGATTCATCAAGAGGTAAGAATTCCTTTAACCTACCTTTTTGGATAATTGGGGATTTTGGGGTTTTGTCAGATTCTTTCCGCTTTGTTGATGGATTCTTGATGAATATGATTAATCTTGTTGATATCATTAGTTTTCCTACGGATTCATGGTATATTTTCATAGTTTTACGGAATCGAGAGGGTTTGGTTGTGGTCGCCCTCGTTGTTATTTTTGTGCGAATATACATGAATCGTAGGCGGGTTTCGGTGTATTCCATTTCCGTAATCGTTTAGAAGTGGTTGTGATTGTGCTATTCGAATCGTTAGGTTCATTTTAAATCGGTTCCTCGCGGTCGTGCTTGATTCTTCCGCTCCGTTCGTTGTCGTATTCCTTTTCGTTAGCATCGGGCGTTAGAAGCTTCCGGTTGAGCCGTATCCGTTCGTGGTTCCGTGCTCGTGGTATCGAGGCAAGTACCTTGTCCATACAATTCTTGTTTTGTGGATATGATAATTAGTAACCGTCTCTATGTGTTTATTTGATCGTGTGTTTCGAACTTTCAAAGATTCGGTTTAGCCTTGTTAAAGGCTTGCTTTCAAAACGCGTGTGTTTTGTAAATGGCGTGGTTTGAGAATGACTATGTGAACTCTATGGATATGTTTGGTGTTGATGTTGCACTTGGTATTGCGTGTGGCGCATATTATTTCATTTCGGTGCGTTGTGGTTTGACGTGGTGTTTTGCTAAGTGTTTGATGCCTCTTGCGAATTGTTTGAATATCCTTGATGTAATATGTTATTTGTGTGAATGTGTGGATATGGTTGAAGGTCTACGGTGACACATGGCACGTGATCATGTGGTCGAGGATGCAACAAGTGATTGATCCAACCGTGAGAGCACGAGATAATCTACGGTGGCACATGGCATGCGATCATGTGGCGAGGATGCAACAAGCGATTGATCCAACCGTGAGATGTATGTGATTTGTTTCGCTTAGCCTCGGGAGGGTCCTTCGAGGCCTCGAGTGGGATGTCGGTGGTATCGTCCGGTCTGGCGATGCGCGTGCGTGATTATGTTTCGTTGATTTTACGTCCGTTGAGGACACGTGATGTTGGGCTTTGACCACGTAAATTGTTGGTGATTTCCTATTTGCGAAAACAAACGTTTGGTGTGACCTATCGATCTTTTGGAAAGAGAAGGATTTTATAATCCTAAATTGTTTTCTATTAAAACTCTCGATGGCATTTTAAAGCTGTTTTGTAAATTGTTTCCCTTATTTGCGATCTTTCGGTTTTGGAAATGTTTACCCAAACTCTTGCCTCGGGAAGTACTTTTCTTTACGTTTGGATCTTTGAGGATTCTGATTATTATTGTTCTTGGAACTTGTATTGTATGGCCCGTATTTTTGCACTTGTACTTGCACTAGCAAAACAGTGGAGTTTTGCTAACCCCCAGTATTCGGGGTGGATGTCTATTTTGCATTCGGGTTTTGGAGCATAGCACGGTCGGCACGAAGGATGATGAAAGATGAGCGATACTAATCACACGAGTTCCGTTGATGTCGTATTGGTCCAGTTGTATTTTCTTTTTCATTGCGGTATCTTTTCCCCGTTATGCGGAGTTTATTTTATTTTGACCCCTGCGTGGGTATGTGTTTGGGAATGAGTTGTATGTTATTATTGAAAGACCAAGTCGGTCTACTGAGTCATTTTAGCCTTAAAGGCGATGTTTAGATGTTTGATTTTAGTTATCAGCCTGGTAGATCCTCGAGGAGAGGGTCTACGGCGTGTAATATCCCTGAGTGGATCGGGGGTGTTACAGGGGTCAGCCACAATAGTAAACAATGATATCGATCACATCATCATAAATAATTACATAGCAATGTAATAACGAAGTAAGAATACTACCAATGTAATCTTACCGTTATAACCTTACCAATTCATAATAATCCATACTAAATCAATCCTTGACATATTCCACATTTCGTATTCTCAAATGACGAAATGGATTCAACAACAATCATCTGTACTGTATTCCAAAAATACCGATAATCATCAAAACATCATCATAACTCATAAGTGCGGAAATAATCCAATCTGTGCCAAATCATGTCCGTCGGATTACACAATCAAATCTCAACATGTATAAACCAATAATACACAACATATTTGTAGATCAACTACCACATGATAATGATAACAAATCCCGAATATCGACGTACATTCCGAATGCTAATACGATCAATAACAATGATCAACCAATACATCACTGAGAATGTCATCGACATGATAACTCCAATACGACCAACAAAGGATCAACGATAACCGAGAGTACCCTCAACATGGTAAACTCCCAACATGATCAACAAAGGATCAGTAATAATCGAGAATACCCTCAACGTGGTAAACTCCAAACACGATCAACAAAGGATCAACTATAACCGAGAATACCCTCAACAAGGTAGACTCCAAATGATCAACAAAGGACCAACAATAACCGAGAATACCCTCAACAAGGTAGACTCCAAATGATCAACAATAATAGATCTCAAAGAAATAACCCCGACTGTTGAACATACCCCTCGGGCGTATGAACAACCAGTCGCAAACCGTCGAACATATCCAATCATACATAGACTATGAACGACCCAACAATATGGCTCAAAAGATGGACGTCACAGTACGCCCGATCCGGAAATGTGTCCGTGCACATGTCCACCCCGTATACGGAATCCAGGATATACGTGGGACATGTACCTAATTAGCCTCACGAACTACGTCTCGTCTGCACGGTTCAATGCGGAAACTTCCACGCATAACCATCATGTGCCCGGCTAAAAATCCTACACAATAATCAATCGGCACGCAGATATGACTCCAGATATGTCACGATGCAACATGACAATGAAACTTAAAGAATTACATATCCAATAAGGATCAAAAGACTCACCGAAGTGAACAATGACAAACTGACAAAGAAAAGTCAACACGACTAATCACTATTCAAAACAACAAATCCTGGGATCACAAACCCCAAAGGATAATCCATACGATCAACAATCTCATATAACAGTTCTAGGATCAACATCCCTCAATGAGACGATCAACACAACCATTAATACCAACAATAGTCCTCGGATCAACATCCCTCAACGAATAACCAATACGAATTTCATTACACGGATCCTCAACATACAACACATACAACAATTCAATAGAATAATTATCCTCATAACTGAACAATACATAAATTACCTCAAAGCCGGAGACAACATCCTTTCCACGAA
The DNA here is from genome assembly GCA_033398695.1 of Orobanche coerulescens. Lineage (NCBI taxonomy): Eukaryota > Viridiplantae > Streptophyta > Magnoliopsida > Lamiales > Orobanchaceae > Orobanche > Orobanche coerulescens. Next base: position 48,194 of record JAWKAU010000105.1, on the reverse strand, counting down.
CAACATCCCTGAACGAATACACAGTTATATGAATAATCTCAAATAAGGTACCATTCATTCAATACCAATAAACCTTTATCCCGATACTTATGTCATCACGATAACTATCCTCGATATCCGATATTCTATATCCTTGACCAAAGATAACTCACGTCTTCCTTGAACACAATTAAATCATATACCTTATTATTACAACCAGAGCACGACATACAAACCATTATCCCGACAACTTACATTTCTAACAACATTGCTATACGAATTATAAATGAAATGAAAATGAAACCATTCATCAAATATTATAAACTCAACAAGTATAAACTTACCTCGATACCGATACGACAAAGTTGTTACCAAAATCCATTGCCTTCGTCTATGAGCTCCTCAGCCTCGACTAAAGGCAATTTACGAACTCTTCACCCTCAACCGATACACAACGGTCATAAACTACGATCAAACATAACAACCTATTGCAATAACCGATTAACACACATTCGATAAAAATCAATAACCGACATAGCCAACCAACAAACTCAACGGTTCAACGAAACCTCGATCATATACATAAAACCAAATAATCCAACTCAACAGAATACGAGCTCATATCACCAATACAAGCCATAACTCGATGATCACAAATAACAATCAATAACCGATCGACAAACACAACGGTTCTACAATATCCCGATTAAATACAAATCCAAACAACCCAAACCAATCAAACACGAACTCAAAACTATAATATGATTCCACAATCCGAAGATCATATCAATAATCAATTTAAACCAACAAGGGTCTAACATTACCGATTCCAAATTCAATCTTAAATACGGATACAAGTTTCCTCCTTGTACATTCAAATAAAACCAATTACCGATTATCATCATCAATCCAAACGATCCGATTAATTCAACATTATAGATAATCATATTCCAAGAGTTTCAAATATTTCCATTATCCGAATTGAACAATTGTTCAAAACGTATGAATTCTCAAACTCAAAAGGTGAATAATAATCTTATCAAACCCGGAACCATATTCGTATTCCTATATGAATATTGTACCAAAACACATAACTTAGTTTTAGATATGAATATTCTATATTCATATCCAAAACACCAACATCACTTAAACATGATCATCAATTCATATAATCCAAGAATTCCTTAAGAACACAACTTATTCCGACATCACATTCAAAATCTCCAAACGACATAATCCGATGTGTTCTAACATCTAAACAATCCTTATTCACAATTCAAGGTATATATAATCATGTTCTTCAACATATACTTCTCATAACATCATGAATCGCAACAAACTACCAAGAATTTCGAGAATACTACGATTCCATAATCATAACAACATAATCAGGACATTTGATCACCAATTCATTATCTTCCTTTAACAAAATTTCTCGTAAATACCAAGAATCATCACAACAATATCAATTCAATCACCATTCATACGAAAACGTGTAGAATTTCCCAAGTTCTAGTCATTGAGGCATTTTATCGAACACTTAAGGTGCATAGTCCAATTTAATCGATTATCGAAGAAATACTCGAATTTGTTCCACAAAACTTCAAGAGTAATGTATGATTCCGTGATTACAACAAAGTTCCATCAATAATATGAGTTAAAACAAATCAAATCGGCCAAAACATCAAGAAACCTCAAAAATCTGCAAAACCAAGAGTTTAGGTGTTCTTACCTTCGATCCGGGCGAAAGATGATGTTACCTATGAATCAAACTTCCAAAACATGTTGCTCTATGATGTTTTTACTCAAATCCATCCATTTTGCTGAAGAAATCACGAAGAAACGAAGAGAAAACATGAAAATGGCCAAGTGGCCCTTCCCAGGCCTTTAAATAGTCGGGACCTGCCGACACCCTTACGTACGTAACCGGCAGCTTCCTTACGTACGTAATCGGCCTTTGGAAACAATCTGCCCAATTTGGCCGACACACTTACGTACGTAACCGGCACAAGCTTACNTACGTAATAGGCCCTACGGCCAGCCACACCACCCTTATGGCCGTTATCGGCCAGTCCTAGCCCCCAGTGAGTCACTGCTGACCGTGATCGGCCACTACAGGTCCTCTCGGCCACGACTCGGCCAGCCGCCCCGTAACGTACGTAACACTTAATCCGTTGCGTACGTAATACATACGTTGACTTGCTAAAGTATTATAATCGTATTACGTACGTATACACCATGTATAACATACGTAAATCCATCTGTTGACTCACCTGTCCACATCCGCGCCGAAAGCCGCCTACCACGGGCCCCACTATCCGATCACAACTCGATCCTGTCTAATTCCTCTTGTTACGTACGTAATGTCTTATGCATAACGTATGTAAAGCATATAATTTAGCGTACGTAAGTCCTTAAACTTAGTGTACGTTAAGGGCTCTATACTTGGCCAAAATCCAACTGTTCCTGTCCGACGTCTCGACATACTGGATACGAACATACAGCATACTGAATACACATATACTCAACCCAAAAATATTCTATACGATATACCTGATATCCAAATCAGTTCAACCTGATACAACAAATCCTCAATATAACTGTCAATCAAAATGTCAATTACACAAGTATAACTGTCTCGGTCCTCACTTTATTTTATCCCTACTGTATAGATACCAAACTATACAGTATATCTCAGATAAAATAACGCGAAAAATTTATACTGAAAATACGGGTATTACATACTACCCCCCTTAAAATAAGTTTCGTCCTCGAAACTTGCAACCTTGCCACAAACAACAGATCAACCAAAATTTTCAACTCATCACAAAAACAATCAAGCGTCGCCACAAGCGAATAACCAAACCAATATACTTACAGGTGCGTGAAGCCGATGATCTCCCGTGATACTAGCACACGACTCCCACACGAAGTCTCAATACAACCCACACACACCAATATCACAAATAGCAATTTGAAAAGATTTCAAAAATTTTGGAAACCCCAAAAATCGATTTGACTCAAAAGTCAGAAAAATCATTTTTAAAACTCACGCCACTACCGTACCGGTAGAGCCACACAACACACACGCCCGGGTTTCACAAAACCCAAGCTCCGATACCATCTTCTGTAACACCCCCAAAACCATCCGGGATATTACAGCACCGTGGGTCCCGCGCCGGAACCCACTAGGCTAAAAACCGTTACAAAAATGTTTAAAAACGCCAAAAGGCCGATGACGGTAATGTTTTAAATACCCAAAACATAGTTCTCAAATACCCTCACAAAAATAACAGTTGAAAATACAAGGCAAAATGCCAAATCTCGATAGTTCAAAATGTACGTTAAACCACCACTTAAACGTATCGATAAAATAATTTGGGAAAAAGAGCTTGAAGAAAATAACCCAAGTTCGTAAAATGCCAAAAAGGCCATTTGAAATACACACGAGTTGGTAAAAATACCAAAGAGCCATTTTGAAATATACACACGCAGCGGATAAAATGCAGTTCAAAAATACACAATTGCAGCGGAATAAAACAACCACAAAAGAAATACTCGATACTCAAAAACATGCCACAACCAGTATCACTCGGGAAGCTCACCCCTTCACGATTGCTACTAGATCGATCCCCGTGTACCTAAAAATAAAGCCCACGATGGGGTCAGCCACAATACTAAACAATGATATCGATCACATCATCATAAATAATTACATACCAATGTAACAACGAAGTAAGAATACTACCAATGTAATCTTACCGTTATAACCTTACCAATTCATAGTAATCCATACTAAATCAATCCTTGACATATTCCACATTTCGTATTCTCAAATGACGAAATGAATTCAACAACAATAATCTGTACTATATTCCAAAAATACCGATAATTCTCAAAACATCATCATAACTCATAAGTGCGGAAATAATCCAATCTGTGCCAAATCCTGTCCGTCGGATTACACAATCAAATCTCAACATGTATAAACCAATAATACACAGCATATCTATAGATCTACTACCACATGATAATGATAACAAATCCCGAACATCGACGTACAATCCGAATGCTCATACGATCAATAACAATGATCAACCAATACATCACTGAGAATATCATCGACATGATAACTCCAATACGACCAACAAAGGATCAACGATAACCGAGAGTACCCTCAACATGGTAAACTCCCAACACGATCAACAAAGGATCAGTAATAACCGAGAATACCCTCAACGTGGTAAACTCCAAACACAATCAACAAAGGATCAACTATAACCGAGAATACCCTCAACAAGGTAGACTCCAAATGATCAACAAAGGACCAACAATAACCGAGAATACCCTCAACAAGGTAGACTCCAAATGATCAACAATAATAGATCTCAAAGAAATAACCCCGACTGTTGAACATACCCCTCGGGCGTATGAACAACCAGTCGCAAACTGTCGAACATATCCAATCATACATGGACTATGAACGACCCAACAATATGGCTCAAAAGATGGACGTCACAGTATGCCCGATCCGGAAATGTGTCCGTGCACATGTCCACCCCGTATACGGAATCTAGGATATATGTGGGACATATACCTAATTAGCCTCACGAACTACGTCTCGTGTGCACGGTTCAATGCGGAAACATCCACGCATAACCATCATGTGCCCGGCTAAAAATCCTACACAATAACCAATCGGCACGCAGATATGACTCCAGATATGTCACGATGCAACATGACAACAAAACTCAAAGAGTTACATATCCAATAAGGATCAAAAGACTCACCGAAGTGAACAATGACAAACTGACAAAGAAAAGTCGACACGACTAATCAATATTTAAAACAACAATCCTGGGATCACAAACCCCAAAGGATAATCCATACGATCAACAATCTTAGACAACAGTTCTGGGATCAACATCCCTCAATGAGACGCTCAACACAACCATTAATACCAACAATAGTCGTGGGATCAACATCCCTCAACGAATAACCAATACGAATTTCATTACACGGATCCTCAACATACAACACATACAACAATTAAACATAATAATTATCCTCATAACTGAACAATACATAAATTACCTCAAAGCCAGAGACAACATCCTTTCCACGAACATCCCTGAACAAATACACAGTTATACGAATAATCTCAAATAAAGTACCATTCATTCAATACCAATAAACCTTTATGCCGATACTTATGTCATCACGATAACTATCCTCGATATACGATATTCTATATCATTGACCAAAGATAACTCATGTCTTCCTTGAACACAATTAAATCATATACCTTATGATTTAATACAACCAGAGCACGACATACAAACCATTATCCCGACAACTTACATTTCTACCAACATTGCTATACGAATTATAAATGAAATGAAAACGAAACCATTCATCAAATATTATAAACTGAACAAGTATAAACTTGCCTCGATACCGATACGACAAAGCTGTTACCAAAATCCATTGCCTTCGTCTACGAGCTCCTCAGCCCCGACTAAAAGAAATTTACGAACTCTTCACCCTCAACCGATACACAACGGTCATAAACCACGATCAAACATAACAACCTATTGCAATAACCGATTAACACACATTCGATAAAAATCAATAACCGACATAGCCAACCAACAAACTCAACGGTTCAACAAAACCTCGATCATATACATAAAACCAAATAATCCAACTCAACAAAATACGAGCTCATATCACCAATACAAGCCATAACTCGATGATCACAAATAACAATCAATAACCGATCGACAAACACAACGGTTCTACAATATCCCGATTAAATACAAATCCAAACAACCCTAACCAATCAAACACGAACTCAATACTACAATATGATTCCACAATCCAAAGATCATGTCAATAATCAATTTAAACCAACCAGGGTCTAACATTACCAATTCCAAATTCAATCTTAAATGCGAATACAAGTTTCCTCCTTGTACATTCATAATAAAAACTAATTACCGATTATCATCATCAATCCGGACGATCCGATTAATTCAACATTATAGATAATCATATTCCAAGAGTTTCAAATATTTCCATTATCCGAATTGAACACTTGTTCAATACGTATGAATTCTCAAACTCAAAAGGTGAATAATAATCTTATCAAACCCGGAACCATATTCGTATTCCTATACGAATATTGTACCAAAACACAGAACTTAGTCTTAGATATGAATATTCCGTATTCATATCCAAAACACCAACATCACTTAAACATGATCATCAATTCATATAATCCAAGAATTCCCTAAGAACACAATTTATTCCGACATCACATTCAAAATCTCTAAACGACATAATCTGATGTGTTCTAATATCTAAACAATCCTTATTCACAATTCAAGGTGTATATAATCGTGTTCTTCAACATATACTTCTCATAACATCATGAATCACAACAAACTACCAAGAACATCGAGAATACTACGATTCCATAATCATAACAACATAATCAAGACATTTGATCACCAGTTCATTATCTTCCCTTAACAAAATTCTCGTAAATACCAAGAATCATCACAACAATATCAATTCAATCACCATTCATACGAAAACGTGTAGAATTTCCCAAGTTCTACTCATTGAGGCATTTTATCGAACACTTAAGGTGCATAGTCCAATTTAATCGATTATCGAAGAAATACTCGAATTTGTTCCACAAAACTTCAAGAGTAATGTATGATTCCGTGATTACAACAAAGTTCCATCAATAATATGAGTTAAAACAAATCAAATCGGCCAAAACATCAAGAAACCTCAAAAATCTGCAAAACCAAGAGTTTAGGTGTTCTTACCTTCGATCCGGGCGAAAGATGATGTTACCTATGAATCAAACTTCCAAAACATGTTGCTCTATGATGTTTTTACTCAAATCCATCCATTTTGCTGAAGAAATCACGAAGAAACGAAGAGAAAACATGAAAATGGCCAAGTGGCCCTTCCCAGGCCTTTAAATAGTCGGGACCTGCCGACACCCTTACGTACGTAACCGGCAGCTTCCTTACGTACGTAATCGGCCTTTGGAAACAATCTGCCCAATTTGGCCGACACACTTACGTACATAACCGGCACAAGCTTACGTACGTAATAGGCCCTTACGGCCGTAACCGGCCACACCCTTATGGCCGTTATCGGCCAGTCCTAGCCCCCAGTGAGTCACTGCTGACCGTGATCGGCCACTACAGGTCCTCTCGGCCACGACTCGGCCAGCCGCCCCGTAACGTACGTAACACTTAATCCGTTGCGTACGTAATACGTACGTTGACTTGCTACAGTATTATACTCGTATTACGTACGTAATACACCCTGTATAGCATGCGTAAATCCATCTGTTGACTCACCTGTCCATATCCGTGCCGAAATCCGTCGACCACGGGCCCCACTATCCGATCACAGCTCGGTCCTGTCTGATTCCTCTTGTTACGTACGTAATGTCTTATGCATAACGTACGTAAAACGTATAATTTAGCGTACGTAAGTCCTTAAACTTAGCGTACGTTAAGGGCGCTATACTTAGCCAAAATCCAACTGTTCCTGTCCGACGTCTCGACATACTGGATACGAACATATGGCATACTGAATACACATATACTCAACCCAAAAATATTCCCATACGATATACCTCATATCCAAATCAGTTCAACCTGATACAACAAGTCCTCAATATAACTGTCAATCAAAACGTCAATTACACAAGTATAACTGTCTCGGTCCTTACTTTATTTTATCCATACTGTACAGATACCAAACTATACAGTATATCTCAGATAAAATAATGCAAAAAATTTATACTGAAAATCCGGGTATTACATACGTAACAAGAGGAATCGGACTAGACCGAGTTGTGATCGGCTAGTGGGGCCCGTGGTTGGCAGCTTTCGACGTGGATGTGGACAGGTGAGTCAACAGATGAATTTACATTCACTATACAGGGTATATTACGTACGTAATATGAGCATATACTATAGCAAGTCAACGTACATATTACGTACGCATTGGATCAAGTGTTACGTACGTTAGGAGGCAGCTGGCCGAGTCGTGGCCGTAAGGACCTGCAGTGCCGCACGTGTCCCAACAGTGACTCACTGGATGGCCGATCACGGTCGACAGTGACTCGCTGGGATGACCAGTTACGACCGACAGTACTCATAAGGACTGGCCGATAACGACCGTAAGGTTGTGGCCGGGTACGGCCGTAAGGCCTATTACGTACGTAAGGGGGATACCGATAATGGCTGTAAGGGTGTCGGCCAAATTGGACAGTAGGGTAGCCATGGCCGGTTACATCCGTAAGCCATGGCCGGTTACTGCCGTAAGTGACCGACAGGACTCGGTTATTTAAGGTCTGGGCACGGGTCACTTGGCCATTTCACATTTCTCTTCGTTTCTTCGCGATCCTTCATTAGAAATCGATGGTTTTGATTAGGAACATCATAGAGCATCATTTTTTGGAAGTTTGATTCATGTCTAACATCATCTTTAACCCGAATCGAAGGTAAGAACACTTGAACCCTTGGTTTTTGGGATTTTTGGAGTTTCATGATGTTGTGGCCAATTTCTTTCATTTTAATTTAGATTATTGATATAATTTCATTGTGTTCTCGGAATCATTCATTACTTTTGAAGTAATGTGGAACAAATTCGAGAATTCCTCCGTTAATCGATTAAATTGGACTATGCCATCAAAGTGTCCGATAAATTGCTTCAATGGGTAGAACTTAGGAAGTTCTATACGTTTTCGTAGAATTATGATTGAATTGATATCGTTGTGATTCAGGAATGAACTTTTGAAAGAGGTTGGATCGGACTCTTTCCTTTCGTCGATTTCTTCGCACCATGTTAATCAAGGGAAATGTTTACTTGTGTATTTCATCTTCTAAGAGGTATGTTGGGTAATCCTCTCCTTGAATTCGGATTTTAATGTTATTGTTGATGAAAGATTCGTATGAAGATGATTATGGTTTTGTTGTTACGATTCTTGAGGTTATATGAACTATATGTTGAAGGGTACGATGGTTTATGTCTTGATTATGTTGTTTATGATTATGGAATATAGTATTCTCGATGTTCTTGGTAGTATTGCCATGATTCTTGATGTTAGGAGAATCGTATATTGGAGAATATGATAATATGCATCTTGAATTATGAATAAAGATTGTTTAGATGTTAGAACACATCGGATTATGTCGTTTGAGGATTTTGAATGTGATTTCGGAATAAGTTGTGTTCTTAAGGAACTCTTGGATTATATGATTTGATGAATATGTTTAGAAGGTGTTGGTATTTTGGATATGAATATGGAATATTCATATCTAGAACTAAGTTATGTGTTTTGGTACAATATTCGTATAGGAATACGAATATGGTTCCGGGTTTGATAAGATTATGATTCACTTTTGAGTTTGAGAATTCATACGTATTGAACAAGTGTTCAATTCGAATAATGGAATTATTTGACACCCTTGGAATATGATCATATATAGGTTGCACTAATCGGATTGTCCGGATTGATGATGATAATCGGTAATTGGTTCTAATTATGAATTTACAAGGAGGAAACTTGTATTCGTATGTAAGATTGAATTTGGAGTCGGTAATGTTAGACCCTTGTTGGTTTAATTTGATTATTGATATGATTTTCGGATTGTGGAATCGTATTATGATTATGAGTTCATGATTGATTGATTGATTTGGGTTGTTTTGGATTTGTATTTAATCGGGATATTGTGGAACTGTTGGGTTTATAGCTTGGTTATACTAATTATCGAGTTACGGCTTGTATTATGGTTATGAGTTCGAAATTGTTTGAATTGTATTGTTCGGTTTTGTGTATGATCGAGGTATTGTTGAGCCGTTGAGTTTGATTAGTTTGGTATGTCGGTTATTGATTGTTATCGGATTGTTGTTGATTGATTACTTCAATAGGTTGAGATGTTTAATCGTGGATTACGACCGTTGTGTTGCGGTTGAGGCTGTGGATTTCGTAGATTGGTTTTGGTTGGGGCTGAGGAGCTCGTAGACGAAGGCAATTGATTTTGGTAACGACTTCGTGGTATCGGTTTCGAGGCAAGTTTATACTTGTTCAGTTTATAATATTTGATGAATGGTTTCGCTTTCATTTCATTTATAATTCATATAGCAATGCTATTATAGATGTAAACTGTCGAGATAATGATTTATTTATCATGCTGTGGTTTGGGACAAATCATAATGTATATGATTTAATTATGTTTGATTGAAGGCAGAGATGGGAGTTATCTTAGATCTATGATATGGAATGTCGGATATCGAGGGTAGTTATCGTGATGACATGAGTATCGGGATAAAGGTTTATTGGTATTGAATGGACGGTAACTTATTTGAGATTATTCGTATAACTGTGTATTCATTCAGGGATGTTTGTTCGTGGAAAGGACATTGTCTCCAACTTTGAGGTAATGTAAGTATTGTTCAGTTATGAGGATAATTATTCTGTTGAATTGTTGTATGTGTTGTATGTTGAGGATCCGTGTAATGAGATTCGTATTAGTTGTTCGTTGAGAGATGTTGATCCCAGGACTATTGTTGGTATTAATGGTTGTGTTGATTGTTTCATTGAGGGTGTAATACCCGGGTGAATTTCATTCATTTTTATTCAATATTAATCAGTCAGTAATTATCATTCAGTAACTTCACTCATTATTAATCACTCATCATTCATGATTCATTCATTTCGTTCACTGTTGGTATGTTGTAATCATATATCAGTTACCGATCGTCATTTCATCTCCGTTTATAGATCGAGACGGGAATATTATCATTTTCATCGGGATTGGTAGTCTTGTACTGGGAGTATCATTTTTGGCATGTGTTGGACCTCTTCACTTTCACATTCGTATGAATTGTCGGATCATTCATCAGTCGTAGCGAGGAATCGGAGTTATCGGATTTTCACCATGTCCAGCATTGAGTTACGGCCGTAAGGATTGTAGGTTACGGCCGTAACAAGGGTTCGTTAATGTCAGGACATTTTGGACGAACGGGACTTACGGCCGTAAGGTTTCGGAATACGGCCGTAAGTTGAGCAGGTACGGCCGTAAGGCTTGGCCGATTATGGTCGTACGTGTCGAGCAGGGTGCCCAGGCATTTTTGGCCAAAGGCGAGTTACGACCGTAAGGGTTGCGGCATACGACCGTAAGGCGAGGGAGATACGGCCGTAAGGCTTGGCCGGATACGGCCGTACGTTATAGGCAGGGTACCTGGTCATTTCGACGAAGGGGGCTTACGCCCGTAAGTTTGGCCGGATACGGCCGTATCATCCGAGTTACGCCCTTAAGGTGTGCGGGTACGGCCGTAAGGATGTCGGCAGATGTTTTAGACGAGGGCGAGTTACGCCCGTAAGTCAGGGCGGATACGGCCGTAAGGCTGTCGGCAGGTTTTTGGACGAAGCCGAGTTACGACCGTATGAGTTGGCCGGTTACGGCCGTAAGGCCGTTGACCTGGGATGTTACGGCCGTATGAAGGCCGAGTTACGGCCGTAACTTCCGACAGTATATAAGGATCCCGGGACTTTTTCTTCATTTTCAACCTTTTCTTCCATCGTGTCCGAGAGAGAGAGAGAGCTTGAGGGAGGGATTTTCCTTCATCAATCACTGGAGTACTTGATTTTCTTCATCTTCATTCGTCTGGGAAGCTTGGATACTCGATTTAACTCGTGTTCATCGGATCGAAGTGGTTGGATCTTCAAGAGGTAATTTCTTCAACATCTTGGATTTCGATTTTGTGTTGAAATATGATGTTTTCGACGTTATAATCATGCTATATGAAGGGATATGAATATGATTATGAGTTTGTATAAAGATTCATTGGATTATTGAGGGATTATTCAAGAACACTTTGAATATCGAGTTGGATTTGGGAGTTTTCGATTAATTGTTGTTATAATCACGTATTTGGATATTCATAACAGATTATTGATCGTATTGAAGATGTTTTGTTGGTTTGAAACACTTCTTGGGGATTTGGTGTTGGTATTATTGAGGTTTGGTTGCAATCAATCGAAGTTGGCCACAAAGTGTTCGATATAATGCCCCAATGAACTTGGTTTAATCGTATCGACGTTTTGAGTTCGTTATATTCGTGTTTGATTCGTATATTGAACGGATTGTTGGTAATTGTATTTATTCAAGGTTGTTCGAGCGACCAATATATCAATTAGGACGTTGTTCGTGGAAGGATAATTGTCACCGGTGTTGAGTAAGTTAATTCTTACTCGGTTAAAAGGATATTCATTCCTTTTTGTTGTTGATCTTTCATAATCATAACTCATTCATCATTGTATTAATCATATTGAGACTTGTAATTGTCGAATAATCACTTCATTAATGAGGAACGGCGGTTCCAATCATTTCATTGAAACTATCAATAACTTCATTATCATTTCACCTCGGTGAGTCATTCTTGACTTTGTCAGATTATTATTATTCATTGATATTCATTATGGTCATTCTCGTTCATATGACCTTCTGGGTTCATATTGCGTGGCCGGGTGCGGATGTGTGGAATTTTTAGTCGGGCACGTGATGGCCATGTATTGGGAGTGATACATTGGACTGTGCACATGGTAACAGATTACCTCCGTGAGACTAATTAGGTACAAGGACGGGTGTGTCCGGTCATTCGTCTTGTACACTTGCACAGAACACTACGAGCGTACTATGATACTCCTCTTCAGCGTAATTCATAACTAGGGATATTTCATAACTCCAGTTAAATCATGATTGTGTATTTTTCAACCCTTGAGGATTGTTGTTCTGTGTAACTGACCCCGGCTAAGGATTTTGTTTTTCAGGTCATGGCAAGGCAAAAGCACGGGAATAGCATGCTGACGTCGAGGAGTCCCAGTGATACTAGTAGGGGCCCCCGATCTTTCAGTTATTCATGTTGTTGTCCTTTAATTTCCGCTGCAGACTTTCATTTGGATACTCCGTTTCATTCAGTGTTGTGTATTTTATCTTCATATAAAATATACTAGTATTCGGTATTGTCCTGGTGTGTTGTACTTAAACTCCTCATCGGAGTATTTGGTAATATAATGTGGTTCGGTACTACAATTATATTATTTAATTCATCATTTTCATTCGCCTGGTGGGTCCCAGTCAGGGATTCACGGCACTGTAATATCCGCCTAGTTTGGGGTGTTACAGAGGGATGTTAATCCCAGAACTATTGTCTGATATTGTTGATCGTATGGAATTTCCTTTGGGGATTGTGATCCCAGGAGGGTTGTTTCGGATATTGTCGGTCATGTCAATCTTTCATTATTCGTTTGTCATTGTTCACTTCAGTGAGTCTTTTTGATCCTTATTGGATATGTGATTCATTGAGTTTCGTTGTCATGTTGCATCGTGACATATCTGGAGTCATATCTGCGTGCTGATTGGTTATTGTGTAGGATTTTTAGCCGGGCACATGATGGTTATGCATGGGTGTTTCCACATTGAACCGTACACACGAGACGTAGTTCGTGAGGCTAATTAGGTACATGTCCCACGTATATCCTGGATTCTGTATATGGGGTGGACATGTACACGGACACATTTCTGGATCGGCGCATACTGTGACATCCATCTTTGAGCCATATTGTTTGGTCGTTCATAGTCCATGTATGATTGGATATGTTCGACGGTTTGTGATTGGTTGTTCATATGCCCGAGGGGTATGTTCGACAGTCGGGGTTATTTATTTGAGATCTATTATTGTCGATCGTTTGGAGTTTACCTTGTTGAGGGTATTCTCGGTTATTGTTGATCCTTGTTGATCGTTTGGAGTTTACCTTGTTGAGGGTATTCTCGGTTATTGTTGATCTTTGTTGATCGTGTTGGAGTTTACCATGTTGATTGAGGGTATTCTCGGTTATTGTTGATCCTTGTTGATCGTTTTGGGAGTTTACCATGTTGAGGGTACTCTCGGTTATCAATGATCATTTGTTGGTCGTATTGGAGTTATCATGTCGATGATATTCTCGGTTGATATTTTGATTGATCATTGTTATTGATCGTATGAGTATTCGGACTGTACGTTGATGTTTCGGTATTTGTTATCATTGATTGTGGTAGTTGATCTACAGATATATTGTGTGTTAATGGTTTTTATCCAGATTGAGATGTGACGGTGCAATTCGACGGACATGATTTGACATAGATGGTTCATTCCACACTTATGAGTTCAGATGATGTTTTGAGGACGCGTGGTATTGTTTGAATACAGTACAGATAATTGTTGTTGAGTTCATTTCGTCATTTGAGAATGCGAAATGTGAATTATGGTAAGGATCGATTTGATATGGATTGCTATGAATTGGTAAGGTTATGGCGGTAAGATTACGTTGGTAGTATTCTTACTGTATTATTACATTGGTATGTAATTATTTATGATGATGTGATCGATATCATTATTGAGTATTGTGGCTGACCCCGTCGTGGGCTTTATTTTTAGGTACTTGGAGATCGAGCTAGTAGCGGTTGTGAAGGGATAAGCTTCCCAGGTGATACTGGCTGTGGCATGTATTTGAGAATGGAATATGCTTTTCTGGTTGTTTTATTTTCGCTGCAAATGTGTATTTTAAATTGTGTTTTTATCCGCTGCGTGTGTATTTTAAAATGGCTTTTTCGGTATCTTTACCAACTTGTGTGTATTTTAAAATGGCTTTTTCAGTATCTTTACAACTCATGTGTACTTTCAAAATGACATTTTTGGGTATTTCGTAACTTGGGTTATTTTCGCTAAACCCTTTTTTTCCTAACTATTTTATCGGTACGTATAAGTGGTGGCTTAACGTACATTTTGAAACTGTCGAGATTTGGCATTTCGCCTTGTAGTTTCAAATAGTATTTTATGACGGTATTTGAAAACTATGCTTTGGTAAATATTTGGGTATTTAAAATATTACCATCATCGGTCTTTTGGCGTTTTTAAACGTTTTGAAATGGTTTTTAGTCTGGTTGGTTCCGGCGCGGGACCCACGGCACTGTAGTACCCCGTATGGTTTTGGGGGTGTTACATATGATGGCCTCGAAATCTATTATCAAATCATATTCCTCTTTGTTTCTAGAAGAAACATGATTCAACAATACTTAATAATCTAGAAGATTATTAAGATAAAAGATTTGAAGAAGAAGAACGTTATCTCATCATATTCTAGTTGAATATGAGGTCTCCATGAAAAACACTATGAGATCTAATAATTTGTGTAAATTCCTAATGAAAAACACAAAATAATATTCCTGATGAATATTGTAAGTGCTCTTGAAGAAGCAATTATTTTAATTTAGTTATTTCGGGCCTTGCTTAATTCTCGTAATATTTTATTTCTCCTTGTATATTCAATTATGAATCTTCAAATTATTGCTCGAGAAGTAGCACAATTAATTGTAATATTCTTGAAGAATATTACTGTTCTAAATGAATAATTCTTATTTATACATAAATTATGTGATAATACAATATTACTGAAGAATATTAATTTGTTACTTATAAATATAATAGCATAATTAAATCATTATGCTCTTGATGTAGCACGATATTATCCCTGAAAATATGATTTGAGAATATTCTCTATCGAGATTTTATAATATATAATATACTCCACAATTATACTCGGATTGTGCTCCAATGGTAGCAAGATTAGTGAGTGGTTGAATATTCCTATCATATATACTCATAGTTATTCCTGGAAGTGAATAATATTACATTATAAACTTTAATATTACATTGCTTAAATTTTATCTCCTGAAGTAGATAAAATTTAGAATTTATCTTTGTAGGGGATAATTACTTATAAATTTTATCCCGTGGAGTGGATATTATCAACTGTTAATGATAAGGACACGAAAATGATAATCTTAAGATTATATGTCAATATCTAATCTTACATATTGTGCAGTTTAATATTTTATTATCTCTTATGATATGTTATGAGTTTTTATCAATATGAGTGATTTGAATTGATCGTTGCTATATAATTAGTGATAAAGGTCAAATATCCTGAAGATATTTGCATCATTCAAATTCCTGGATTATCTTATTTGTTCTTTTTGTGAATCGAATGTCAAGCTTTTGGGATTAAATAGTGGTTATGATTTATTGTCTCATCAAAGTGCAAATATGCATGATACCTTTAGAAGTAAATGATACTTTTCGTGTGAAAAAAGTAGTGCCAAATTTATTGATAGTTCCTGAAGAATCACTAAATTCCTCCCTACAGGATTGAAGATTATGCACTATTATATTCTAAGTATCGATAAATTTATGAATTTCTAAACTATCGCTTGAAATGTATATGATTCCGAGATAACAAGTGAGACAAATGACATATACGAAGAAAAGAAATTGGTATTAGAGAAATTGTCAATGTAAATGACGTATAAAATTCACTACTTATTAGACCATAAGTCTACTAATCCCAATACTTTCAATATTTACATGTTTAAAGTTACATGTTTGATGTTAAAGTCTATTTACATCATGTTTATATTTTATTTAACTACATGGTTATTTATGATATATATCCTAAAGATATATTAATACAAATTCACATATGTTGTATGATAAATATCACAAATTACTATTAAATATCATAAAGTAAATTTATACACTTAAAATTGTATTATTTTGAGTTGATCAATTTTCATCAACATCCCATAGATGTTGAATTAATTGCATAAAAATTATTGCACTTTCTTCTCGAAGAAGAGTAATAACGATAGTTATTACATATAATATTGATGATGATACATGTATCATTGATAAAGTATAAATATACAGTTGAGAAAAATAAATGCTCTTGAAAGATATAATATTTCTCCCTGGAGGAGGTGTAATATCCGCAATTTTCGATTTCTGGTAATTTTTCTTTTTCGGCGGAAGTCCATTTTGACGACTCACTTGTGACCATTTCGTCATTATGAGAATGTTTAATTCTGCACTTTTCGACGTCCGAGTTCGTTTCGATATTGTTTTGTTGAGTTCCGTGTTTCTTAACGACTTTTCCGCACTCGAGTTCGATTCTTGTGAATCTCGTTCGAAATTACTATTTCGAGTTTCCCATAAGTCTGTTTAACTTTGTTAGACGTGTTGTGAACTTCGGTTTGGTTATTCGATCACGTATCGTGATTTTCGGACGTTTTGGGCCGTTTTCGTAATTTCCCAAAGTTTGGGGTAATTACTTCCGTTGTCGAATTCCGACACTTCGGGTGGTCGGAATCGTGTATTCTCTTAGCTCTTAGATTCGTCTTTGCGAGTACTTCGTAACCGTATCTTCGATTCGTCTTCAGGTTCGGGTTTCGGGATCGTTCGGATCGTCGTTGTGGTTCTTGATTTTGCAACTGGGGGTTGCTTGCTGGACCTGTGCGAAACGGTGCTGAAAGCGGCGCTGCCCAGCGCCGTGTCTTGCGCCGGATCGGCCAGGACCAGCAAGTCTGCCGAGACACGACCGAGAACCCGCGCGAGATTTGCGCCGGGTGATGCGCCGTGTCGGATACGGCCGAGTCATACGCGCGGACACCTTGCACCGGGTGTTGCGCCGTGTCGGTCAGGTCGGCACTGACCCGCAACCCGGGGGTAGACACGGCGCTGGTGTGGGCCGTTTTCTGCGCCGTGTTTGGCAGGTGTATATATATGGCAGGACAGTCGGGTTTACACCCATTTTTCCCATTTCTTCACTTCCTTTCTGCGGCTGGGACTTGGAGGGCGCGAGGAGATGTTGTTCCACTGTAAATCCATGAAGTTCCTGAGTCCATAACATCGATTAATTATTCCATAACTTGCTCCGATCGGCCGAATCAGGGTAAGTTTTCTTAAAATCTAGTTTTTGGGATTTTGTTCGATTTGTCCGTTTAATCCATTTTAACTCAGAATAATGATGGATTGATGATTGTTAAGCTATATTATATCGAATTCCTTGTTATTCCATGGTTGGATCATATCGATTCGTTGTTTTGGTCGAGTTCTTAGTCGACGCCTTGAAGGTGTCCGACAAAAGGTCTTAGAGGGGGGATTGGGCGTTGTATAATTATTATCCATCGTACGATTGTTGATTTATCATTGGTATGACTTAGGGACGATATTATTGTGAAGAACTCGAGTCGGAACCCTTCCGTTCGTTGTCTTCTTCGGGGTCCGAGCTTCCCGGTCGAACCGTGTTCTTCAGAGTATTCGGTAGTGGTTATTAAGGCAAGTATTTTACTATACGAATTGTGTCTTGTGAATAGGGACGTCGTATTATGGTTGTGATGCATTGGTTTACTTTCGTGTATATGCTTCGTATGAATTGATTATTACGAACAATTGATGGTAACGATAATACCTTCACTTAGTTAACATCGTGGAATTGTGTTGGATGTGCAAATCATCTAAGTTTGTACCGGGCGTGGTTAGTCATTGTTGAGTTGTTGTGATGATCATGATATTTGTGTTGTTTTGATTTACATACTTGATTATACATTTCGGTGTAATGTGGAATGGCTTGACATTTGATGATTATGAGTTGTGTCGTGTCGATGTGTGCGTGTGTGTTCCAGGTAGGGTCTGACGAGGCCTTTGGAGTTCGGTACATGATGTGTACGAACAAGGTGTGTGATCCAGGTAGGGTCTGACAAGGCCTCTGGAGTTCGGTACATGATGTGTACGAATGATGTTTGTGGCCCGGTAGGGTTCGTCGAGGCCTCCGGAGTTCGGTACATGATGTGTACGAACAGTGTGTGTGGTCCGGGTAAGATCCGTCGAGGCCTCCGGAGTTCGGTACATGATGTGTACGAACAACGATCGTATAGCAGTGATTGTTTGGGAAACATTTTAAATATGGGTCTCGGACTCATAATGATATCTTATCTAGTGTGTTTTGAAACGAGAATCGGGCTAAGGCCCTAATGTTTACGAAAAGGTTTTGTAAATTGGGACTCGAAGTCCAAAAGAATTTCTGCTTTAAAAATCCACGAGATGATGTGTTTCTTTTCAAATATCTCTTGCTTGAGTTCGAAATTCTAAAACTTCTCGGGAACATTTTGATAATTGATTTCCGTATTAAATTCGTAGTTGCTATTTACTTGTTGCATTTCGTATCGTATTGTACTTGCACTAGTAAAACAGTGGAGTTTTACTAACCCCCGAGTAATCGGGGGGTGGATGTCTGTTCTGCATCCAGGTACATGTAGGTTCAGAGGAGCAATCACAGGATTGGCACAAGAGGATGACGAGCTGCGATACTAATCAAGAGTCGAGAGTTGGTAGAGTTTGGTTGTATTGTTAGAGTTGATTTCAGTCTTCCGTTGTATTGTGTTTCGACCCCTGTGTGGGTAATGTTGTTTTAGTCAGTTCTGTTGATGAAGTTGTGTGTGTAATATCCGACTGTAACTTTTCATTTTTACCTGTCGTTGTACTATTCGGATAATCTGATTATCATGAATCGTTGCATTTAGTATTATGTTGAGGTATTATAGATTTGAATTTCATATCGTTGTTATTTCATTTCATATGTGATGATTCGATGTTAATTAGAGAGTTGCATTTTCGAATTTTTCTGTTGATGTAGCATACGCTACATAGTACGATTAACGTACGCTAATCCTGTGCCTTAGCGTGCGTAAGGTTTTCTCTGTTGCGTATGCTAAGAGGGAATCTGGCATCAGTTGACTTCAGCACGTGAACTCCTTAGCCGTTGGCATGCATGTGAGCAAGGTCTGAGCTGTCGTGTCGGCTAGAATCAACTTTCATTAGCGTGCGTAACCCATTTCTCATTAGCGTGCGCTAACGACCTGCGAAATTCAAATACAGTAGCCTCTGTAAGCCGCTTACGTACGTAATATCGACCGGTTAGCGTACGTAAGTGCATTAGCGTACGCTAAACTGTTCCGATAGCGTGCGCTAAGTATGTCCAGTCTATTTATAGGACCAGCCTGTTTTTCATTTCTTCACAACTCTAAACCGATTCTCTCTCCATTTATCGTCCCTCTGCACTCCCAAAACGATATCAACCTTCACCAACTTGTTTCTAAGCCTTAAATCTTGGAGTGGAGCTCATTTACTTGGAGATTAGGAGTTGTTCTTAAGCTTGGAGTATATTTTCTCATAGCATTGAAGTTGTTCTTTATTTCTGGAGGTAGGTGTACTTTCCTCTCTGCATTATTTTCTTATGTTGATGATTAATGACGAATTATACTTCACTTAGAGTTAGATTAAGCAAGTAAAACATGGTTATAATTAAACTTTTTAAACACTTCTTGATGAATATGATAAATGAGGGTTTAGATTAGATGAGTTCTTGATGTTGTAGTGATGGTAACCATGTTTGTAGTTATCATTACTCATCTTACTGGACGAATTTAGCTCAGTAGAACATTGTTGGATCGGTTAGCTTCATCATAGCTGGATTTAATCAAGAACTTGATATCATAGAGTGTTTAAACACCATTTTAGGTATTTAATTACTTTGGGAAGAACTTGATAATGTTAAAGATAGGATTAGATGATCTTGTTCAGAAATCTTAGAAGCTTTAACAATCATTATGGTTCAGCTTCACAAGTCTTTGAAGAATGATAAGGATCTTGATAATTACAACAATAACTTTTCATTAATCTAATGTGTTGATAACTTAGAATATGGATCATCATCATGCTAAATAGATAGTGTTCTTAAGAAGGTGATCTTGTTTATGAATGATATCTTGTCATGGTAGATTGAGTATCAAATTCATTATGACTATCCTTTTATAATAGTAGATGTTGTAGAACATAAGAATTTGATTAAACCAATTTTATTGGCGAATTGAAGATGTTTTGTTCATAGAATAACAAGAGAATTAAAGGACACTTTTGGTATGGTAATCCGGTTTTGGAAGATGAATTAGATGTATTGAAACCTTTCATTAATCGTTAAGGTATTCATTAGGGTGGAATGAATTATTCGAGTAGGTTGCGGGCGTCGTTTCCTACGAATTGAGATTAATATTATGTGAATATATTATTGAATGAATTACGTTTCATTCAAGGTTGCTTGTTCGATTGAGTGTTTAACCGAGGATACCGTCCGTTTGATCATTTGGAGAACGACTATCTTTCGCTTACGGAATTGAGGCAAGTTATCTTGCTTGGTTATAATGATGATTAGATTCTTGTGATGGTTATATCTTTCATATGTATGAATTGTTCATGAAATGTTTGTCGTGATTTGACATTGTCCTTGATGTTATTCCGTTTTCTTCATGGGGTTGCATTCCCAAGTACGTCGTTTTGATTCGTTGATCTCGTTGGTCTTATTTTCACTTCGGTGAGTTTTTCTTGATCCTTAATCGGATATGTGATTTATTGAATTCGTTGTCATGTTGTATCGTGACATATCCGGAATCATATCTGCGTTCCGATTGGTCATTGTGTAGGATTTTTAGCCAGGCACATATATAGTCATGCGTGGATATTATTCCGCATTGGACTGTGCACACGGGACGTAGTTTCGTGAGGCTAATTAGGTACATTGTCCCACGTATATTCTGGATTCCGTATACGGTGCGGACATGTACACGGACACATTTTCGGATCGGGCGTACTGTGATGTCCATCTTGAGCCATATTATTAATCGTCCATAGTATTGGATGTGTTCGACGATTTGTGACTGATTATTTCATACGCCCGAGGGGTATGATTAATAGTCGGAATGATTTTCTTGAGATCTATATATGTGAATTGTATAATGTCGGAAGAATTGATTATCATCTATATCTGACCCTGTGTTGGGCGAAATACTTGTATTGTATTTTAGGTCGAGGCAAAGGCAAGGCACGGGAAGAGCATGTCGACGGCGAAGGGTTCGAAGGATACTAGTTCGGGGCCCCCACATCTTTTGTTGTCCGGTTATGTTAAACCGTGTTATGTTATTTCCTGTTTCGTTTAAATTGCTATCTGGTTGTATTTGACATTTGAAGTATTTTCCATCTCCATATGGTTTATACTTGTTTTTCGGATCCTGTGTATTATAAGGCCGTTGGCCATATTTTAGTAAACTCCTAATCGGAGTAATGACTATTCATTGTGGTTCGGTATCACAAATAATATTTGTTTAATCTGTTTTGAATATCGCCTGGTGGGTCCCAGTGTGGGATTCACGGCACTGTAATAGCCGCCTTTTGGGGTGTTACAGAAGATGGTATCGGAGAGTTGTTTCCTTTTTTATGAGTCATTGAGAAATGAACTAGTATCAAGAGACCTTCGTGTCACGTGTGACCTGTGCAAGCGCCTGACCCTACGAGCCAAATACGGTATGTACTTTATGAGCCATGATTTAATTACTGGCATGATATTGATACCAGTATGGGTCTCCTTGTTGATCATGTTATTTCGAGGAATTGTGACAGGATTTATCTGATTGATAATCCGAGGTAAATGCTGAATTGATTATACAATTGAAATTGTTCGACTTGACACCGATATGATATTCGGTGCGACATTTGTGGTATCGATAACCGTTTTCCTTGAATATGTGATTCCTTGTTGCTATTAACTTAGCATGAATTTTAGTATCTTCATTATGATTGATTCTTTCAGTATGGAAAGAAATCTGAGAGGTCGTGGCAGAGGGGGACGAGGCCGCGGAAGGGGCCGAATCCCGATACCTCGAGCCAACAGATGCGCGAATGCGGATCAGAGTTCCGCAGACAGTGGTTCACCTTCTAGGGAACAATCACACTACAGTGGGCGCGGGGATGCGCGTGTCGATCCTTACGTCGTAATGCAGGGCATGATGATACAGATGACCCAGATGGGTCAACTAATGGAAGCTATGCAGAGGGCCGCTACTGGCCAGCAGCAGGGGGCTCATCCTCCTCCTGTGATTGGCGGACCCGTGAGTCGAATTATCAGCGATATCTCTCGCCAGCGACCACCGAATTTTGAAGGCTCCCCTGAGCCTGCTGACATTGTGCATTGGATCAAGCATTTTGAGAAACTTTTTCAGATGGTGGACTGCCCGGAAGAGAATCGCGTTTCGGTAGCCGCGTATTATCTTAGCAAAGGCGCTCATACCTGGTGGCTTTCAGTAAGGCCAGCTGATGGTGTTTACACTTGGGAGGAATTTAAAAACCTCATGCTAGACCGTTACTATCCAGGGCCACTCCGTGAGGCCAAACTGTCGGAACTTTTGAACCCCGACCCGTCTGAAGACGATGATGTATTATCTTGCCGAGAAATTCGAGCACTCCTTCCTTTTGCCACGACAATTATCCGAACAGAGGCCGATAAGATCAAATACTTTCTCAAGAGGCTTAAACCCCGAATGAGAATGCATCTGTTGAATCACTACTGTACTACCTTACCAGAGTTCATCGAGAAGGCTCTGGAGTACGAACTCACCGCGAAGGAGATTTCCAAGAAACAACCACAGTCCAACAACAAAAGGTCCAAGAACCAGAACCAGACTGAGAGTAATCGGGGGACATTCAGGAAGCCCCAGTCATTGCCAAACCCTTCTGATCAACCACCCATGGCGTCAAAGCCCGCCGGATCGCACTCTCGAGCGGTTCCCTCTTCCGTGGTGTGTCATAACTGTGGGGGCCAGGGGCATATCAACTTCAAATGCCCAAAGCCTGCCATCACATGCCATACTTGTGGGAAGAATGGTCACCGTGCTCGTTTTTGCGAGTGGGCCGGACATGATCCATGGCGTCTCATGCTCCGGTTCAATCCTCTGTCCCGAGCCGGGACGCCTCGTCCGCTTCCTATCGACCACCGGGCGAATAGGGGAATGGGCCGTGGGAATCAAAGTGGTACACCTGGTGCCGGAACTGCGAAACCCAGGATTTACGAGATGAAGAAAGCTGACGATCCCGAGGCCAGCATGATTTCAGGTATACTCGAGATCCACTCCCAGCCTGTATGTGTTCTTTTTGATACCGGTGCTTCACACTCCTTTATATCTTCTTCTTGTTTAAGTCGTTTGCCTCTAGACCATGTTATCGATTGTGAGCCCTACGTGATTGGCCTACCTGATGGTAGAAGAATTATTAGAAATCGTGAAGTCCAGGACTGTCCGATTCGTTTGAACGACCGTGAGTGGTTGTCAAATCTGATTGTAGTCGATCTACCTAAGGATGATATAATCTTGGGTATCGATTGGATGGATCGTCATGATGCAATACTCAGTGTCCGCAAGCGGATGGTAACCGTCACTTCTGATGATGGTTTCGAGTGTATTTTTCGAGGTGATAATCCCAGTCGTACTGGGAGAGTCATCAGCGCTATGAAAGCAGTGAAACTGCTTAATCAAGGGTGTATTGGTTATTGGTGCTACATGACCAAAACAGCAGATCGACCAGTTGAATTGGCCAACATTCCGGTAGTCCGAGACTACCCAGATGTATTTCCAAACGAGTTGCCAGGCTTACCTCCTCATCGTGACGTGGAGTTTATTATTGAGTTAGAACCAGGTACGTCCCCGCTCTCAAAAGCACCGTACCGTATGGCTCCGACTGAGATGCAAGAATTGAAGAACCAACTTGAGGAGTTGACTGACAAAGGCTATATTCGACCTAGTGCGTCCCCTTAGGGAGCACCAGTGTTATTTGTACGGAAGAAAGATGGATCTCTACGCTTATGTATTGATTACCGTGAGCTGAACAGGGTAACCATCAAGAACAAGCATCCCTTGCCTCGTATTGATGATTTATTGGACCAACTTCAGGGAGCTGCCGTGTTTTCTAAGATCGACTTGAGATCTGGTTATCATCAGTTGAGGATTCGAGAGTATGGCATTTCGAAGACAGCATTCCGTACTCGCTATAGGCATTATGAGTTCGTGGTGATGCCATTTGGACTGACTAATGCACCGGCAGTGTTCATGGAATTGATGAATCGAGTTTTTATTAACTATCTGGATCGCTTTGTAGTCATTTTTATTGACGACATTCTGATTTACTCTCGCGACCACGAAGAGCACGAGCGTCACCTCCACCAAGTTCTCGATACATTGAGGCGGGAACAGCTTTATGGGAAATTTTCTAAGTGTGAATTCTGGATGCCTGAGGTTGTCTTTATCGGGCATGTGATATCATCCGAAGGGGTGAGAGTGGACCCACAAAAGACGGAAGCCATTCGAGATTGGCTACCACCGAAGAACGTGGAGGAAGTTCGTAGTTTCCTCGGCCTAGCAGGTTACTACCGACGGTTCGTAGAAGGATTTTCTAGAATTGCGCAACCAATGACTAACTTACTGCGAAAGGACAAGAAGTATTTGTGGTCAGAAACATGTCAGCAAAGTTTTGAAGAGCTCAAGAGTCGATTGATTTCGGCACCTGTTTTGGTCTTACCAAAGGGAACGGAAGGATTTGTGGTGTATAGTGACGCGTCGAGACAGGGTCTGGGATGTGTACTAATGCAGGAAGGGAAAGTAATCGCCTATGCATCGAGACAACTGCGACCCTATGAAGTTAACTATCCGACCCACGACTTGGAGTTAGCAGCCGTGGTGTTTGCTTTGAAAATCTGGCGTCACTATCTTTATGGAGTGCAGGAGCAGATGCTGAGCCGTGACAGCACAGAGGGAGTTGCAGTTGGACCTTATGAGGCCAGAAATTGAAGTTTGGTTACAGCGTGTTCAGGGACAACTTTGCACCCTTGAGATTTCTTCGTCTCTTGATGATATGATCAAATCGAAGCAAATTACGGACCCATTCTTATCTCGAGTTCGGGATGAAGTAACCCAGGGGAAAGCCCCTGGATTCGTGATCCACGAGGATGTATTGATACGTTTTAGAAATCGAGTTTGTGTACCCGCTGACGAAGAGTTGAGGAACTCTATCATGAGAGAAGCCCATGCTACCCCATACTCTATTCACCCGGGCTCTAGCAAGATGTATAAGGATTTGAAGCAGAATTATTGGTGGGGGAATATGAAACGTGAGGTTGCCGAATTCGTTTCGAGGTGCTTAACCTGTCAGCAGGTTAAGATTGAGCACCAGCGACCCGCAGGAATGCTGAAACCGCTCCCGATTCCTGAGTGGAAATGGGAGGACATATCTATGGATTTTATCACTAGCTTGCCGACGAGTCGTCGAGGAATGAATACGATTTGGGTGATTGTGGACCGTCTGACCAAATCAGCCCACTTCTTGGAGATTAAGGACACGTGGGGCCCCGAGAGATTGGCCCAGCTGTTTATTAAGGAAATTGTGAGACTACACGGTACCCCCAAGAGTATTGTATCAGACCGTGACGGGCGATTTGTGTCATACTTCTGGAAGGCAGTTCATCGTGCGATGGGCACGCAGTTGAATTTCAGTACGGCTTTTCATCCACAGACCGATGGTCAGTCGGAAAGAACCATACAGACTCTAGAGGACATGTTGAGAGCATGTGCTCTTGATTGGAAGGACGATTGGGAAGCCCAGCTGCCTTTGGTGGAATTCGCTTATAATAATAGTTGGCACGCTTCGATTCAGATGGCACCGTATGAGGCATTGTATGGCCGTCGCTGTAGGTCCCCTTTGTGTTGGGACGAACTGTCAGAATCTCTGGGTACGGAACCCGATATGTTATTAGCAGCCCGTGAGAAGATCACTTTGATTAGGAGTCGGTTGTTAACGGCTCAAAGTCGACAGAAGTCTTATGCTGACCACCGTCGACGACCGCTTGAGTTCGAGGTTGGTGACCATGTGTTAATGAAGGTGTCTCCTACCCAAGGTGTTTTTCGTTTCGGGAAGAGGGGCAAGCTGAGCCCAAGGTACATTGGGCCGTTTGAGGTTTTGGAGCTTGTAGGTGATCTGGCCTATCGACTAGCTTTGCCACCGACCTTGAGTAAGATTCACAACGTGTTTCATGTCTCCCAGTTGAGGAAATATGTTGCTGATCCGAGCCATGTACTTCAGTTTGAAGAGATTGAATTAGCAAAGGATCATTCGTATGAGGAGCGTCCTGTACGGATACTCGAGAGGAGGATCAAGCAGTTGCGGAACAAGGCGATTCCCCTACTGAAAGTTCAGTGGTCACGACACAGAGTCGAGGAGGCTACGTGGGAGACCGAGGATAGTATGCGAGCGAGATACCCCGAGTTATTTATGTAACACCCCCAGAATACGTCCGGAAATGTTACACGCCGTAGGCCCTTCTCACAAGGATCTACCAGGCTAAACTCCACTAGACTACATAATGATCGACCGACCGGGGTCAATCTAAATACAACGCAGACCGACAAGGTCATTAAACAATTCAGAAACTAATAAATTTAATATCTCCATGACAAAGAATAAACTTTCACACACAAAGGGATGACAACTCCATTTAATAAAGGAAGACCTACACCCGTGCAAGGGTGAGTACTCAACCAAATGGAAAATACCGACCCCGATGGAATAAATGCAAAAGACTCTGACTCTTGTATGATTAGCATCGTCGTCTTCCATCTCCTTCCAAGCTAATCCCGTGACTGCTCCCGAGCTGCCAAAACCTGAGCGCATAACAGGCACCCACCCCCCGAAAACTCGGGGGTTATAAACCGAATTTTGCTAGTGCAAGTACATAATATACAAGATATACGAACAATAACAACACAAAATTCAACCATCGTGAAGCCTTAACACAAACCATACATTCCCAAAGTCAACACAGTATAGCACTCGTATACACAAGGTGAAAAATAATCACATAGTCATATTCTCTATATGGAACATAACGCCAATCAAACTTTGGACGAGCCCAAGGAGTCAAAAGATTAAGTTCGAAAATCCATTTTTATAAAAGGAAAAGTATTTTGATAAGATAGTTTAAAAGTATTATTAATGACTCGGGCAGTCTTGGGATTTTGGAAATTTAATGGGAATACCTTTAGAAAATAATTTCAAAAGCTCTCGGGTCCTCGACCCAATTTATAGAACACTGTCACAAACGAAATCATTACAACATCTCACGGGGTTCTTAAACCGATCCAAATAACATCATCACGAGATCAATCATCTCAACATTTCACAGGGTCCTCGACCCAAATCACAGAATAGCACCACAATACAATCGAAGGCACAAGCTCTCATTCGACATATCCTGCTCAAGACCCCCGATTAATTAACCCTCGGAGATTTCGTCAAACCTCCTTGGTTATTTAACCCTGATACCAACGCTTCAAAAACAAGTTGAAACAAACTTTTCAAAAGCGCGAATCGCGGTCTATATCAAGACAAACGTTTAAGAGAGAGTTTGAAAGATTTTAGATACGAACATCGTTCGCAGAATTGGTCTTAGCTATCACTCAAATACCCGTAACCAATAAGCCTGCCAGGCGCCTCCCTTGCGCACCTGTGTACCAGCGTTCACTTCCATCATGTTGGCCGCTCATTGAACATGTCACCGCACCGGCGTCACTCCCGCAAGAGCCGCCCCTTGCGCGCGCATTAGGTGACATCGGCGTTCACCACCCATATGGAGCCGCACATTGCAGCATACACCAGGCCGGAGTGCACGCCCCGCCCTCAGAGGTTCCCAGATACGACGTTTCTCACAACAAGTATCCACATTATTGTAACACCCCCAAGTTATTCAGGGATATTACAGCGCCGTAAGCCCCGCCGTGGGACCCACAAGGCTAAACATACGCGGAACCATAATCTTTGACCGATAAGGTCTACACACATTGGAATGAAAAACAATACAAAGGTATTCGAAATATAACCAATGTGTTTACAAAACATCACAACTCAATTCAATACTTCGGCAAACACAGGCCGGAACATCAAGGAAAAAGAAAAACAATACTCGAGTATTCAATAGCCAATCCAGTACAACAACACTGAACGGGAATCTCCAAAGAAATAAAACTGGAAGAAAGACACAGTATCACACTTGCCCACCATCTTTATGCCGACCCGATACCCGCTCGTCCGCTCTCCTGGAACCTGAAATACATGAAACGTATTTCCCCCATAAAGGGGTTAGCCGTCGAATAGCTAGTGCAAGTATATCAAGTATGAAACACAATACTCCTCGACAATAAAGTAAATGTAATCCATCAATTCATCAATATCCGTCAATTCATCAATTTAAGACTAGTATTCCGGAATGACTAAAATCTCAAGACGTATGTGAATGCCGTAGAAACGGCTCGTTCATATCATACGCCGTTACATGTAGGAATGCCGTCAAAACGGTTCGTTCATTACATGCCAACATTATTTCATATGAATGCCGTTGAAACGGTTCGTTCATATCAACCATGGAATCGCACCAGAGGCTACGAAACCCTCAGAGGACCATAGGCCCGTCCCGGAGTGGCTAGAAATAATCATACCATCAATATTTCATACTTTCAAAGTCGAGAACTTACAATCATAAATGTATACTTGCCTTTGAGACATCGGGAAATCGAACGGAGGAAAGGTATGAGTTCGGTAGGTCCGAGAACGCGCTTCCGGCACCTAAACGATTCGCAAGGAATATGATAATCAATTATCCATATTCAAATTACACGAAGAAACCCCCGAAAACCCGCCTACGATTCATGTATATTCATATATAAACAACAACGAGGGCGGACCACAACCAAACCCTCTCGATTCTGTAAAAATCACGAAATATACCATGAATCCGTAGGGAAACTAAGAATACCAACAAGATTAATCATATTCATCATGAATTAATCAACAAAACGGAACGAATCGGACAAAAACACGAAAACCCCCAATTTTACCAAAAGTAGGATTCTAAAGATCTAACCTTGATTCGCTGGATCAAGGGATGATATCGGACGGATTATTGATGATATAACCTCAAGAACTCCATGGATATGTTGTTAAACAACATGGCTTCAAGCTTAGAACACGCCCAGTTGCGGAAGAGGAGAAGAAGAAGGTGAAAAATGGCAAGAAAAACGTCTGCAGGGCCTTTTATAGGGGTTGACTGCCCTACCGGACACGGCCCGTGCCGATCGGCACGGTCGTGTCGCACAGCTGGCCGACAGGGACTCGACCGTGTCCTGCTTGACACGGTCGCGGCGCGGAGGGCCTGCCGATAGTGACCCGTCCGACAGCGACTCGGCATGACTCGACCGTGTCCTGGAACACGGTCGGGCGTGTTCGGCAGTCGATTCTGGCTTATCCGGAAGAGTTCGGCACGGGCCGTGTCGGACGACACGGTCGGGTCCTGAGACAGAAACTTTCGGCATTTCCGGACGAGTACGGCACGGGCCGTGTCGGACGACACGGTCGAGTTCGGCCGGCAGTGATCGGCCAATAACGAGCGGGTGAGCTAAAACGACCATAACTCTCTCGTCCGGACTCCGATTGACTCACCGTTTGAACCATTGGAAAGCTAACTCGATGATCTATAATATTGCAAAGATTAAGAATTTTTGGAGTTACCAAAAATTAATGGTGATCTAACAAAGTCGAACTCATAAGAGGAAAATTGAAACGATGAACAATAACGATACACAACTCGAAGTTTTTCCGAACGGTGAACACGGGTGAATGAACATGATTGATGAATGATTATAAATGAGTGAAAATCCACTGAGTGACAATCACCGAATGAAATTACTGAATGATAATGACTGAATTACAACCGGATATTACATTCTCCCCTTCTAAAAAGAAGTTTCGTCCCGAAACTTAAGAAATAAATAGTTCGGGGTATTCAACTCGCATCTTCTCTTCCGTCTCCCAAGTCGCCTCTTCGACTCCATGCCTCGACCATTGTACTTTAACCAGTGGAATGGTCTTATGCCGAAGTTGTTTCTCACGGCGCTCAAGAATCTTCACGGGTTTCTCCGGAAAGGTAATATCCTCGGCTACGTCAATCTCACTGTAGTCGATAATGTGGCTCGGATCCGGTACGTACTTCCTCAACTGGGACACATGGAAAACACTATGGACGTGACTCAAAGCTGGAGGCAACGCCAAGCGATAAGCTAAATCTCCAACTCTGTCCAAAATCTCGAAAGGTCCGATATACCTTGGACTGAGTTTTCCTTTTTCCAAGCGGAAAACTCCTCTGGTCGGTGATACTTTGAGCAAGACGTGATCCCCCACTTCAAACTCCAAGGGTCGACGACGAGTATCAGCGTAAGATTTCTGACGACTCTGGGCAGTCAGTAGTCGATCTCGGATAATAGAAATCTTTTCCTTGGTCTCCAATAACATATCCGGTTCCGTCCCAACTAGCTCAGAAGCCTCGTCCCAACATAATGGCGACCTACATCGCCTACCATAGAGTGCCTCGAAGGGTGCCATTTTGATCGACGCATGCCAACTATTATTGTAAGCAAACTCGATCAACGACAAGTGAAGCTCCCAATCATTACTCCAATCCAAGGCACAAGCCCGCAACATATCCTCCAACGTCTGAATCGTCCTCTCTGTCTGACCGTCCGACTGAGGATGAAAGGAGGTGCTCAATCTCAACTCAGTACCCAGAGCCTGATGAACGGCCTGCCAAAAATGCGATACGAAACGGCCGTCTCGATCAGAAACAATGGTCTTGGGGGCACCGTGTAACCTCACGATCTCAGCGATAAAGGTTCGAGCCAATCTATCCGGTCCCCAAGTATCCTTAATACCCAAGAAGTGTGCAGACTTGGTCAATCGATCGACAATTACCCAAATCATATTCATTCCAGTCCGAGTTCTCGGCATGCCAGTGATAAAATCCATTGAGATATCTTCCCACTTCCATTCGGGAATGGGAAGTGGTTTCAACAACCCCGCCGGTCGTTGATGTTCGATCTTGACTTGTTGACACGTCAAGCACCGTAATACAAACTCCGTAACATCCTTCTTCATGTTATTCCACCAAAAATTGCGCTTCAAATCTTTGTACATCTTACTCGTTCCGGGGTGGATTGAGTAAGGCGTAGCATGAGCTTCTCGGAGAATCCTCTGTCTCAATTCCAAATCATTCGGAACGCAAAGCCTGCCCTGAAATCTCAAAATACTATCCTCATGTACCATAAAGCCTGGAGCTTTTCCTTTAATTACATCTTCCTCCAGTTAAGAAATCATCGGGTCACTCCACTGTTTCCCTTTGATATCGTCAACCAAGGACGAAGTAATTTCGAGGGTACACAATCGTCTCGTACTCGCCAAGCCAAACTTCGATCCCTTGTTCAATTAAATCTGACGAATCTTCGCTCGAGACGTAAGAACCTCAAGCATTTGAAGAGATGCCGATTTGCGGCTCAAAGCATCCGCAACGACATTGGCTTTTCCGGGGTGGTAAAGAATCTCCAAATCATAATCCTTTATCAATTCTAACCAACGTCTCTGTCTCATATTTAGCTCCTTCCGATCAAAATATATTTCGTGCTCTTGTGATCGGTATAAATCCGACACGGTGAACCGTACAAATAATGCCGCCAAATCTTGAGTGCGAAGACAATTGCGGCCAACTCTAAATCGTGAGTAGGATAATTCATCTCATAAGGTTTTAATTGTCGTGACACAAAAGCTATTGTCTTATCATGCCGCATAAGAACACAAATGTGCCTTGACCAAGCGTCACTATAAACCGTAAAGCCTTCGCTACCATGTGGTAAAGTTAGAATCGGGCGCTGAAGTTAATCGTCTCTTCGATTCATCAAGCTCGTTGTCTCTCATCCGTCCAAATAAACTTTCTTCTCGGAGTAATTTCGTAAGCGGTCGAGCGAGTTTCGAGAACCCTCAACAAACCGACGGTAATACCCGGAAGGCCCAAAAAGCTACGAACCTCCTTAACATTTTTAGGTGTCCGGCTAACACCGCCTCGATCTTCTCAAGGGTCTACACGAACCCCTTCGGCCGAAATCACATGGCCGAGAAACATAACTTCTTCCAACCAAAACTCACATTTCGAGAATTTTGCATAGAGGTGCTCGGTTCTCAAAATGTCTAAAACCAAACGCAAGTGTCGGGCATGTTCCTCCTTATTTCGAGAATAGATTAAGATGTCGTCAATAAAGACGACTACACACCTGTCGAGGTACTCGATGAATATTTTATTCATTAATTGCATGAATACTGCCGGCGCATTCGTCAACCCAAAAGGCATAACTACAAATTCGTAATGCCCATATCTCGTCCGAAACGCCGTCTTCGGAACGTCGGACTCCCTCACCCTGAGTTGATAATACCCGGATCTTAAATCAATCTTCGAGAAAACCGCAGCTCCTTGCAATTGATCAAATAGATCGTCTATACGAGGCAAAGGATATTTATTCTTGATGGTTACTTTATTCAGCTCACGGTAGTCAATGCACAAACGTAGTGAACCATCCTTCTTCCCGATTTAAAAGAACGGGCGCGCCCCAAGGCGAAGCGCTCGGTCTGATGTACCCTTTTTCCAAAAGTTCTCCCAACTGAGTCTTCAATTCCTGCATCTCGGAAGGTGCCATCCGATAAGGTGCTTTAGAAATCGGGGCCGCATCCGGCTCTAAATCCACGGAAAAATCTATCTCTCGATCTGGCGGTAATCCCGGAAGGTCATCCTAAAAACATCGGGATACTCATTAACGACCGGAATCAAGAGAAATCGACTTCAATTCCTTCCGCTAACGCATAACACCAATAGCCCGCATAACCTTTATTCAAAAGTTTTACGGCCTTCATGGAACTGATAAGTAACTTGGATTGGCCCAACTTACGCCCCAAAAACGAGTAC
This sequence comes from Orobanche coerulescens, assembly GCA_033398695.1. Lineage (NCBI taxonomy): Eukaryota > Viridiplantae > Streptophyta > Magnoliopsida > Lamiales > Orobanchaceae > Orobanche > Orobanche coerulescens. The sequence goes on along the minus strand of JAWKAU010000105.1, from coordinate 14,536 downwards.
TCAGATCCGTCTTTAGTCATCATGGTGATAACCTTGGTACGGTAGTTCATAATCGCTTGATGGCTATCAAGCCAATCCTCGCCGAGGATCACGTCCTCGCCTTCCATATCAACTACAATTAAATTCGATAACCAATCCATACCGGATATAATCACCGGAAAATCTCTATTCTCCCGGTTTCCCACGATTCTATCCCCGCTCGGCAGTCTCACGAGGAAGGGATCGCAAACAGTCAGACAAGTTATATTCAAACGGCGTACACACTCCAAAGAAATAAAAGAATGTGTAGCACCCGAATCAAAAAGCACACGGACTGGATAAGATAAAATATGGATGGTACACAAGCCACCGCCACGCCTGCTCGTCTGCTCGACGCATCTCATAAACTCATGGTTGTATCGAACCGACGCTAGAGTTCCCCTCCAGCTTCGACTCCGCCCCCGGCCTCGCCAAAATTCTCGCCGAGGTTGACCACCGGGCGTAAGCTCGAGTGTCCAAAGTCCGATTCACTCGGAACAATAAGTCGCTCTATGTCCCATCTGTCCGCACGTGTGACACTTCAACGGTGGAAAGTGGCATTCGATTAATATGGCTCGAACGGCCACAATTATAGCAAGTCACCGCACGATTTGAGGTACCCGGCGGACGGTAACCCCTCTTCCCTTTATTAGAACGTGACGATCGTCCAAAACGGTTAGTCGTCTGTGACTTCGAAAGTTGCCACCCTTAGAGCGAGAAAAATTTCCCCGACTTTCGCTTCTTCGGTTCTTCAACGGTATCATTGTCGGGGCTCAACATATCATGGGCTAAAGCTCATCACGATATTCTTTCGAGGTGGTACAAGCAAATCCGCCATGTACCGTCGTAAGTCCAAATTCATCCGCATATCAAAATAACGGATCTTATCGCGCTCGTTACGTACTTGATCCTTCACATGGATTAATTGTTGGTTATACTCCACGATTGCTCACAAACGGAATATCTTGTGGTTTAGCCTCGAAGAAGGCTCGGATTCGGCTCTCTCGTACCGGCCAAGGACAAAACTCGGCCTCCAAGAGCTCCTTAAATTCATCCCATGAGGCAATACGATCCGTGGCTTGATGACCTTCCACCTGTAGCGGCCTCCTTAGTGAGGAAATCTTGGGCAATCGGTACTTTCCTCACCTCGGGCAATCAACTACCTCGAAAATCTTCTCCAATTCGCTAGCCAATCCTCCCACTTAACGGGTCCGTGGCACCGCCAAAGCGTGGAGGGTGCATACGGACACGTTCAAGCGGGGCATCCGTGTTTGGGTTCGGGTTATTCACCTGAACAGTTTGAGCCAAAATAGTCATCTCGAGTAGCCAATTGTTGAAGTGCATTCGCCACTCCAACGTCTGCGTTGTTCCCGACCATCCGACGGGTCGTGCCGACTCTCGGTATAGGGATGCACCGAGTTCGACAAACCGGGGTTGGTCGACCCCGCAATCGAATCGATGGAAACGGCCACGCCACGACCTCTTCCTCGCCCACGGCCACGACCACGGCCACGGCCCCTACCGGCTAACATATCAAGAACACACAAGTCACGTAAGCAAAATTCAATCACGCATCAACAAAGTGTCCGATTCTCAAGAATACCGATAAAAGGAAGCAAAACGAATAAGGAAACACGGAAGAGTGAGAGGTCTTACAAGTACCGGTCGCACTGTGATGATGGCAGAGTAGTGATACTGTGGACAATTAACGACTCGATCGACCCAAAAGACCGACAGCCTAGGTATCCATAGACCTAAGATCCGATACCATATTCTGTAACACCCCCAAGTTATTCAGGGATATTACAGCGCCGTAAGCCCCGCCGTGGGACCCACAAGGCTAAACATACGCGGAACCATAATCTTTGACCGATAAGGTCTACACACATTGGAATGAAAAACAATACAAAGGTATTCGAAATATAACCAATGTGTTTACAAAACATCACAACTAAATTCAATACTTCGGCAAACACAGGCCGGAACATCAAGGAAAAAGAAAAACAATACTCGAGTATTCAATAGCCAATCTAGTACAACAACACTGAACTGGAATCTCCTAAGAAATTAAACTGGAATAAATACACAGATCACACTTGCCCACCATCTTTATGCCGACCCGATACCCGCCCGTCCGCTCTCCTGGAACTGAAATACATGAAACGTATTTCCCCCATAAAGGGGTTAGCCGTCGAATAGCTAGTGCAAGTATATCAAGTATGAAACACAATACTCCTCGACAATAAAGTAAATGTAATCCATCAATTCATCAATATCCGTCAATTCATCAATTTAAGACTAGTATTCCGGAATGACTAAAATCTCAAGACGTATGTGAATGCCGTAGAAACGGCTCGTTCATATCATACGCCGTTACATGTAGGAATGCCGTCAAAACGGTTCGTTCATTACATGCCAACATTATTTCATATGAATGCCGTTGAAACGGTTCGTTCATATCAACCATGGAATCGCACCAGAGGCTACGAAACCCTCAGAGGACCATAGGCCCGTCCCGGAGTGGCTAGAAATAATCATACCATCAATATTTCATACTTTCAAAGTCGAGAACGTACAATCATAAATGTATACTTGCCTTTGAGACATCGGGAAATCGAACGGAGGAAAGGTATGAGTTCGGTAGGTCCGAGAACGCGCTTCCGACACCTAAACGATTCGCAAGGAATATGATAATCAATTATCCATATTCAAATTACACGAAGAAACCCCCGAAAACCCGCCTACGATTCATGTATATTCGTATATAAACAACAACGAGGGCGGACCACAACCAAACCCTCTCGATTCCGTAAAAATCACGAAATATACCATGAATCCGTAGGGAAACTAAGAATACCAACAAGATTAATCATATTCATCATGAATTAATCAACAAAACGGAACGAATCGGACAAAAACACGAAAACCCCCAATTTTACCAAAAGTAGGATTCTAAAGATCTAACCTTGATTCGCTGGATCAAGGGATGATATCGGAGGGATTATTGATGATATCGTCAACCAAGGACGAAGTAATTTCGAGGGTACACAACTGTCCCTGTACTCGCTGAAGCCAAACTTCGATCCCTTGTTCAATTAAATCCTGACGAATCTTCGTCTGAGACGTAAGAACCTCAAGCATTTGAAGAGATGCCGATTTGCGGCTCAAAGCATCCGCAACGACATTGGCTTTTCCGGGGTGGTAAAGAATCTCCAAATCATAATCCTTTATCAATTCTAACCAACGTCTCTGTCTCATATTTAGCTCCTTCTGACTGAAAATATATTTCAGGCTCTTGTGATCGGTATAAATCCGACACGGTGAACCGTACAAATAATGCCGCCAAATCTTGAGTGCGAAGACAATTGCGGCCAACTCTAAATCGTGAGTAGGATAATTCATCTCATAAGGTTTTAATTGTCGTGACACAAAAGCTATTGTCTTATCATGCTGCATAAGAACACGGCCAGTGCCTTGACCAAGCGTCACTATAAATCAGAAGCCTTCGCTACCATGTGGTAAAGTTAGAATCGGCGCTGAAGTTAATCGTCTCTTCGTTCATCAAGCTCGTTGTCTCTCATCCGTCCAAATAAACTTTTCGGTCTTCCGGAGTAATTTCGTAGCGGTCGAGCGAGTTTCGAGAACCCTCAACAAACCGACGGTAATACCCAAAGAAGGCCCAAAAAGCTACGAACCTCCTTAACATTTTTAGGCGGTGTCCACTTAACACCGCCTCGATCTTCTCGCGGGTCTACACGAACCCCTTCGGCCGAAATCACATGGCCGAGAAACATAACTTCTTCCAACCAAAACTCACATTTCGAGAATTTTGCATAGAGGTGCTCGGTTCTCAAAATGTCTAAAACCAAACGCAAGTGTCGGGCATGTTCCTCCTTATTTCGAGAATAGATTAAGATGTCGTCAATAAAGACGACTACACACTGTCGAGGTACTCGATGAATATTTTATTCATTAATTGCATGAATACCGCCGCGCATTCGTCAACCCAAAAGGCATAACTACAAATTCGTAATGCCCATATCTCGTCAAACGCCGTATTCGGAACGCGTCGGACTCCTCACCCCGAGTTGATAATACCCGGATCTTAAATCAATCTTCGAGAAAACCGCAGCCTCCTTGCAATTGATCAAATAGATCGTCTATACGAGGCAAAGGATATTTATTCTTGATGGTTACTTTATTCAACTCACGGTAGTCAATGCACAAACGTAGTGAACCATCCTTCTTCCCCGAAAAAGAACGGGCACGCCCAAGGCGAAGCGCTCGGTCTGATGTACCCTTTTTCCAAAAGTTCTCCCAACTGAGTCTTCAATTCCTGCATCTCGGAAGGTGCCATCCGATAAGGTGCTTTAGAAATCGGGGCCGCATCCGGCTCTAAATCCACGGAAAAATCTATCTCTCGATCTGGCGGTAATCCCGGGAGGTCATCCGGAAAAACATCGGGATACTCATTAACGACCGGAATCGAAGAGAAATCGACTTCAATTCCTTCCGTTTTCAACGCATAACACCAATAGCCCGTACAACCTTTATTCAAAAGTTTTACGGCCTTCATGGAACTGATAAGTAACTTGGATTGGCCCAACTTACGCCCCAAAAACGAGTACTCAGATCCGTCTTTAGTCATCATGGTGATAACCTTGGTACGGTAGTTCATAATCGCTTGATGGCTATCAAGCCAATCCTCGCCGAGGATCACGTCCTCGCCTTCCATATCAACTACAATTAAATTCGATAACCAATCCATACCGGATATAATCACCGGAAAATCTCTATTCTCCCGGTTTCCCACGATTCTATCCCCGCTCGGCAGTCTCACGAGGAAGGGATCGCAAACAGTCAGACAAGTTATATTCAAACGGCGTACACACTCCAAAGAAATAAAAGAATGTGTAGCACCCGAATCAAAAAGCACACGGATGGATAAGATAAAATATGGATGGTACTGGCCACCGCCGCGTCGGCTCTGCTCGACGCATCTAATAAACTCATGGTTGTATCGAACCGACGCTAGAGTTCCCCCCTCCAGCGTTCGACTCCCGCCCCCCGCCAAAATTCTCACGAGGTTGACCACCGGGCGTGAAGCTCGAGTGTCCAAAGTCTGATTCAGCTCGGAACAATAAGTCGCTCTATGTCCCATCTGTCCGCACGTGTGACACTTCAACGGTGGAAAGTGGCATTCCGAATTAATATGGCCTGAACGGCCACAATTATAGCAAGTCACCGCACGATTTGAGGTACCCGAAGTGGGACGGTAACCCCTCTTCCCTTTATTAGAACGTGACGACTGTCCGACAAAACGGTTAGTCGTCTGTGACTTCTGAAAGTTGCCACCCTTAGAGCCAGAAAAATTTCCCCCGACTTTCTGCTTCTTCGGTTCTTCAACGGTATCATTGTCGGGGCTCAACATATCATGGGCTAAAGCTCTGTCCTGATATTCTTTCAGTGTGGTACAAGCAAATCCGGCCATGTACCGTCGTAAGTCCAAATTCATCCGCATATCAAAATAACGGATCTTATCGCGCTCGTTACGTACTTGATCCTTCACATGGATTAATTGTTGGTTATACTCCACGATTGCCTGCGAAACGGGAATATCTTGTGGTTTAGCCTCGAAGAAGGCTCGGATTCGGCTCTCTCGTACCGGCCAAGGACAAAACTCGGCCTCCAAGAGCTCCTTAAATTCATCCCATGAGGCAATACGATCCTGTGGCTTGATGACCTTCCACCAGGTAGCGGCCTCCTTAGTGAGGAAATACTGGGCAATCGGTACTTTCCTCACCTCGGGGCAATCAACTGCCTCGAAAATCTTCTCCAATTCTGCTAGCCAATCCTCCCAGCTTAACGGGTCTGTGGCACCGCCAAACTGTGGAGGGTGCATACGGATTACGTTCTGAAGCAGGGCATCCGTGTTTGGGTTCGGGTTATTCAGCTGAACAGTTTGAGCCAAAATAGTCATCTGAGTAGCCAATTGTTGAAGTGCATTCGCCACTCCAACGTCTGCGTTGTTCCCCTGACCATCTGACTGGTCGTGCTGACTCTCGGTATAGGGATGCACCGAGTTCGACAAACTGGGGTTGGTCGACCCCGCAACTGAACTGATGGAAACGGCCACGCCACGACCTCTTCCTCGCCCACGGCCACGACCACGGCCACGGCCCCTACCAGCTAACATACTGAAGAACACACAAGTCACGTAAGCAAAATTCAATCACGCATCAACAAAGTGTCCGATTCTCAAGAATACCGATAAAAGGAAGCAAAACGAATAAGGAAACACCAGAAGAGTGAGAGGTCTTACAAGTACCGGTCGCACTGTGATGATGGCAGAGTAGTGATACTGTGGACAATTAACGACTCGATCGACCCAAAAGACCGACAGCCTAGGTATCCATAGACCTAAGATCCGATACCATATTCTGTAACACCCCCAAGTTATTCAGGGATATTACAGCGCCGTAAGCCCCGCCGTGGGACCCACAAGGCTAAACATACGCGGAACCATAATCTTTGACCGATAAGGTCTACACACATTGGAATGAAAAACAATACAAAGGTATTCGAAATATAACCAATGTGTTTACAAAACATCACAACTAAATTCAATACTTCGGCAAACACAGGCCGGAACATCAAGGAAAAAGAAAAACAATACTCGAGTATTCAATAGCCAATCTAGTACAACAACACTGAACGGGAATCTCCAAAGAAATAAAACTGGAAGAAAGACACAGTATCACACTTGCCCACCATCTTTATGCCGACCCGATACCCGCCCGTCCGCTCTCCTGGAACCTGAAATACATGAAACGTATTTCCCCCATAAAGGGGTTAGCCGTCGAATAGCTAGTGCAAGTATATCAAGTATGAAACACAATACTCCTCGACAATAAAGTAAATGTAATCCATCAATTCATCAATATCCGTCAATTCATCAATTTAAGACTAGTATTCCGGAATGACTAAAATCTCAAGACGTATGTGAATGCCGTAGAAACGGCTCGTTCATATCATACGCCGTTACATGTAGGAATGCCGTCAAAACGGTTCGTTCATTACATGCCAACATTATTTCATATGAATGCCGTTGAAACGGTTCGTTCATATCAACCATGGAATCGCACCAGAGGCTACGAAACCCTCAGAGGACCATAGGCCCGTCCTGGAGTGGCTAGAAATAATCATACCATCAATATTTCATACTTTCAAAGTCGAGAACGTACAATCATAAATGTATACTTGCCTTTGAGACATCGGGAAATCGAACGGAGGAAAGGTATGAGTTCGGTAGGTCCGAGAACGCGCTTCCGGCACCTAAACGATTCGCAAGGAATATGATAATCAATTATCCATATTCAAATTACACGAAGAAACCCCCGAAAACCCGCCTACGATTCATGTATATTCGTATATAAACAACAACGAGGGCGGACCACAACCAAACCCTCTCGATTCCGTAAAAATCACGAAATATACCATGAATCCGTAGGGAAACTAAGAATACCAACAAGATTAATCATATTCATCATGAATTAATCAACAAAACGGAACGAATCGGACAAAAACACGAAAACCCCCAATTTTACCAAAAGTAGGATTCTAAAGATCTAACCTTGATTCGCTGGATCAAGGGATGATATCGGACGGATTATTGATGATATAACCTCAAGAACTCCATGGATATGTTGTTAAACAACATGGCTTCAAGCTTAGAACACGCCCAGCTGCGGAAGAGGAGAAGAAGAAGGTGAAAAATGGCAAGAAAAACGTCTGCAGGGCCTTTTATAGGGGTTGACTGCCTGCCGGACACGGCCCGTGCCGATCGGCACGGTCGTGTCGCACAGCTGGCCGACAGGGACTCGACCGTGTCCTGCTTGACACGGTCGCGGCGCGGAGGGCCTGCCGATAGTGACCCGTCCGACAGCGACTCGGCATGACTCGACCGTGTCCTGGAACACGGTCGGGCGTGTTCGGCAGTCGATTATGGCTTATCCGGAAGAGTTCGGCACGGGCCGTGTCGGACGACACGGTCGGGTCCTTAGACAGAAACTTTCGGCATTTCCGGACGAGTACGGCACGGGCCGTGTCGGACGACACGGTCGAGTTCGGCCGGCAGTGATCGGCCAATAACGAGCGGGTGAGCTAAAACGACCATAACTCTCTCGTCCGGACTCCGATTGACTCACCGTTTGAACCATTGGAAAGCTAACTCGATGATCTATAATATTGCAAAGATTAAGAATTTTTGGAGTTACCAAAAATTAATGGTGATCTAACAAAGTCGAACTCATAAGAGGAAAATTGAAACGATGAACAATAACGATACACAACTCGAAGTTTTTCCGAACGGTGAACACGGGTGAATGAACATGATTGATGAATGATTATAAATGAGTAAAAATCCACTGAGTGACAATCACCGAATGAAATTACTGAATGATAATGACTGAATTACAACCGGATATTACATTCTCCCCTTCTAAAAAGAAGTTTCGTCCCGAAACTTAAGAAATAAATAGTTCGGGGTATTCAACTCGCATCTTCTCTTCCGTCTCCCAAGTCGCCTCTTCGACTCCATGCCTCGACCATTGTACTTTAACCGGTGGAATGGTCTTATGCCGGTTGTTTCTCACGACGCTCAAGAATCTTCACGGGTTTCTCCGGAAAGGTAATATCCTCGCTCGTCAATCTCATGTAGTCGATAATGTGGCTCGGATCCAGTCGTACTTCCTCAATCGGGACACATGGAAAACACTATGGACGTGACTCAAAGCTGGAGGCAACGCCAAGCGATAAGCTAAATCTCCAACTCTGTCCGAAATCTCGAAAGGTCCGATATACCTTGGACTGAGTTTTCCCTTTTTCCCGAAGCGGAAAACTCCTCTGGTCGGTGATACTTTGAGCAAGACGTGATCCCCCACTTCAAACTCCAAGGGTCGACGACGAGTATCAGCGTAAGATTTCTGACGACTCTGGGCAGTCAGTAGTCGATCTCGGATAATAGAAATCTTTTCCTTGGTCTCCAATAACATATCCGGTTCCGTCCCAACTAGCTCAGAAGCCTCGTCCCAACATAATGGCGACCTACATCGCCTACCATAGAGTGCCTCGAAGGGTGCCATTTTGATCGACGCATGCCAACTATTATTGTAAGCAAACTCGATCAACGACAAGTGAAGCTCCCAATCATTACTCCAATCCAAGGCACAAGCCCGCAACATATCCTCCAACGTCTGAATCGTCCTCTCTGTCTGACCGTCCGACTGAGGATGAAAGGAGGTGCTCAATCTCAACTCAGTACCCAGAGCCTGATGAACGGCCTGCCAAAAATGCGATACGAAACGGCCGTCTCGATCAGAAACAATGGTCTTGGGGGCACCGTGTAACCTCACGATCTCAGCGATAAAGGTTCGAGCCAATCTATCCGGTCCCCAAGTATCCTTAATACCCAAGAAGTGTGCAGACTTGGTCAATCGATCGACAATTACCCAAATCATATTCATTCCAGTCCGAGTTCTCGGCATGCCAGTGATAAAATCCATTGAGATATCTTCCCACTTCCATTCGGGAATGGGAAGTGGTTTCAACAACCCACGATGCGTTGATGTTCGATCTTGACTTGTTGACACGTCAAGCACCGTAATACAAACTCCGTAACATCCTTCTTCATGTTATTCCACCAAAAATTGCGCTTCAAATCTTTGTACATCTTACTCGTTCCGGGGTGGATTGAGTAAGGCGTAGCATGAGCTTCTCGGAGAATCCTCTGTCTCAATTCCAAATCATTAACGCAAAGCCCGCCCTGAAATCTCAAAATACTATCCTCATGTACCATAAAGCCTGGAGCTTTTCCTTTAATTACATCTTCCTCCAGTTAAGAAATCATCGGGTCACTCCACTGTTTCCCTTTGATATCGTCAACCAAGGACGAAGTAATTTCGAGGGTACACAACTGTCCCTGTACTCGCTGAAGCCAAACTTCGATCCCTTGTTCAATTAAATCCTGACGAATCTTCGTCTGAGACGTAAGAACCTCAAGCATTTGAAGAGATGCCGATTTGCGGCTCAAAGCATCCGCAACGACATTGGCTTTTCCGGGGTGGTAAAGAATCTCCAAATCATAATCCTTTATCAATTCTAACCAACGTCTCTGTCTCATATTTAGCTCCTTCTGACTGAAAATATATTTCAGGCTCTTGTGATCGGTATAAATCCGACACGGTGAACCGTACAAATAATGCCGCCAAATCTTGAGTGCGAAGACAATTGCGGCCAACTCTAAATCGTGAGTAGGATAATTCATCTCATAAGGTTTTAATTGTCGTGACGCAAAAGCTATTGTCTTATCATGCTGCATAAGAACACAGCCCAGGCCTTGACCCGAAGCGTCACTATAAACTGTAAAGCCTTCGCTACCATGTGGTAAAGTTAGAATCGGCGCTGAAGTTAATCGTCTCTTCAGTTCATCGAAGCTCTGTTGTCTCTCATCCGTCCAAATAAACTTTTCGGTCTTCTGGAGTAATTTCGTTAGCGGTCGTGCGAGTTTCGAGAACCCTCGACAAACCGACGGTAATACCCAAAGAAGGCCCAAAAAGCTACGAACCTCCTTAACATTTTTAGGCGGTGTCCACTTAACACTGCCTCGATCTTCTGCGGGTCTACACGAACCCCTTCGGCCGAAATCACATGGCCGAGAAACATAACTTCTTCCAACCAAAACTCACATTTCGAGAATTTTGCATAGAGGTGCTCGGTTCTCAAAATGTCTAAAACCAAACGCAAGTGTCGGGCATGTTCCTCCTTAATTCGAGAATAGATTAAGATGTCGTCAATAAAGACGACTACACACCTGTCGAGGTACTCGATGAATATTTTATTCATTAATTGCATGAATACTGCCGGCGCATTCGTCAACCCAAAAGGCATAACTACAAATTCGTAATGCCCATATCTCGTCCGAAACGCCATATTCGGAACGTCGGACTCCCTCACCCTGAGTTGATAATACCCGGATCTTAAATCAATCTTCGAGAAAACCGCAGCTCCTTGCAATTGATCAAATAGATCGTCTATACGAGGCAAAGGATATTTATACTTGATGGTTACTTTATTCAGCTCACGGTAGTCAATGCACAAACGTAGTGAACCATCCTTCTTCCTGACGAAAAGAACGGGCGCGCCCCAAGGCGAAGCGCTCGGTCTGATGTACCCTTTTTCCAAAAGTTCTCCCAACTGAGTCTTCAATTCCTGCATCTCGGAAGGTGCCATCCGATAAGGTGCTTTAGAAATCGGGGCCGCATCCGGCTCTAAATCCACGGAAAAATCTATCTCTCGATCTGGCGGTAATCCCGGAGGTCATCCTAAAAACATCGGGATACTCATTAACGACCGGAATCGAAGAGAAATCGACTTCAATTCCTTCCGTTTTCAACGCATAACACCAATAGCCGCATAACCTTTATTCAAAAGTTTTACGGCCTTCATGGAACCGATAAGTAACTTGGATTGGCCCAACTTACGCCCCAAAAACGAGTACTCAGATCCGTCTTTAGTCATCATGGTGATAACCTTGGTACGGTAGTTCATAATCGCTTGATGCCTATCAAGCCAATCCTCGCCGAGGATCACGTCCTCGCCTTCCATATCAACTACAATTAAATTCGATAACCAATCCATACCGGATATAATCACCGGAAATCTCTAATCTCCCGGTTTCCCACGATTCTATCCCCGCTCGGCGATCTCACGATGAAGGGATCGCAAACGATGGACAAGTTATATTCAAACGGCGTACACACTCCAAAGAAATAAAAGAATGTGTAGCACCCGAATCAAAAAGCACACTTGGATAAGATAAAATATGGATGGTACTGAAGCCACCGCCACTCGCCTGCTCGACGCATCTCATAAACTCATGGTTGTATCGAACCGACACTAGAGTTCCCCCTCCAGCTTCGACCCGTCCCCGGCCCGCCAAAATTCTGCCGAGGTTGACCGGTGGCGTAAGCTCGAGTGTCCAAAGTCCGATTCACTCGGAACAATAAGTCGCTCTATGTCCCATCCGTCCGCACGTGTGACACTTCAACGGTGGAAAGTGGCATTCCAAATTAATATGGCACGAACGGCCACAATTATAGCAAGTCACCGCGCGATTTGACGTACCAGTGGGACGGTAACCCCTCTTCCCTTTATTAGAACGTGACGATCGTCCGGCGAAACGGTTAGTCGTCTGTGACTTCAAAGTTGCCACCCTTAGAGCCGAAAAATTTCCCGACTTTCGCTTCTTCGGTTCTTCAACGGTATCATTGTCGGGGCTCAACATATCATGGGCTAAAGCTCTGTCCTGATATTCTTTTAGTGTGGTACAAGCAAATCCGGCCATGTACCGTCGTAAGTCCAAATTCATCCGCATATCAAAATAACGGATCTTATCGCGCTCGTTACGTACTTGATCCTTCACATGGATTAATTGTTGGTTATACTCCACGATTGCCTGCGAAACGGGAATATCTTGTGGTTTAGCCTCGAAGAAGGCTCGGATTCGGCTCTCTCGTACCGGCCAAGGACAAAACTCGGCCTCCAAGAGCTCCTTAAATTCATCCCATGAGGCAATACGATCCGTGGCTTGATGACCTTCCACTGTAGCGGCCTCCTTAGTGAGGAAATCTTGGGCAATCGGTACTTTCCTCACCTCGGGCAATCAACCGCCTCAAAATCTTCTCCAGTCTGCTAGCCAATCCTCCCGCTTAACGGGTGCATGGCACCGCCAAACTGTGGAGGGTGCATACGGATTACGTTCTGAAGCAGGGCATCCGTGTTTGGGTTCGGGTTATTCAGCTGAACAGTTTGAGCCAAAATAGTCATCTGAGTAGCCAATTGTTGAAGTGCATTCGCCACTCCAACGTCTGCGTTGTTCCCCTGACCATCTGACTGGTCGTGCTGACTCTCGGTATCGGGATGCACCGAGTTCGACAAACTGGGGTTGGTCGACCCCGCAACTGAACTGATGGAAATGGCCACGCCACGACCTCTTCCTCGCCCACGGCCACGACCACGGCCACGGCCCCTACCAGCTAACATACTGAAGAACACACAAGTCACGTAAGCAAAATTCAATCACGCATCAACAAAGTGTCCGATTCTCAAGAATACCGATAAAAGGAAGCAAAACGAATAAGGAAACACCAGAAGAGTGAGAGGTCTTACAAGTACCGGTCGCACTGTGATGATGGCAGAGTAGTGATACTGTGGACAATTAACGACTCGATCGACCCAAAAGACCGGCGGCTAGGTATCCATGACCTAAGCTCCGATACCATATTCGTAACACCCCCAAGTTATTCGGGGATATTACAGCCGTAAGCCCCGCCGTGGGACCCACAAGGCTAAACATACGCGAACCATAATCTTTGACCGATAAGGTCTACACACATTGGAATGAAAAACAATACAAAGGTATTCGAAATATAACCAATGTGTTTACAAAACATCACAACTCAATTCAATACTTCGGCAAACACAGGCCGGAACATCAAGGAAAAAGAAAAACAATACTCGAGTATTCAATAGCCAATCCAAGACAACAACACCGAACGGGAATCTCCAAAGAAATAAAATCGAAGAAAGACACAGATCACACTTGCCCTCCTTCTTTATGCCGACCCGATACCCGCCCGTGCGGTCTCCTGGTTCCTGAATTTCATGAAACATATTTGCCCCATATAGGGGTTAGCAGTCGAATAGCTAGTGCTTGTATATCAAGTATGAAACACAATACGCCTCGACAATAAAGTAAATGTAATCCATCAATTCATCAATATCCGTCAATTCATCAATTTAAGACTAGTATTCCTAATGACTAAAATCTCAAGACGTATGTGAATGCCGTAGAAACGGCTCGCTCATATCATACGCCGTTACATGTAGGAATGCCGCCAAACGGTTCGCTCATTACATGCCAACATTATTTCATATGAATGCCGTTGAAACGGTTCGCTCATATCAACCATGGAATCGCACTGCAGGCTACGAAACCCTCAGAGGACCATAGGCCCGTCCTGGAGTGGCTAGAAATAATCATACCATCAATATTTCATACTTTCAAAGTCGAGAACGTACAATCATAAATGTATACTTGCCTTTGAGACATCGGGAAATCGAACGGAGGAAAGGTATGAGTTCGGTAGGTCCGAGAACGCGCTTTCGGCACCTAAACGATTCGCAAGGAATATGATAATCAATTATCCATATTCAAATTACACGAAGAAACCCCCGAAAACCCGCCTACGATTCATGTATATTCGTATATAAACAACAACGAGGGCGGACCACAACCAAACCCTCTCGATTCCGTAAAAATCACGAAATATACCATGAATCCGTAGGGAAACTAAGAATACCAACAAGATTAATCATATTCATCATGAATTAATCAACAAAACGGAACGAATCGGACAAAAACACAAAAACCCCCAATTTTACCAAAAGTAGGATTCTA